>CM026209.1:23738037-24160537 GCA_014839995.1 Xenentodon cancila | reverse complement strand
CTTAATGTGATTCTCCTCGTCGGTGAAAGGTCGGCCAGACCGTCTCTGCCATCAGGCTGCAGGCGTCGGTGTCAGACGCAGCCGTCGAGTGCGGACATGCACGTCACCGTGACAGCAGCAGCACGCCTCCAGCATTTACCCGCCAACTTCATTAGCTTAATATCCCCGGACATCTGTTTAACGGGCGGGCTGTTACTCCATCCTGCCTAATCGGACTGTTCCTCTGGGAAATCATCCTGAAGAGTTAGAGACGGTGTCAAAAGCAGCGTCTCTGCCATTGGCAGGGCCGCTTTATCATCACTGTAATGAGGATCCCAGCTGGAAGCAGCCACCATTCCTGTTACTGTACTTTGGAAGTGGGAGGATGACATATACAATTATCACAGTGGCCTTAACAATTAAATCTCTTTTCAGGTTTTTAGGTGATGGTCTTAGCTTCAACACCCCAAGACAAGAGAAAAGCGCAGAAGACATGAGAGACGATCAACACTGGTGATCTCTGGGTCCTCGGGCAGAGCTGCGTTAAAACAGACAAGATTCTGTGACAAAATCACTGCACGGACTCACTTCACACTTCCAGACGTCACAGACTGAGAACACAGTCGGCCATGTCGTCCATAAATGTAGGTTACGGCTCTGTCATGCAAAGAAGAGCCATATGTGAACATTACACACAGATATTGTTCCCTACACTGGACTAACTTCAACTAAAACACAGTGACACATTCATGAGGTTTCTTTTCTTTGTTCTTGGAAATCATGGATGTTGTGTCTGACATGTACAAATCATCGTAATCATTGGATTCTGTTATACACACACAATATCTAACCAAGTCCATTATAAGTCTGCTCTGGTTTTATCTCTTAATGCAACTGTTTTCATCTGCAACATTATAAATATGCTGCTCTATCTTAAGGTGAAGGACTTCGAAAAGTTGCTTTTAAATTGCACTCTTACTTTTTGAGACAAGTAAAAAGAGAAAGACGTTATTGACCTTGAACAAAATGCTTTTATGTTTTGGATTTCCAGGCAAAAATGCCATTAGGAAGCGCAACCTTAAAAAAGAGGAAAGAACAAAAGAAAGATCCATCCATCAATCCATCTTCTTTTGTTTATTCGGGGTCAATATCCTAAGCAGCAAACCCAGACTTCCCTCTCCCCAGCCACTTCATCCAAGTCATCTGGGGTGATCCGAAGGTGTTCCCAGGCCAGTCAAGAAACATAGTCTCTCCAGCATCTCCTGGGTCTTCCCTGGGTTCTCCTCCCAGTGGGACATGCCCAGAAAACCTTACTTGGCAGGAGTCCCGGCGGCATCCTCACCAGATGCCCGAGCCATCTCACCTGGCTCCTCTCAAAGCGGCTCTACTCTGAGCGCCTCCCGGATGACTAAGCATCTTACCCTATCTGTAAAGGAGAGCACCCTGGATGTACAGGGACCGGACGGCCCGTGTAATGAATTCTGGGATCCCATATTCATGGAGAAATCCCCACAGTAGTCCCCAAGGCACACGGTTGAATTCCCTTTTCTAAGTCTAGAAAGTACATGTAGACTGCTTGGGAAAACTCCCATGCCCTCTCCAGGACCTTGCTGAGGGTGTAGAGCTGGTCCACCATTCCATGGCCAGGACAAAGACCACACCAGCCCTTGAGCCTTGCCACGAAGGAGCTTCTCAGCCACGTCAGTGACCTCAGCCCCAGAAATAGGAGAGCCCACTTCGAAGTATTCCCTCCACCAATTTAAGACATCCCAAGTCGAGGTCAGCAGTGCCCCATCCTCACCATTCAAAGTATTGGTGGTGCACTGCTTCCCTTTCCTGAGCTGCCAGATGGTGGATCAGAATCTCTTCAATATCATTCAGAAGTCGTTCTCCATGGCCTCTCCAAACTCCTCTCATGCCCGAGTTTTTGCCTCAGCAACTACTGCAGCTGTGTCCCGTTTGGCCTGCTGATACCTACCCGCAGCTTCTGGAGTCCTACAGGCCAAGAGGGCCAGATAGAACTCCTTCTTTAGCTCGAGAGTATCCCTCACTGCTGGTGTCCACCAGTGTGTTTTGGGATTACCGCCACGACCAGCACTGACAACCTTTCAGCTACAGCACTGGTCAGCTTTCTCAGAAATGGAGGCACAGAACCTGGTCTACTACTATATCCAGCCAGAACCTCTCCACCTCATTGCACCAGCTCAGGCTCCTTCCCTGCCAGAGAGGTGACATTCCACATCTAGAGCCCGCTTCTACACCCAAGGATCAGTTGCCAGGGTCCCTGCCTTTGGCCACCACTCAGCTCACTTTGCAGCCTCGCCTGTGGCCCCTCCTACAGGTTGAGAACCCATGGGATAGGTGGGCCCATATGGCTGTGCCTGGCAAGGCCACATGGGTGCAGACCTGGCCATCAGGCCCCACCTCCAGGTCTGCTCCCAGAGGGGGGCACCGGGGCAGCCAGGCAAAAGTACACAGTGATCCATGTTTTTCTTCTTCATGAGGGTTTTTTGGACCATCCAAGCAAACCAAGAATGTGTACAATTGTTGTATCACTAAAAATGACCTGCAGTGTTTTTAAATAGCAGCCCCATCACAAGTTAAGACATGTAGACTCCGAGTCCAATGCTTTGGAAATGAAAAAGCGAAATACATGTTTTGGTGACTGAAATCAAATCCTTTGTAAAGCTCAGGCCAGGGTGGCGGTATTTAAAAAGTTGGGTTTCATTGTTGTCATGTTTTAGGCGGTGGCAGAGTCTCCGGTTTGCCACGTCAGATCGTGTGTCATTTTCTCTGTGGTTTGTTTACTACACAATTTCAGATGTGGGATTTCAGAGTTTATCAAGTTCAGTACAGCAGACGATAATTAGAGAAAAGAAAAGCCTTGTTTGAGTCGATATATCAAAACTTTAGAAGGACACGGGATGATCTGTGCAAACAAAAAAGCAGGGTGAAGGGTTAGCGAAGAAAGTCTCAACAACTAGTACGGCTCCACTTCAGGAGCTCCGCCACAGTCCTCACAGGACTTCACATGCTTTTGCAGGCTTTTCATTAAAATTGTTGATCCACTCATCGTTCCTTGTTTCTCCAAATGTTTATGTTCCACTGGCGCAAATGAGAACCCAAAGGATTATAAAGGTTTGTGTTGTAAGTCTTGTTTGCTTTTGTAAATTCATTTATTTTTGATAAACTCTCAGCAATGGGAAGTAAATTATTCTGTGAGGAAAGATGGGATGTCAGAAGTTCAATAGGCGCCTGCAACCCTGTTCTGTTTAATGCTTTTAGATGTGTTTGCAGAACAAATGTGACAAAATAATAAAAATGGTAAAAGTTCACTACTGCTACTTTTTTTTTTTTAATACGTTTCAGGCCTGAAATGCAAAATTAGAAGTATATAAACAATTCAAATGAAACCGGTGATGAAACAAAAGAAAAAACAAACAAATATATTGGGTTTGATCTGTCAAAGACAGACTGTTGAAGCCCAGGTTTTCAAACATGTTAAACAGGATATATGTGTTACGTAAATGTCTTTGTGTGTGCATGTATAGACGTATGTATATGTAGATGGGTGTGTGCACATTGGATATAGATTCATTTTATAGATTTGTTTGTTTTGTATACATAACATCTCCATTATTACTGTTTATTTATATTGATTTACTTTCAAGGGGTTGTGCATGTTCAAATGTGTGTATGCATGTGTGTATAAGTATATTTATTTATTTATGGATTCATAGTAGTGTTAACGTCGTTATGCTTTACACATGGTTATGACATGTCTGAACGAACCCATAAAACGAAACGAAACGAAGGTTCAGTCTTTTCTTTCTAAGCTCAGTGCAAAGTGGGAAAATGAAAGTGCACGTCTGTGGTTTGTGAGGAGTCAGCTCTGCCACAGTCTGACTGTGGGACACATGGCCCAGCTTGTCCTCTCTGTGGAAACTTCCTGAATGCTCAGCATTCTTGTCAACTTCAAGAAAATTCACGCCGAACTTAAAGTGGTAAACAGGAAGACAAGTCTGAATTTAAAAAGGAGAAAGGATCATCCAGGCGGGATCATGAGGACGGATCAGGATCTCGGACAGACAAAGCACAGAAAGCAGGCCTAGTCATTACGTGGTGTCCTGTACGATGTTCATGGATACATTTAAAGTTTAGTTTAAGCAGATATGTTGTTACTTCCTTCAGGGAGCAGCAAAAACAGCCGCGCTGGCAGAACGAGGCGCCCTAAGAGTTGCGGTGGATGTTTCCTGCAAATTCAGCACCTTAAATGAATGAACATTGCTCCTCCTCTTTTCACAGCCTGTTAAAAACTCCTGGTGCGTATCTGCTTCACATCAGGATGTGGGATACAATTACAGTGAGTGAGTTACAGTAAGGAACGGGAGCAGCAACGGAGCTCTGCACTTTGTTTTTCCCAACTGCCAACTTCCTTGTTCCAGCTTGAAACTCCCGGGTTGCTGTGTCTGAAACTGAAACATTAAACCTTTTCAACCATGCAGCTTCTCTGAACTTCATTAAACTACTGGGGGTTTTTATGCTCCTGCACAAACAGGGTTAACAAATTATGAAACTGTTTAGAGACCCTCCTGTCCAGAATTGAGAAGACAATAGCGTGCGGGGAGGCTTGTTGCATTGTGGGTAATGACACCCATTGAGAGAAGATGAGTCATAACAAAAATGAATAAAAGAACACAAGGAAAAAAAGGAAAATAAAATAGTTACCGTAAAACGACACGGCAGTTGTTTGGAGAAGATGGGCAGCACCAGCACCCCACCTGCTACAACCGCTACCACACCCGCCCTCTTCTCTTGGCTTTCACATGTCATATGTCCAATTTACAGAGGGATGGTTGCAGGTTTTACAAAGCTTAAAGATGACAAGCTTTTCCAACATGGTCACTTGATCCAAGCTTTGCAGTGTCAAACGTCTTCACTTGTTTAGCATCTGATTTGTACAGCTTGACTGTGTAAACTAAAGTGCACATGAAGAAAGCACTAAAACTGTAAATATCATTAAAATGTGTAAGTACAAATAACTGTTTGTTATAGTGTGTAGAAGGGCTTCGAGTAGGCAGGATGAAGGAAACGTTAAAGAGAGCAAAGCTGAGCAGTAACAGGCAGCGCTAACCGACACACGTGTGAAAAGACCTCAGTTAAACAAGACAAACAGGTATGAAGAAGTACAGCGCATTGCTTTTATGTTAATATTTACATGCACTGTAGGTGGAAAGTCCTCCCTTTGTCTCCTTTTGTTCTGTTTGAAGACTTCAGAAGCGTTTAGGATTTCCCAGGACTGCACGACGACGCAAACTGACTAAAGTAACCATACATGATAATTTACCAAACATCGACTGCTGAAATCAGACTTTGTTTCTGAATTGTGGTTCATCAGAATCCATGAAAAAAGAATAATAATAATAACAATGAATGTGGCACGGAGCCTTGGAAAGGATTGAAAAGATAAAAAATTAGAGGATAATGACACATTAAATGAAAGCATGTCCTCTAATTAACATCTCAGCTGTCTTCAATCATCAGCCAGGCAGTAAGACTCTTTAAAAGGTTAAAAGTGGTCACGCTGGTGTTTGGCATCGTGGGGTTCACCACACTCAACATGGACCGGAGACAGTAAAGGAGACAGTTGTCTGAGGAGATCTGGAGGAACATTCTAGACCAGCATGTTAAAGCAAAAGGCTGGAAGTCCATCACCAAGCAGCTGGATGGTCCTGACTACAGCCGGACATTTCATGAAGAACTGGAAGAACGTCCTCTGGACAGATGAGACCAAAAGAGACTTTTTTGACAAGTCACATCATCTCTGTGTTCACAAGCGTAGAAATGAAGCCTTCCAAGAAAAACAGACTGTATCTTCTGTGAAACACGGAGGAGGCTCGGTTCAGTTCTAGAGCTGCTTTGCTGCATCTGGTTCAGGGAGTCTTGAGTCTGTGCAGGTTTAATTAAATCTTAAGACCATCAAGACGTTCTGGAGACACATGTACTACCCAGTGTCAGAAAGCCTGGTCTCAGTTGCAGGTCATGGTCCTCCAGGATAACAACCCAAAACACACAACTACAAACATCCAAGAACAACCGAACACTGGGCTATTCTGAAGGGTCCTTCTATGAGTCCTGGTCTACATCCTGTTGAACATCTGTGGAAACATCTGAAACAGGCAGTCTTGAGAAGAAGACAGCTGGAGACATTTGTTCATGAGGACCAGAACACCTGGTCCTCACGAACAACTGAGGACAAGAACAGCTGGTCCTCACGAACAACTGAGGCCCAGAACACCTGGTCCTCATGAACAACTGAAGACCAGAACAGCTGGTCTTCATGAACAACTGAGGACAAGAACAGCTGGTCCTCATGAACAACTGAGGACCAGAACAGCTGGTTCTCATGAACAACTGAGGCGCAGAACACCTCGGCTTTATGAACAACTAAGGACCAGAACAGTTGGTCTTCATGAACAACTGAGGACAAGAACCTCTGGTCCTCATGAACAACTGAGGACCAGAACACCTGGTCCTCACGAACAACTGAGGCCCAGAACAGCTGGTTCATGAGGACCAGGTGTTCTGGTCCTCAGTTGTTTATAAGGACCAGAGGTTCTTGTCCTCAGTTGTTCATGAAGACCAGCTGTTCTGGTCTTCAGTTGTTCATGAGGACCAGGTGTTCTGGTCTTCAGTTGTTCATGAGGACCAGAACACCTGGGCTGAGAGTACACTTATCACTGAGTTGCAGCAATTGACTGAAAATCAAATGCATCTTGCTGTACATGAAATAAAAAAACAAAAAAAAAACTTTCCTTTTCTTAATGATTTAGTGAGCCACAATTGAAAAGTTATATCTGATCTTCAGCAGTCAGTGTTCCACAGTGTTCGACAGTTAATATTTACCATTACTGTTGTCAGTTGGAAGTTATGGCAGTGACCACTGGGTTCGATTCCTGTCATGAAAGAGTCCAGACGGATGGACCTGAACAGCACCATCCCACTGCATCGAGCTGCACCTGCAGCCACGACGCGATCACACAGGAACGGTTGGATCTTTATTGATGAGATGAGCACACTGATAATACTCATGGGGCAGGACTCTTCTTTTCACATTTGAATAACTGTCGACTAACCTGCAGGTACTCTGACATCTGCATTTGCGCTGGATAAGGGAAGTCTGTGTCATTGATCTTTGAAGTTTTATTAAAATTTTATTAAACAATTACCTTTTATTAAAATTTATTTTTGAATACTGAGTCAAAGGAGTCTGATCAAACACTCAAGAGTTAGATTTCAGGGACAACACGTCACATTTTGACGAGTGACAGAATCAGAAAATGTCGTATCGACCTATGTTTTTAGTTGTCATGGTAACCAAAGATTTTGTTGAATTTTTTTTTTTTTATCAGCGAGGCATTGAGCTTGATTAAAGATAAAACATTTCTTACGTCCTTCACAGGTTTCTCACATGATCTTACTGGAATTTTGAGCCATTCCGTCTCATGGAAGCGGTGGAGTCGATTCAGGTTCGTCGTCTTTCCCACGCTCGCCGCTTCTGTGCTGCCTTTCTACAGGACTGGGGTCAGGTCTTAGTGGCGACCACTTCCTTACCTTCACTGTGTTGTCCTTCAGCCACCTCTCAGCTAGTTTGGAGGTATATCTGCCCCCCCCCCCCCCCCCCCCCCCCCCCCCCCCCCCCCCAGTCAGGCCACCAGCTGTGGCAGCCGCCTCCTGATGCAGACGGCTCCCTGTGATAGTGGGATAGGGTTCCCTCCGCGGTTCTTCTGTGCCCAGCCATGTTCTCCGTGGTCTTTCTTTTTCATCTTTGATCATATTAGGGGTGGAGGGAAGGGGGTAGGCAGACGGGTGGGAGCGACTCTGTTTTTACTGCTCACACCTCTGTGCTGCATTTTGTTGTATGAAAATAAAAATTAAGCGAAAATAAAGTTTGATTTGATTGGATTGGATGTGTGACTGACTGGAAAGGTCTTGGCTCTCTCAACATTCGGCTACGCCACCTTGGGCCTTTCTCACAAACATGTGTTTCAAACTCTTGCTTGAGTCAAGCGGGTTCACGCTCTCACAAGTAACACCAACAACAGAGACATGATTTCTGTAGTCAAAATAAAGAAGATTTAACAGTTTGAAAGATAAACATTAACTGGTCATTTGTTGGGCCCCGTGTGCAGAGAGACAGAAACTCAGGGTTATACGACAAGTAGGGGGATAACGGCTGGCACCAGAAATAACAACAGCAGCGGAAACAAATCAGTCCCAAAACTGGCAACCTGACCCATAAACAGCTCCACGGTTAACCTGGCGAGAGGAGGAGCCAAAAGGGTAAAGCACCAGTTCACTGACCAAGAAAGAAGGTTAGTCAATACGCAGACATCACAGTGGTAGTCAGCAGACAAAACCGCCCACGCCTGCGGCAGGGAACAAGGACCAAAGAGAAGCTACAGTAGATTAACAAAAGGCAAAAGCAGCTGTGGCAACTCTTCCTGAAGGCACAAAATAGATCCAAATCAGTCACACAAGGAAAATACGCAATACCCAGTTATCAAAATGACCCAATACCAGACATCTTATTGTGCCTCAGTGTATCCCAGACTCACAGCATGGCAGTTTCACACCTGACACCTGTCTGAGGACATGTTTTACACACATGAACATTTCAATTGCAGCCAAGTACTCAACGTTAACATGTGCTACGCCACAACAGGCGTCAGTCTCCGTACAGATGTGTCAATGGTGGTATGTTCATAAAACATATATATATATAGACATATTTACCTTTGTTGCACACAGTCGAGGGTAAGCAGTGTGCTGTGTTGGTCAGGCGCGTCTCTCAACAGAGACCCACGTTTGAACGTACGTTTGACTCGGCCGGTGACAATATGCATGGGGTCATTGTCCGTTAGGAGGACCAGTCTACACCCAAACTTTAAGTTTTTGGCTGATATCTTCAGATGCTGCATCAATACATCAACATAATCTTCTTTACGCGGGATGCCGTCTGTATTAGGAAGCGTACTGAGCCCTCCTGCAGCGAACCACCCCCACCTCCATTATTTACAGTATAAAACAACTGTCTTTAACGCCAAACAGTTACATTTTAGTCCCATCAGACCACAGGACACATCTACAGAAATGAGGATCTCATTCATGCCGTCCATCATCCTGACATTTTAGAACATTTTGGGAATCCTCAACTTTTTTCTGTAAGCTGCATGTAAACGTGTGGTTGAACTGTACCTAGTAAACATTGACTGTTTTCTACACAAGCCCGTTGTTGGACATGGAAGGACATGGAGGATGCTTTACTGGTTTTTAGCGCAGAGAGCAGCATTGAGAGCACTGGGCCTGACCGTGCTGCTCTCCAGCTGTGCCCAGTGCAGCCCAGTACTCCAGCGTAGTCATTACTCTGTATGACAAGTGGACGTTAAGCCCCCCGCAGCCTCTGTTGCAGCGTTTAGTCTCACTGTCAGAAAGCAGCATGTGAGCCAGACTCACACACCAGCACACCAAGCTGCACTTTTCATATCAGAGCTGTTAATAAGTGAACGGATCCTGTTTGAACAGCTGTATGGGTGAGCCGTTCTGGCTGGAAAACACAGCGGCATGCAGAATATCTGAGACCATTTCCTGCAGACATTTGGGTATTGTATAAATTATTGAAAATACCCTAAGTGACAAAGTCGACAATTTGTCACTGTGTTGCATCACCTCCTCTTTTAAAAGCAGTCTGAAGATTATAAAGAAGTGAAAACTGAAACCCGCTTTCCTATGTTTTAGACGCAGAATGAGGTTTAACATGCAGGTGAAGGATATATCAACCCTCTGGACACTCAGACACAACAAACTGTCAGGTAAACAATCGTCTGGAGAGAGCTGCATCAGATAATGACTTTCCCACACCAGCGGGGCCCTGCACACCCGGCAGAACCCCGCAAATCCCCTTACAATGTGGTTTTAAAGAGAGTCCTGGTAACTGGTGTTGCACTAAATGAGGAAATGAAAATGAGACCAAAAATGTCACCGTATGAAAGACGAGGAAGTTATGACTTTTTGTTGTAAACAACAGAAATAATAATGTAGAACACATCAAGTCAGTGAAGACCTGCATTTTACCAAAGTAAAACTTCTACGTTCAAGAAAAAAGAAAGCACGTTAAAGGAATCCCCTTGGGAGCTGAGAGGCAAACACACGAGTAGTTTTGGTGCATGTCCATGCAGCCTGAGCAGCCGTGGCTGTTGTCCACACCTGCTCAGGTGACACATGACTCATCTGTCGTACCGATGCTGCAGTACAGAGGAGGCGTGTCAGCGTTGTGACCTCATATTCAGATCAGAGCCGTAATGGCTGAAACAACAAAACCCAGAGAGGACGCTTTTACTGGCTTTTCAGAGAACGTCCCTTTAAAAAGGAGGAACGTGCCAGGATGTCTTTTTTCTTTAGTTACATTTTCTGTCTTTGAACTATTTTTAATCTGAACTTCCCTGAATTCACTTCTTTTTCTGACTTCTGTTCTTAGACTCTTGTAATTACAGGGCAGACGAATACTTTAAATAAAGCCAGGCCTTTTTGAACAATCAAAGTGCAAAATCAAGAATCAAAACCTGTGTGATTTTTACGTCTATTGTGTCTTATTACAGCCTCAACTCCAGAAGAGTTGAACGCCACGTCGTAATATCATGAAATCATAATAATAAAATGAAAATAAAATAAAATAAAAGGTTCCCAGCAGAGCACATAAAATATATAAAACATTTAAACGGAGGGAAACGTACCGTCTTAAGAAAAATGAAGATCATTTTGAAGTTGCCAGCAGCAATGCGTCATAACGAGGTGTGTTCAGGGTGGCGTGTACTGCTGTGCACAAGCCCCTCCTCTTTTTAACAACCATCCAGAAACATCTGGGACGTGATGGGACCAGCTGATGGAGCTTTGGAAGAGGAATGTTGTCACATTCCTGTCTGATGTAGGGTTGAATCCAGGAATCTGATTGAATCAACTGTCTTGGATCTTCTGGACATGTTTTTTTGCTTCATGATGCAACAAATGTTTTAATCGGTGGAAGGTCTGGACTGCAGGAGGGCCAGTTCAGCACCCAAACTCTCTCAGAATATTCACTTATCAATGAACTAAAATACGACACTTACGCTCAACGTTGTAGAAGTTCCCCACGTGTTTCTTTTCAGTATCATTTACTTTTCCAGCCTTTTGTTGTCCATGTCCCAACTTATGTGACGTGTGCTGCTGTCATCACATTTAAATGGAGTTGATATTTTCTATCAAATGTTGAAATGTCTCTCTGCCGACATGTGATACGTTTTCTACATTCTAGTGTGCATAAAATATGAGTTTATGGGATCTGCAAATAATTACATTGTGTAGAGTGTGTGTGTCAGTGCGGCGCGTCTTGACGGGACTTGAAGGTAAACTTTTGCTGCCCTCTTTATCTTATCTCTACTTTGTTTAACGTAGTAAACCTACAACACTCGCGAAAGCGCTCTGCTGACGTTCGCTGTTTTCCCCACCGGGACCGTCGGTCACTGACTCCACAACTCAGTTTAACTACCATGTTGAATTTAGCAGAGTCCTCCATCAGGACTGCCGCTGGTATTTTGATAACGTTGTTTTGGTGCCATGCCGTTGTTCTGTCGGCTGATTACAACTCGCCTCCCCCTCACCGCTGAGCTGGTGACCTTTCGAAGCTCTTGGGGGTTTTTATCATCACTCCAAAAAGTTTTTAGAAAAACATGATAAGCCTCATGTGTAGCCTGCAAGTCCTGCATGACCGATGTAATAGGTTGTAATAGGTTTCATTGTCACTGCCAGTTCTCAAGAAGGGAAACAAATAACCCACAGAGCTAAAGAGAAATAAAACTGAGTGGGATGCTGAGTGAAGCAGTACTGGAGCCAACAAGAAGTGAAAGTGACACAGAAGCTGCTGTCTGTTTCAGTCGCCCACATCTTATTTTGTGTTGTATTAATGTCAGGGACTCTTAAACCTGTTTGTTTATAGTCTTATTTGAGTTCCCTAATGCTGGTTTGTTGGTTTTGCCATTTCAGAAGTCCTTATCAAAATACTCCAGCAAGAAAAAGTATTTGAACTCCTCAGATTAACAGGTTTTCTGTATTCACGCGACATTCAAATCTGATCAGACAAACACAATGTGCTTAAGCTGATCACAGTTGTTCCACAGCATCTCCACACATGGTGGACATGACCTGACATTATCCTGGAGGAGGTTTTGGAAAGTTGGTGAAACAGTTCTTCTCCAGGATGTCACATGGTCCAGACCCTGAAACGGTGAGACATCATGAACTTCCTTCCACCATGCTTCGCCACTGACATGTTTTGGTGTTGAAAACTGTGGCCTCTGTGTGCCACACACAGCTGAGAAGGTTTCCTAAAGAATTCCACATTTGTTTCAGAAGTTCGAAACCGTTTTCCCAGGAGAGTTGTTAGTTGCAGCTGTGGCTCAGGAGGTAGAGCAGTTGCTTCCCGGCCCCGCGGTCTGTATCTCACCTTCATGCACTTGTGAAAGGTCTATAAATACTTGGTGCCGCTGCATTTGCACTTGTGAATGATGATGTTGTACTTTGCAGCAATAATTCTCAACCTTTCCAAGATCAATACATGTGTCGTCATTACAGCTGCACCTGCTCCAGTCCACTGGTGTCTAACAGGCCACCAGTGGGTCTGATTTCATGGATGTTGGTTTGATATAAAGTGTTTTGTTCAAGCCTTTGCTGGTATTTTATTCCAACAACTTTATTGTGCTGTTCCTGTGACTTCTGGCTTTAACTAAATTGCAATCATGTGACAGATTTGTAGTGTAGTTAGAAAAAAAATAAATAAATAAAAAAAAGCAAGCATGGCTGGTTTTGAAGGAATATAACCAGTTTTTACGACCAGAATGACCAGGATGGGGTGTAGAAATAGCGAAGACACGATTTCAGGCTCACGGATGGATGCAAACAGGTGCAGAAAAATAACGTGACTGCAGCTGTGACACAAAAACAGAAAGCAAAACTAAACAGAATGACCTTCATGAAATCCAGACGATAACAGTAAACAAAGAAGCAACGACAACCAGAAAATCCCTGCAGCCCTGCGACCCACTGATCCCAGCTGGAGCCTTTGCTCCTGAAGTGGCAGTGATGACTGGATCCAAAACCCAAAGTCAACAAATATCAGTATAACGATGTGGTGCAGGGGTTGCACAATGACACACAGCCAGTCCAGCCAGCTCGTTTCCAACCTGAAGAGATACGCAAACTAAGCTGAGACGTGTCTGCGTGTGTTTTTGTTCCAAAGTAATCCCTGTCACCTCCCTTCTCAAAAGAATCAACGGTCCACACGGCCTTTTCCAGTCTGACTTTGATCCGTAAAACACCAACATTCGGTTTTGTGCAACTGCCAGAAGACAAGCAACAAGAAAGGTTTGTTGAGAGAGAGACAAACCCCTGGATTATGTAGGTATTTTTAAATCAGAAAAGAGTTTTACACATTCTTAAGGGGATTCACTTCTCACCAAACTTGGCGTCTCTCAGAATGACACTGAACCTAGAGCTGTCTGCATTGGTCCTGATGGAGTCCAAGTAAATGTGGGGAAATCCAGTTTTGTAGGTCAAGGTAAGCTCCAGGCATGTCTGTTTACTCTGACCTTTTCTTCTGTTTGTCTCACATTTCACAGCGAAACATCTCCCACCAGCCCCTGCCAGGCCTAATTAGAGCTAATCCGTACAGCTAACAGACTCACACTGGCGGGACGTTGGGAGGCAGTAAAAGCTAGCAGCTCCTCTGGATTACTGCCCATTTTGTCATAATATCGCAGTAACACTTTGCCACTAATCTACATTACTGCCATTTATTGAGGCTGCAAAATTGTAAATCAGAAAATTGCTAGATGCAGCCACCAGTGGCAATTTCAAATTTTAAAGACTGCAGATACTGCATGAACGCAAGATTTATGTGACGATGGCTTTGACTAGTCCGGAGCATTTACACAACCATAAGGCACCAAGAGCATTAGATGCTGTTTGATAACATACCTGACAGTTGACCTTCACCAAGACAGGTCTATTTACACAGCGCACATCACACCCACAGGCAAGTCAAACATCTGTACCACACAGAGATGAAGTAGAGTACAAGGGATGTAAAAATACAGAGGAAGAAAAACGGCAATAATGTCATAATAATGAAACGGAAATGTTGATGTTTTTGATACCAATTCGATTCTCACCTTAAATATCAATATTTTAGTTATTTAGGGTAAATGTGTAGTTCATCATAAACAGAGACACAGTGGGAATTTACTATATGATCAGAATCTAGTTTAAATGAAAGGAGCTACATCCTACTTGACAGGAACTATTTCTTGTTCCGCCAGATATAGTCATGTGTGAAATACGTGTGTGTGTGTGGAGCTTTTTCAGCACCACCAACAGTGATGTGGCGCATTGTGAGATGTTTGGTAAGACAGCGAGGTGTGGTGGAAACACTACAAGCCTTACCAAACATCTGAAAACTACTCATAGCACAGAATTAGATAAAGTTATGGTGAGATGAACCGAAGAGAAGGAGAGGAGAGAGACATGTGCTGCTTGAATGAGACAGACCTCCTTTTGGAGTCCTGCGGTGCTGGCAGGCACTATGCAGGAACACTATCCAAGAACACTAACAAGGTGCACTGTCCAAGAACACTATCCAGGTACACTGCCCAGGAACACTATCACAGAACACTAACCAGGTACAGTATCCAAGAACACTATCCAGGTAGACTGCGCAGGAACACTATCCAGGAACACTGCCCAGGAACACTATCCAAATACAGTGTCTGGGTACACTGTCTGGGTACACTACCCAGAAACATTATCCAGGTACATTATCCAGGAACACTATCCAGGAACACTGATCGGGTACACTATCCAAGAACACTATCCAGGTACACTATCCAAGAACACTATCCAGGTAGACTGCGCAGGAACACTATCCAGGTACACTATCCAAGAACACTATCCAGGTAGACTGCGCAGGAACACTATCCAGGTACACTACCCAGGTACACTACCCAGGTACACTACCCAGGTACACTACCCAGGTACACTATCCAGGAACACTATCAAGGAACACTCTTCCGGTACTCTATCCAGGTACACACTCCGTGTACACTATCCAGGTGCACTATTCAGGTACACTACCCAGGTGCAATATTCAGGTACACTACCCAGGTACACTATCCAGTTACACTATCCAGGAACACTACCCACATACACTATCCAGGTGCACTATTCAGGTACACTACCCAGGTACACTATCCAGTTACACTATCCAGGAACACTACCCACATACACTATCCAGGTGCACTATTCAGGTACACTACCCAGGTACACTATCCAGTTACACTATCCAGGAACACTACACACATACACTATCCAGGAACACTACCCATGTACACTATCCAGGTGCACTATTCAGGTACACTATCCAGGAAACCTACCCCGGTACATTATTCAGGTGCACTATCCTGGAACACTATCCAGGAACCCTATCCAGGTACACTATCTAGGAACACTATCCAGGTTCACTACCCAGTTTAGTCCGGTATTATATTTTCCCCTTTGAAAAAGGGGTCTTTGAAAAATGCTTCCAGTGCTTACTACTAATATGTGAACCTCAGTGCCCACAGAGGCACTGAGGTTCACATATTAGTAGTAAGCACTGGAAGCATTTTTCAAAGAAACACACATCTTTCATGTGCAGCATACACCAGATGACATCAGCTTACAGTTTAAGCAAATCATAGAAAAGTAGGGCATAACTGAGAAGGGTGTTGTAGTTGTGATAGACAATGGTGCAAATATGGTTGCTGCAGTGCACAGGGCTGGCTGGTGGCATCAACCTTGGTTTAAAAAAAAAAAAAAAAAGACAATGTTGAGGTGATAAAAAAATGCCTCCATGCTGAAACACTGGAGGTCTACCAACTCCTCTCCAGTCAGCGCTAGTCCGCTCCTGCTCTAAGTCGGATTTCGACACGAGGGTTTTGTCACGCCATCATCACCAGTCAGCTACCACCAAGGTACTCATTGAAGTACGCCGTTACAGCCCTGAGTGAAATACCTGGGAACTGTTGCTTCTTCTGGGAGGAGAGATTGAGAGAGAAAAAACACAGCAGATTTAAATGAAAAATGTAAATCTGCTGCTGTTCCTGAACAAAAACCTGTAAGCACAGAGGAAAAATGAGGAAAGGTTCCGTTACTTTGTTTTCTTCTTTAATTTATTTTGGTTTTCCAAACGCGTGTTTGTAAGGAGAAAAAATTACATCTAGTTAATTTATATGTAACTTTACTGTTTTTTGTTGGGTTATTTTGTTACTGTGAGTTTTCATAATTAAACAATAAGAAAGAGTAGTAGGTGAGTATCCGTATTGGATCAGTATCGTCGATACCGACCAGAATCATAATCGGTATTGGATCGGAGAGGGAATCAGTGGTATCACACATCACTACTCTTAAGCTTAGATTGAAAATGTAGGGGTTTCGGTTAAATTAAAACATAGAAAAAATGAAATCATTTTGGCTCCAGACATTTGAAATAATATTATAATTTCTCTTGAAATATAAATTAAAAAGGGACATTTATTAAAGAGCTTCTTACAGCTGTATTGACTTCTTGAGGACACAGTGTCGTGTTTGTTTGTGTCTGTATGTGGCCCTGTGATGGACTGGAGACGTGTCCAGGTGGACCCCTGCCTCCACCTGTAATGAGTCGGGACAGGCTCCAGCAGACCCCCGTGACCCTGTATAGGATTAAACGGGTATAGAAGGATGGAAGGATCATTTCAAAAGCTAAAAAACAAACCCGTCAAATAATCCAGCAGTTAAATCAGTTTTTATTTGGTATAAATCGATTAACCATAAAACAATTTGTTAAAACATGTTTAATATCATGAAACAATAATGAACAATTATTGGTATAAATTGGTAAAAAATATTGGTTTCTTCACAACAGTGCAGTGGCACATACAGAAATCAGTCTTTATATGATGTAAGTAAGGAAAATAACTGCTTTTGGTTACGCGCTACTCAGTAACTCATCAATGTCACTAATAATGTTTTGGTTCGTTGTATTAAATCTTTTTTCTCTCCGGGGTCTTATCAAAAAGAAACTCGTGATGCAAAACAGAAATTAAATTGTTACAAAAAAACAAGATCCAGACCATTTACATAATGTGTAAATACATTATTTTTACATCTCTGATGTAAAAAACCTGGGGTGGGGGTCAGGGTCACGTGCCACGCATCGCCTGCCGAGGCATGCCCGGATGAAGGCAGCAGTCGGGCCATCTCCTCCCGTCACAAGTACACTTCTGGTACACTGGTAAGGTCTGGTTTGTTTGGTTACTCTTCCACCACGATGGAAGTGGTAAACCAAAGCAAGTCCAAAGTATATATATATGTTAATATATCTTATATTTCAACTTTATATTGAAACATGTTGAGCTGCTTACCAGTAATAACACTTTGCTGTGTCATGCTGGACGTTCCCGGAGTTGAAGCTGGTTCGGGTGTCCAAGCAGCTACTGGGATGGAGGTGGGGGGCCTGGGGGGGCCATGGTGAGGGAGCTGGACAACAACGCCTCACACATGGAAGGGGACTCGTGGACAAAACGAGAGTACTTAGGTATGAGCACAGCATAAAACTGCAAGATGTAAAAACAACTTTTTAACCAGTAATAACACTAACTTCATTTGAAATTCTGACTTTATGTTTTACTCTCAGAAGAAAACATGTTTTACCCACAGAACACTCACCATCGTTTCCAACGAACACGAGGCTGAGTTCAAGCCACCTTCCTTCTCGTTGCTTGGTTGGAAGCAAACCCAAAGAAAGAAGGATACAAACAGGTGCTATCTCCAAGCAGAAAACCCTTAAAACAGAGCAGAGTTGAGTCAAGCCAAGCCGAGTAGGTGCTGGTGGAAAAGACCCAACTGAGTCATGCAGTAGGCCCGACTTCCTCAATCTAGGGCCACGTGTTTTATCTAGTTCCCTGCTCTAACACAACTGATGTAAAAGAATAGGGGATAAATAGACTTGTTCAGACCTGGATGACAACCTGATGGTTATCCGTTCATGTAAATCAGGCATGTTAAAACATGGAAACATGGAAACATGGAAACATGGAAACATGGAAACACGGAAACATGGAAACGATACCAGGTACTGGCCCTCTGGGACTTGTATTGAAGAAAACTGCAGGTGACGTTCCTGGAGTTGATTCAGCGGGTTCCCAAATGCTTCTGTTGGATCTTACAATCTTGAGTGACTGTTCTGTCTGTCAGTAGCTGGTGTTGGCTTCGAATATGAGCAAAGTCCTTCAGGGAACCATGCACCTACTTATCTTTGCAGCTATGATGATTCCAGTAGAGAACAAAGCAACGTCCAGTTGTGGACCCTGAAACACTGAACAGGCTTTTCTTGATAAGCTTAGATGTTGAGTTGTCTACAGGTCCCCCATCCTCTACATGTTCAGACAGTGACAATAAAAGTCTGTTTCCACTGGTTTGACATGTTTCTCAGATGATCAGAGAAAATAAAACTGACAATGAGTCGATGCAAACATCCCACTGCCTTCCTTGGCCTCAGGCTTGTTGGTCTTTTCCATCCCAAACACGTTTTTCCAGTCCCTCAGCTTTGTGCGGGTGCCCACGAGATTAATGAAAGAAAGACTCCAGTAAACATAATGTGAGCTAAATAACAGTGAAGAAGTGATAACTGACACCTAGATTCCAATTTCACTTCCCATCCCCCCAAAAAGGTCAGGAAAAATCAAACTTTGTTGGAATTTACTCCCTTAGTTATTTGTTTATTTACTTATTTTTAACAATAACTGTTTAATTTAATTGAACGAACACGTTTTCTAGGCACTTATAGTAAATATTCTGTTTAAATTTCCTCTCCTTTCATCTGTTGTAGCAGACTTTTCTCTTGGCCTCTTTTTGTGCTTGTACTCTTTATTGCTGCGTCCATCCATCTATTAACTGGACCCACTTCATCATTTCAACTTAAAAAAGTCTTTGTTGGAAATTTCTTTTTACATTAGGACAGTTTTTTATTATGTTCTGCCTAGAGGAAGAATTAACACATGTAACTTCAAGGACTTTAAAGTTAAATGAGTATTTTTACTTAAGAATAACGCTTGTAAATATATTCTTCTCATATGAGTCCTTTAAAATGGATTTTAAAAAATTATATATATATATATATCTGGGATGATCCACTGTTTGGATATCTGGGATGATCCACTGTTTGGATATCTGGGATGATCCACTGTTTGGATATGTGGGATCATCCACTGATTGGATCTGGGATCATCCACTGTTTGGATATCTGGGATCATCCACTGTTTGGATATCTGGGATCATTCACTGTTTGGATCTCTGGGATGATCCACTGATTGGATATCTGGGATGATCCACTGATTGGATATCTGGGATCATCCACTGTTTGGATATCTGGGATCATCCACTGATTGGATATCTGGGATCATCCACTGTTTGGATATCTGGGATCATCCACTGTTTGGATATCTGGGATCATCCACTGATTGGATATCTGGGATCATCCACTGATTGGATATGTGGGATCATCCACTGATTGGATATCTGGGATCATCCACTGTTTGGATATCTGGGATCATCCACTGTTTGGATATCTGGGATCATCCACTGATTGGATATCTGGGATCATCCACTGTTTGGATATCTGGGATCATCCACTGTTTGGATCTGGGATCACTGATGATGTGGATCATGATGATGATGGACTGAATAAAAACAACAGCACATATTCTTTGCAACATCACCAAAAGTTTTTCTGAAAAGTGCTTTGAAGCATCTTTTTCTTCTTTCTACATGTTGGAGACCAACTGTTTTTGAACCCGGCTGTATAAATACTGTATTTTTATTTCTACTGTAAAGTCAAACAAATTAAAATGATTTAAAATGAAAAAGTATCAGAGCCCTAACGAGAGGTCAAAGAGGAACAAAAACTCCTCATTAAGACCGTCTTACTCACTGTCTTACTTTGTCTCATTACAGACGCTGTAGACACAAAACAAGACCTAATAAACTGACCCAACACGATGAGAGAAGCAGCAGAACAAAGTTTCTGGCTGACAAGACCAATAAAGACAGGTGAAACTAACCCCTAAAACACTAACAGAACAGAGCAAACGTGGTAATGAACTGTGACAGCACTGAGTTGAATTTAACTGAACAAAACGTTATCACCAGAAGAACATTTTATTATGCAGTATAAAATTAGAATTATAAAAAAAAGATTGAAAATAGTTGACAATCTGCTGGAAAGTTGGACGTGTAACAGAGAGAGGCACACTTGACATCTCCAGAGATCCCCATGAAGGCGCTGTGCTGTTACGTTTGTTGCCTGACAACAACTGAGCTGCACCAGGAACTAACACAGTTCAACCAAACAACAGCTTTTCAGGGAGGCGCAGTTCACCTCCTATTAATGCAAGTTACTAAACAAAAAGAAAACAAACAAAAAACAAGGCCGCACATGGTGCGTGGTCGTCTCCAGCTTCTCAAGGAAAAATGGTTGACAGGAACATTTCACGGTGAGCACCATGTTCTCGATTATATTAGTAGTTTTTAGGAGCACCTTCATTACATGTGTAGTTCCAAAATGAAGTCTCACCACGATAGAAAATCTTTCCAGTCAGGTGATAAAGTTTGGTGTTGTTGCCTTTGGCTGGATCCAGTTTAGAAGCTCGGTTTTCTGGTCCATATTTGGTGGAAAGAAAAATGATTGACGCCAATTATGCTATTCGATCTCCAGATAGGAAAAAGAAATCCTGAGATCGTCCCATCCACTTGTTGAAGCGTTATTTTTCCAGAGATGAGTCGGGCTGCGTTTCGCCAGTCGGGAAAGTGTTAATATGTTTAGTAGTTCAATTCATCGTCATTTCGTGACTTTTTTAGGTGTTTTTGTAGACTCTTGACAAGCGTTTATCGTTCTACTCTGGTTCTCTGGCCCCCTCCCCCATCCCAAAACACCTCCAGCTGGCTCCGTCCCCGTGCTGCAGAACCTTGCAGCTCCAGGAGATGTTTATTTCTCCTCTTTAGTTGTAGGCATGGCTGCCACAGAGCTCGAAGAAGAGGCGTATCTGACACTTTTCAGGGGCTGATCTTTCAATAGCCTGACCTCTTTGTTTTGCCTTTGTTACACATTTGGGAGGATCTCTGTGAGACGACCCGGTCACCCCCATCCTGGGCTCCGAGCACCTCTAAGCCTCATAATAAATCCAGACTTGCCATTTGCAGTCCAGCTGCTGTGTTTGAGTGCCATGATCATAGGCTGATGTGTGAGTAATGTGAGCACAGGCTGTGGGCCAAAAAGACCACTTTCACACACAAAGATCCTCCCAGAGTCCTCTCAAGCGTCTAATCCTTTCCCACTGTTGTCCACAAATTTCTATGACCATGAATGACAGCTGTTATTCATGTGACTCCAGTTCAGGTTGTCCGTGTTGCAGTTGTATTTACCACTCTGGGTCGGTTCCCTAGTAATAAAGTCTGTGCCCCACACATGCTGGCATCCTTCTCGCCACTGTTCTTCTGTGGTGAGAGCCGTGTTGTGCTGGGATTTCTTCGTCCAGACTCTCTCAGCGCCACTTTGACCTAGCTGAGTGGCACTGCTGCCAGGGTTCAGACATCTGGAAAATCCAAACGGGGGCCTGTAGCGTTGTTAAACCCACTGAATAACTCTCTCTTTTGCCAAGTCGGACGCTTTTAGAGAAAATCCCATTAATAGTCTGCTCGAGTCGTCACTGAAACTGTTCACTTGATCTAAACTGATGTTGGAGTTGAGATTTCTCTGCTCACTTCCTTCAAAACAGTTGATCCTGAACAAATAACAGTTCTTCACCTTGAATCTGTGTCCAGAATCATCAAAGCCGGCGTAGAAACATTACAAATCTGGTTTTAGAACAACTTAAGAACAATGTTGGTTGCGTTAAAGGAACATTTCACTGTATTCTTATGACTTTTTTCATTTGTGACTACAATCCCACATTTATTTTGATGTTTATTTTTTTTTGCAGTTATTATAGACTCAAAGTATTTTATGTTCTTTTCTAATCACTTTCATTTAATATTTTAATAACCATAAATGTTTGTATTTCTGCCCTGAAACAGAGTTGGCAGAGAGGTCATTAATTTAAAGCAACCTCTTTGTGCTTTTCCTTTTTAGGGGTTACCGTGGAAGATTATCGTATTCCCCATATTGGTTTGGGACAGGGTCAGTGGGGGACAGGGCCAGTGGGGGACAGGGCCAGTGGGGGACAGGGTCAGTTGGGTCCAGGGCCAGTGGGGTCCAGGGTCAGTGGGGGACAGGGCCAGTGGGGGACAGGGCCAGTGGGGGACAGGGCCAGTGGGGGACAAGGTCAGTGGGGGACAGGCCCAGTAGAGGACAGGGCCAGTGGGGTCCAGGGTCAGTGGGAGACATGGTCAGTGGGGCCCAGTGGGGGACAGGGTCAGTGGAGGACAGGGTCAGTGGAGGACAGGCCCAGTGGGGGACAGGGTCAGTGTCCTGCTCAAGAACACTATTGATGGTGAGGAGGTAAAGGGAAAAAAAAGATGTAATGTCAAACAGGTGTAGAGGTCATGTAAGACAAAAGCAGGAGTCATGAGAGGTCAAGACTTCGGTTAGCAGATTAGATCTCCACTTGTTAACAAACCTGTGGCAAAAAAAAAAATATTGAAACATTTAAAAACAATGTTTTTTAAATAAATGTTGTAAGGGATTTGATTATTTCTCCTCCTACTGTGCAGAATATTATAAACCAATTCAAGAAATCTGCAGGAATTTCAGAGCGTGAAGAGGCAACATCTGTGACGTCTCAGGTCCCGGACATCACCTGATGTTAACCTTGTCCACCTCTGGATTCAGAGACATTCCAGATGGACTATCACACAATAGATATGCATATTTTGGTCAGACAAATCAGGGATTGGCACTTTTTGGAAGGAATAAGTGCCAAAGAGGTAAAGGAACATCCAGACTTTTACCAGCAACAAGTCCAAAATCCAGGCTCTGTGGTGGTCCGGGGCTGTATCAGTGTTCTTCTTCACTGATGCTGCCTCCAACACCAAACTTCTCTTGTACTGGTACTGGACTGGTGTATGTGCAGTCCTGACCTGTTCTGGCATGAAGGACCAGGCACAATAACACCTGAAACTCCTCAATACTTGGTTCAGTCAATGCCAGAACACCTTTTAAGTGTTGTGAAAGTGGTGGCAACATTATAAAAGAATATAGCTTCAAATATAACATTTCTTATCGGAATCTGATATATTATATATATCTGAAATATTGAAGAGAGCATCTACCGTGCTGCAGACAAGTACAGTAAAAGTCAAAGTGATTGTAAAAATCACTTTCTTTTTGTATTTGCCTTTTCTCACATGGGGTAGTGGTAATTTGACTGCAGTACCAGCTGTTTTGGATGATGACTGATAACTTTAGTGAGTATCTGATTCTTCCTCGGTGTCTAAAGTGAGCAACCGAGGAGCTGAAGTTTTACTTTTTCACTTTCAGGGTCATTATGTTTTCCGAGGACACAAAAGTTGCAGCACTGAGCCTCATTTCTTTCGGTAACGGTTTGTTTGAGTAAATATGAACGGGGGGTCAGCTTGTACTGGGTGTCTGTCTGGCAGCCAGCATGTGGCCGTTAGCCACGTTACAAAGTGAGACAGCAGGTACACAGAGAGACAGACAGAGCGCTCTTTGTCACCAGTGTTATCTGAGTCCGGCGGTGGCAGTTGCGAGGGTAAGTTTCACCCCGCGTGAATGTGAAGTGACAGCGCGTCATTGTGATAAAATCAAACAGGAGCCAATCTTATTCGAGGGCTTTTCTCTCAGCCAGAGACAAGGACACAGTGATACGTGCCAACTTTGTAATTCAAGCTGAACCCAAACTAGCTGCCTCCGTTTGTGAGAGCTGTGACAAAACACTACACAGGAGGCTAGAAAGAGTCGTCACCGTGGCTTAAGGAGACCAGCGACGAGAACTTTATCACTCTTAACTGACCACGATGAGGTTATGAGCCTGTCTCAAAATGTAACGCAGCAGCGTGGATCATCCCCTCATCAACATGCATGGGTGTAAGTGAGAGTGAAAAGGAGGGTGGGGGGGTTAAACCAACATGAGATGGGGCGTATGAACCCACCATTGGCTATTCAACAGGTCAGGGAACCCTTCGAGTCTGCCTTTCACCAGCTTCTGCATGGCGGGGGTATTGTGGAGTTGTTGCTGTGGAGATGTGGGTTAGAGCGCTGATGTGGGAGCGCAGGGTGGATTTGGCGCTGACAAGGGAGACCTAACAGCCCCGGCCAGCGGCAGCCGTAAACTGCGGTTGAATCTAGGTCACCGAGATTCTCCAGAGCAGAGGCAGACTGAGGAGTTACTGCAGAGGGGTGGGGTTCGTGGAGGGAAGGTGGGGGGCTGGAACGGTTGGGGAATACCATCTTGTAAATGAGTTGAATATTATTTAAATTCCAGAGCACTGCAAATGCAGGAACTGAAGCAGGGCTCAGAAAAGTGATTCATGCTTCTATGAAGCAACTGTGCACGTAGGCTACGCGTAGGACTGATGTCATAGTTGGCGTTAATAGTTGCACGTTGTGCTGGTGTCTGTAATTAAACTGCCAAATGCTAGATGGAGGATCTCTGGTGCAGCTGTAGTTTACAGTGCTGAGCCCCCCTATGTTTAGTCCCTTTATGTGACAGGTACAGATACCCATCAGGCGCCAACCAGCTACCTCCCGGGTTGAATTTGACGCAGAATTTAGATTGGGTGCAGTTCCTCGACTGACCACTAGAGGCTGGCTGGGGGAAAAAGTCCAACTTTAGAACAGAAATAAACCTATGAAAACTCTGAGGGGGGTTCCTGTCGGCTTCCCGGGCAACGCGGCTGCAGCCCGTAGGAAGAAAACGGGTCTTCGGAAACCGCTGGATCGCGTGACCGGTTCTTCGTCCACTGTTTCTACAGTCTATGTTACGCTTTTAGTCGACGCTGTGAACGTTCATGCAGAAAATGCAGCACTTAAACACATCAAACACATCCAACTGCAAACATCAAAATGTGATCGATGCAGGCAGAAAACGGCATGCGCAGATGGAAGCGGTCGATAAATGTGTTTTACAGCTGTGCAACGGTGTGACAGCAACAACCACTCTCTCAGCATGGATAAGACCAAGAACGTGAGAAGGTTTCTTCATCCCCTGATGATCCGTGAATCTGGAGAGCAGCAGATCAACAGCTTCAGGATCCAGGACAACCACATTAGTGATGACGTCACTAGACACGCAACATCACCCAGCTGGTCATGAAAGCGTTCAGCGAATGTGCTTCAGGAGACTGGAGATGTTTGGGATGTCCCCGAGGACTCAACGGACGCGCTACACTCCGAATCTTCTTCATCCAACCAAAAACACTTATGATTTTGTCATGTTAAGAGTATTTAGGCGTGCCTGGTGTGGTATCCTGGTTGAGCTGCCGGCACATGCTGCAGGTGAATCTCAGTGGACACAAACAGAAAGCAGAGCTTCGGAGAGACCCTCCTTCACAGTAGCATGTCAACAAGCCCCGCAGACCCTCCTCCTTTATTTTCACTGCTCTGACTGTGACTCTGACAGTTTTTAATCTGTCCACAGTCCAGAATACATTTTTGAACAGTATCATGGTTAAAGACATAGCAGTTCATTTGCGGCCGGCGGTCTCGTTTCCCATCACACTGGAATCAGTTTCCTCCTACTTGTCCTTGATTTTTTTCAACACCTCCCACTGATCAGGCATCGAGGCTCATTCTAGACATCACTTGAACATTTGTAAAGATCAGCTTCTCCCATATATAAACAACCCACAGACTGCAGTTAACGTTCATTGTTGTGGTAACTCACTTCCAGGATGGAAACCGTGAAGCCGTGTTTGTAATAGATGCCGTATAGCAAACGCTCAGTTTTACAGCCTTTTCTTCCGTCTTGTTGAAAAGTGCCTTCACACTACAAGTCACATTCACGCATCCCAACATCATTCAGCATCTCTAAGTAAACAGAAACTGACACAGACTCAGCTAATAAGTCTGTGCAGTGCTTTTTCTATCATGCATCCTCACTCGCATGCTGATGGAAGCACTGAGGGTCGTTTTATTGCCCAGGGGGCTTTTAAAATGTGGACGTTTGCAGAGCTGGAATCAAACTGAACCACAACCATGTGGTTTAGCAATGTCTTGCTGAAAGATGCAAGGCCTTCCCTGATAATGGCAGCTGGGAGGTTATGTCGCTCTACACCCAGTATGTATATTTAGGCAGTGTTTTTTCCTTTCCAAACGTGCACGCTGCCCTGTCCATAGACAGTTGCTCCATTTTACATTTTAAATGAGCTTCAGCCCAGAGAAGACAGCCTGATAGAGCTTTGACCCGCATTTGTGGTTGGCACTGTGAACTATAGTTTTCTGAGCGTGTTGCTGGGTCCATTAGAGTGGTACATGGACTTTAAATGTCTGGTACTTTTCCAGAGTCTTGTCCAAGGACACTTCAACGTACATTACCGAATGCAAAAGACAGAAATGAACCAATACCAAACCTTCAGGATGGGACCTTACTGATGTATCTTCTGAGCCACAGCCGTCTCAGAACTGAGCCTGGTTTTAATGCAGTGCAGCCTTGTCCCGTGCACACAGAGATTTCTCCAGATTCTCAGACTCTTTTGATGATATTATATTCTGTAAATAAGGATCTAGTCCATGGCATGATCTCTCTCAAATGTATAGATTAAGTACATTTAAAATAAACATTATAATGTCATCACAGGTATAAAATGCATGTGGTTTGTGACAAAAAGCAAACTAAATATGCAAATCCACAGACGTTCATGACTCCACAGCAGTCATTTGCATTACGTTGTATGTAGATAAAGTTCAATATTTGCATATGTCAAACTCATGCAAAAATGCGTGCTACTTTAAAATGCTTTCTCAATGAAAAAAACAAAACAAAAAAACCCGCCAATCTATCACATTACTGCCCGGGTGTCCAGACCTGCTTGGGGCCCTGCGCCTGCCGATGATGTCACACCACGGCAACGCCCCATTTCATGAGAATCAGACCTGCTCGGGTCTCCATTTATCGATACATATTTCTGTCTTGATTTCACATTTCCTAAATCCTCCTATCTAAACTTCTTTTCCTCATAGAAATAAAGCGCTTTTGAATTTGAAGATGAAGATCAACTTTTGTTTATTTTGATTACAATATGTGTCTATTATGTGCACTATAATTTGTTAAACCAAATATCAATTATACATCAATACGTCAAACAAACAGTCTTATTGTGTATGTTAACGGTTACCATCAAAGCCTACACTATATGATTAAAGAACCTCATTACTATACCAGCTATGGCTGCAAATTTCACATTTCCCTTTTAAAATCAATCGCTGATAAAGAAAAAAAACAGGAACAAGTGCACTTCTTTTTTTTTAGTACAAAATATATTCATCAAAACACACAAATACTGGTGCAACAGAGCTGCTGGATCTCTGAGGATCCCAGCGTCTGACAGGCAGGGTCGGGATGAGATCCCGGAGATGTAGGAAGGAGAGCTCGAGGAAACACGGGGAATGTCTGTGTTACACTTGTATCTGACATGTCATGTAAATGTAAAAGTAGGATCAAGAAATAAAAAGTAAAACACATTCGTAACCATAATTTGATTTGTCTTAAGGCTCTTCTAATAAATAACATGACTCACTTACTTTCTTTTTTAGTTTTTCATCCTCCTTTCTTTGTAAAAGTCATATATGTTTCCTACCAAGAACTGCAATCCTGCAAAAACTACTCTGCACTTTGTCCGGACCGACAAAGTACAGAGACCGAATCCTTGACGTCATCGGCAGGCGCAGGGCCCCGAGCAGATCTGGTACCTACGTACAACTTGATATGATCTGAACTAACAAAGTAAATCACTTCAAATCCGTCATTTGGAGTTGTAGAAAGTAACTTAAATCTCTTCTAAGCAAATATTTAAAAAAAAAAGCTAATTAAATTTAAAATGAGATAACGACAATGTTCTAAAACACTAGAAAATAATTAACTTTGCATTTCTCGTAAACCAAGTTTTTAAACACAACCAAGAAAATAACTTAAGAAATAACAAGGAAAATAAAATGTAAATAGTAATATATGAAAAATAGAACTTTACATTTCTTGTCAAGAGAAATTTGAAAAACTATTAACGGAACGCTGCTGGAAAAGCGCGAGAACGGCTCGGCCGGAGAACCTCACGCGGCTGGGTTGGTTTCATGAAACCTGGTTTTGCTGCAGGTGTAATAAGTTGGTAGTTTTACTTTTACTCCCTGAAACGTTTCATTTACTTTTTCTGTCATCTTTAGTAAATCCAAAACTCATTAAAACGACAGACGCAGCATTTTTCTTTGGACTTAGATCGTGCTCACTCGTCTCCACGACTGACCTCCCCTCCATGTTGCTACCAAACTGCGGTCTGGGTGGGGAGTCATGTGACCACAAACGCAGCATCTGCAGTAGGGCGTTTGTGGGCCAGCGCATAAACACACAGTTGGGATGGTAATTGTTGTGGAAAAATGTTCTCCAGACCAAACTAGGAAAGGCTGAATAATGCATGACGGAGCCTTGGAAACATCTCATCTCCTCAAAACGGAACCTGATTATGGCCAATTCTGTCATGAAGAGACTAGTAAAGAACATTCAACCATATTACTACTATTATAGAAAGAAAATCCAACGTCTGTAGTGGTCCAGTCTGAGTCCAGATGAGATGCTCGGAATAAGCGTGTGAGAACCTTTAACAGCAGACATCCTACCAATGTGTCTAGAAGTGGCCAAAGGGGGAAAAGAGGAAGGGTAAAAAATTCCTCCTAAATATAGTTCAGGTATGCTCCGACGCGTCCAAATGTTGAGTCTCTGCTGCTAAACCAGGTCTGACCAGCTTTTAACGCCAAACGATCACTTTCAGAACCGTGATGTTGGAATGAGTCGAACTGTGTTGTTAAAGTGGCTTGAGATGGCGCTTGTCGTGGTTTGGTGCCGTACAAACAAAGCTGAATTGAACTGTATTGAGTTGAATGTTTCATGTTGGCATTACAAATCATAATTGGAATACATTGTGTTTGTCTGTTATTGTGACTTAAAAGAATATCAGATCACATTTTATGGCAAATGAATGCAGACAATCATTACATTTCAAATTGAATAATGTAGGTTTTTTCAAGAAGGGCTGAATGTTGGCGACAGGCACCCTGTTCTTGTTGTGTCAAATGGCCTTTTTCTTCTTCAACGGTGCTGACGCACAAGCTCAGCCAACGCTGTTGTCACTTCTTGTGAAGTCAGCGTTTACACAGATGACTGTACCAGCAGTGAGGCTCTGTCGCCGTGGAGACCTGGGCGTCTTCATTCCACACAAGACGAGAACTTGCTGAGATAAAATCACCACTGATCCAACACGGAGGCGACTGTTGTCTCCGTAAATGCTGTCGTGAATTTTAGTGCAAAAATCATGGATACAGTAACAATACTGTTGAAAGTGTCACACTTTCATTTTTGGCTTCACTCTTCAGGAAAAAAAATAAACTCTTCACTTCAACTCAGCAAAGCAATCATTTTAAGACTATCCCAGTAAGACAGCCTGGCTTGTTGGCATTTGTGAAGGCGAAACTAGTTTGGCAACAGCATCATCACCTTCTTATTTCTTGGTTGCAGATGTTTTCTGACTCAGTTGGCATTTCACCGCACTTCCAACATCTCCACCTATTAACATGTGCAGACAAACAGATGTTTAGACAGTGAGCGACTAAAAGAAGTCATAGTCTCTAATGTAACACGACAGCAGGTAAAGAGCATAGTAGATGTCCCACGGTAATCTTTTTGGTCCTGTTTCAACGTTCATATTCTGGACCTGATTTTGTCTCCAGCATGCATAGAAGGATGTAAGACTTGTTTACAGTAAATAGTCAAAATGTGCCTCGTATGAAGTGTAAATGTATTGAAAAGAAGTTGTGCATGTCTGTTAGCCTTTAGCTCCGCCCATCAGCAAGCCTCCAGGAATTTGGCCAATCAGAATACATTTGAACCTGGCTTTCAGGAAAAGCCCCTCCCTGTGGTTCTCACTCTGTATTTACTTTTTGTGAAGTAATGACAGACCTTTGAAGTAGTTCAAAACTACTTTCAAAGGTCACAGAGATTAAATGAGATGGCTGAAAATGAAGAGGACGGCCTGTTTCTCTTTTCTGAACAGTTTAGGAGTCACAGCATTTGGCATCGGTCCATAATTCATTGCTTGGCTCTTTGTGTCCCTGCTCAACATTGTTCACTTCCCAATGATGCCTTCATTCCTCAGGACAATTCCCAAGCAACTGCGACCACATCCTCTCCTCTGTCCATTGAAAACCCAACTATAGTCATTAGTGTAGAAGGTATGTCGAGGGCTTGGGAACATAACATTCGTGGACGTCTGAAAAACGTTTAAAGGATACAACAATGCCTTTTTGGAATTCCACAGAGGATGTGTACATATTCCCTGAAGCAAGAAGAGGGAGAACTCACATTCTTAGTTGTACATATAATTATCGACTGACAAAGTACAACAGAGGGGCTCCAAGAGGGCCTGTTGACTATGAAAAACCCAACTGAGATGAACTACTTAATTCTGGCCAACTAAAAGGTTTTTCTTGTGATGTGGGGAGCAGGGGGCACATGTTCAACCTGTTTCCCATAAATTTGACGTGGAGGAAGTCGATGCAGACATAGGATTAAATCCAGCAGTGCATGTGCGCCACATAATGAAGAAATTTCTTCCATCCATCAAAGAGAACTTCAAGCGTGACGGGTCACAATGCGTTCATTGTGCTATTCCGCATCAGCTCCCACCTTTACCAGGAGCAGTTCCCCGAACGTGTACGTCGCTTCGGGTTCGTCCGCCTCTACGCTTGTTTGAAATACAGAAAATGAAAGTTGGTACAGCGTATTATAGACATTTTCTAAACATCCAATGGGCATGATTTCTCAGTTTGAAGAACTATGGGGACAAGTTTGATTGGAGTACTGTAAATCGGTCAGGTAACTAGTCCTCAAACATCACATGACCAACATAGACAATGAACACAATAAAAGCTTTTCACCCTTTGTTGAGGTAAAATGATACTGATCTTTTCAAGCTACACTCATACGACAACATGGATTACAGACAGAGAACACGGAACACGGACATGGACAGAGAACATGGATTACAGACAGAGAACACGGAACACGGACATGGACAGAGAACATGGAATACGGACAGAGAACACGGAACACGGACATGGACAGAGAACATGGAATACGGACAGAGAACACGGAACACGGACATGGACAGAGAACATGGAATATGGACACAGAACGTGAAATACACAGAACATGGGATAAATACAAGAGAACCTGAACTATAGACAGAGAACATGCATTAATACACCGTCATTTGTATGTGGGGTCCATTTTTATATAAATATATACAATATATATATATATATATATATATATATATATATATATATATATATATATATATATATATATATATATATATATATATATAAATACATTATAAAATTAGACGGACGGACGGACGGACGGACGGACGTATGTACAGACAGACAGACAGACAGACAGACAGACAGATAGATAGATAGATAGATAGATAGATAGATAGATAGATAGATAGATAGATAGATAGATAGATAGATAGATAGATAGATAGATAGATAGATAGATAGATAGATAGATAGATAGATAGATAGATAGATAGATAGATGTGTGTGTTTTTGTACTGTGCAAGAAAAATCCACAGGGGGATCAAACAAACCCCACACAGAAGTAGTTTGGGCCTTTGTGTCCTTGGGGATTCTTATGTATGTCAGTCTGAAAGGGTTCAGGCTACCTGGAGGCTCCGGTTGGCTCCGGCCGGCTCCGGCCGGCTCCGGGTGGCTTTTTGTTTTTTGGGCTCCGGGTGGCTTTTTGTTTTTTGATACAACTGCTGTCCTGAGTAAGTAGCAGGCGACCTCCCCTTTAACAGGAATAAAGCTCTGACGGAACCAGACTCAGGAAGGACCAGCATCCACCTGGACCGGTTGGAGGTTGAGAGGAAAGAGGAGAGCAGTCTGCTCATCCAATTACACACATTATAAAAACATGGCTGAGGAAGATGAGGGTGCAAGTACTGGACTGGCCTGTCTGCAGTTCTGACCTGTTCCCAGTAGAGAATATTTGGAAAAATTTTAATTAAAAATACATCAATGAAAACCCTGTACCCTGTAAGAAGAATAGATCAAAATAAAAGCTGAAACTCTTCATCACTTGGTATCTTCAATGGCAGAATGCCGTCCAAATGTTGTGAGAAGTAATGACAACAAACTTGTCTGTCCCAACGTTTTTTGGAACGTGCCACGAGTCTGAAGCGCAAAAGATCGTTGTGCATTCGCAGAACGTTTTCACAGAACTGTACGTGTTTATTTACAAATAGACCGGCTCTTTCGGATTCTGTTGATGCAACATTGGTGGAAATACATGAAAACAACCAGCAGGTGCAGCAGGACGCTCCGGTGTCCTGGAGCAGATATCCATGGAGCCGCTGCCCCCAGAACCCAAACACCCCCCAGAGTTAGTGCCCCGCCAGCTGGCCCACAGCCACAAAGCGCTCCCTTCCCTCCCAGATCCCCACAACTGGCCTTTCTGTGATTATTGGCAGCTATAGGAACACAGCGCACACAGACCTTATCAGAAGCATCAACAGCCAGTATCAACCCAAACAGCGGCTCCAACCGAAGGCGGGGGTGGCTTTTTGTTGACTGTATACATTCGTTCCCAAAACAGTGTTTCTGTGTAATATTGACTGAAAAACATCTTCAATTCTTCACTATTTCTGAATCAATTTAGTTTCCAAACATGAATTCTTGGAGCTGAAAGTCAGTCACATTGACTCTTTCTAGAAACCAAAGAGGAATATTTTGGGAACGCTTCACCATTCCAAACTCCAGCGCGCTGTAAATTTCCATCCTGCAATTAGTCGCCACCCTCATGATTCCACACCAGGAGAACAGGTCCTGGCCCAAACAGTCCAGTATACACATTTCATACGATGCTACCAGCTTTTTATCGAGAAAGTGTAATTAGTATTGCACCACAAACCTAAAAAAGTACCATTATCACAATATCATCATGCTGCTGGAATAGATATAAAACATTTCTTCTTTTTTGTTTAAGTGTATCACAAGTCATCTTGAGTTTATACTGTTTCTGAAGAAAGTCTAAGTAGACGTCTTAGTAGTAGTGGTTCTGATTTGCTGTGGTACTTATTTTTTATTTTTATTCTCACAGGACTGTAGATGTGAGGTGATTGCTGACACCTAAACTTCATAGCTGGTGACAAACGTCTGTGGTGAAATTATTTTCAAGGCAGATCATTAGTCCCTACTTGGACCATGTTGAACCAGGTTCTGGTGCTGGTTGCTGAAGCCGGTTCAGAGCTGGTTTAACTTTGGAGCATTTTGAGGACCATATTCGTTGATCCACTGCAATGCCATTTCTTCTCAGTGTTTCTCATTTCCCCTCAAAAATAATGTCTTATTGTCCATCTGCACTTATAAAGACTGTAATCAACAGTTGGCGTTTGCAGGCTTTGCGTTGCCAACCAAAGTTTCTGACAGTGCAGGGTCATGGTTTTGTGGTAGCAGTAGTGGATTACATATCATATACCTGAAGTACGTGATTTCTCTGATTCATATCCTGGATACAAGCTCCACAAGCTCGAGTAAAGGTTAGATTCAGTATGTTCTTGATCTGAGAGCAAAAGTCCCGTCACACGGGAACGATGTCGTCAATTTCTCAGGCTCAACTCTAAAACATGTATCAGAGCATGTATCAAAGCAGCTTCAGCATCGCTACCCCTGCCGCTACCCCTGTCGGCAGGGTAGCGATGCTGAAGCTGCTTTGCTTACCTTGACACCGTAGTAATGACAAACCACAACTTTTTTGCTGAAGTTTTTGCTGCTAAAGGATGTTCAACCGCTGCACTGGGAAAGTTAAATGGGTCCAGATGAAGACATGAGAAATTATCAGCTTAACGATATTGTGTTGGTCTGTTATTGTGACTCACATGAAGATCAGATGACATTTTATGCAAATCAGTGCAGAAAACCAATGAATTCCAAAGGATTCATAGGCCTCGTTCAGACCTGGTATTAAAATGCATCCTATGGCAACAATAATCCAAAGTCTGATCACATTCTCAGATGGACTCAGATCTGATCAATCAGGACGTAGTAGGAGGTAGTCTGGGACACTTGTGTCCACTCTCCTCATAGTCTTAACATGAAAAAGACCTGCATGTCTATTTGCATGTAGGTAGTGGTCTTCAACCCTGGTCCTCAGGACCTGCATGTTTTAGATGTCTCCTTGCATCAAACACACCTGATTCTAATTGACGGTTCTCATCAGCTTGTCGTCAAGCTTTGCACAAGTCATTTGTATCAGGGTGTGCTGAAGCGGGGAAACATCTAAAACATGCAGGACAGGAGGTCCTGAGGACCAGGGTGAAGATCACTGACGTAGAGCTCAAAGATCAGATCCAGTCTGATCTGGACTCACACTCAGAGTCCAATCTCCCGGGACACATCTTAACTGAAGGTCTGAACGGAGCCATACTTCTCCCTCTTCACAGGAGATAACCGGCATCAGTATTGGTCACTGAACAGAACTTTCTGTCCAGTCCTCTAACGCCCGCCCCTGGGCTTTGGGAATTCCTTGGGGATTGCAAATAAATTACAGTTTCCTGTATGTGATGTTGGTCCAGTTCATGCCTTAAAGATCCAGATCAGATGCAGCAGTCCTATTTACTGAAGCCAAGACTCAGGGATTCCCAACATCCTTTTGCCTTTAATCGAGAGCACCAGTCCAAAGAGACGACCAAAGAGATGACGGCGGATATTTACACACAGAGAAACTGGAGATGCTGGACCTCAGTATTAACAGCAGCAACCTCACATGACAGTTCTGGGTTTAGTTTAAACGTCCTTTGCTTTAAACCAGACTGTTTTATTATCTCAACCCAAAAAGAGTTTGTTGGCAAACAGTTGTTCTTGACCATGCAGGATGGAACGGTTAGCGGATGATGGATCTGGACACAGTCCTGACTGAGTTTAAGCAGCCTGACAAACTCAGTTCCTCAGTGGCTGAGGAACAATGGAGTCTCGTTTAAGACTGGAATGAGTGACTCATCAGAGGACTCATCTGAGTCATCTGAGGACTCATCTGAGGACTCATCAGAGGACTCATCAGAGGACTCATCTGAGGACTCATCTGAGGACTCATCTGAGGACTCATCAGAGAACTCTAATGAGTCTTCAGAGGACTCATCTGGAGACTCATCTAAGGACTCACCAGAGGACTCAACTGAGGACTCTGAATCTTCAGAGGACTCATATGGGAACTCATCTGAGGACTCATCAGAGGACTCATCAGAGGACTCATCAGGGGACCCATCAGAGGACTCATAAGAGGACTCATCAGAGGACTCATGTGAGGACTCATCAGATGACTCATCTGAGGACTCATCTGAGGCATCAGAGGACTCATCAGAGGACTCATCTGAGGACTCTAATGAGTCTTCAGAGGACTCATCTGGAGACTCATCTAAGGACTCATCAGGAGACTCATCTGGAGACTCATCTAAGGACTCATCTGAGGACTCTGAGTCTTCAGATGACTCATATGGGAACTCATCTGAGGACTCATCTGAGGACTCATCTGAGGACTTATCTGAGGACTTATCTGAGGACTCATCTGAGGACTTATCTGAGGACTCATCTGAGTCATCAGAGGACTCTAATGAGTCTTCAGAGAACTCATCTGAGAACTCATCTGGGTCATCAGAGGACTCATCTGAGGACTCATCTTAGGACTCTGAGTCTTCAGAGGACTCATCTGGAGACTCATCTAAGGACTCATCTGAAGACTCATCTGAGGACTCATCTGAGGACTCATCTGAGTCATCTGATGACTCATCTGAGGACTCTAATTAGTCTTCTGAGGACTCATCTGAGGACTCATCTGATGACTCATCTGATGACTCATCTGATGACTCACCTGATGACTCATCTGATGACTCATCTGATGACTCTAATGAGTCTTCAGAGGACTCATCTCTAAATGCAAACAGATGCATACAGCAGATAAGTTCTGACCTGATTTGGTAATCACACTGCCTCACAAAGGATCTTTCGTAATCTCAGATGAGCCGGACCCACTAATGACACATCACACAGCACAGATTGAAGGGTTTTGTAGAGTTCAGGCGCTTCAGTAATTCAGTATATCAGCTCATCTGAGGACTCATCAGAGGACTCATCGGAGGACTCATCCGAGGACTCATCAGGACTCATCAGAGCACTCGTCTGAGGACTCGTCTGAGGACTCATCTGAGGACTCATCTGAGGACTCATCTGAGGACTGATCTGAGTCATCTGAGGACTCATCAGAGGACTCATCAGAGGACTTATCAGAGGACTCATCAGAGCATTCATCCGAGGACTCATCAGAGGACTCATCTGAGTCATCTGAGGACTCATCAGAGGACTCATCTGAGGATTCATCTGAGGACTAATCTGAGTCATTAGAGGACTCATCTGAGGACTCATTTGAGGAGTCAGAGGACTCATCTGAGGACTCTGAGTCTTCAGAGGACTCATCTGGGAACTCATCTGAGGACTCATCTGGGAACTCATCTGAGGACTCATCTTAGTCCTCAGAGGAGTCATCTGAGGACTCTAATGAGTCTTCAGAGGAGTCATCTGATGACTCTAATGAGTCTTCAGAGGACTCATCTGAGGACTCATCTGAGGACTCATCTGAGGACTCATCTCTACATGCAAACTAAAGAAGCTGGCCATTTTCTGTTCACCTCCTACTACAGCAGATCAGATCTGAACTGATTTGGTAAGCACACTGCCTCACAAAGGATCTTTAGTAATGTCAGATTAGCCGGATCCACTAAAGACTAAACTAAAGAGATAACCGGCATCAGTATTGGTCACTGAACAGAACTTTCTGTCCAGTCCTCTAACGCCCGCCCCTGGGCTCTGTGTGTGCAACCTCACATGACAGTTCTGGGTTTAGTTTTGTTTAGTTTTGTAGAGTTCAGGCGCTTCAGTAGTTCAGTATATCAGCTCATCTGAGGACTCATCAGAGGACTCATCAGAGGACTCATCGGAGGACTCATCCGAGGACTCATCCGAGGACTCATCAGAGGACTCATCAGAGCACTCGTCTGAGGACTCGTCTGAGGACTCGTCTGAGGACTCATCTGAGGACTCATCTGAGTCATCTGAGGACTCATCAGAGGACTCATCAGAGGACTTATCAGAGGACTCATCGGAGCATTCATCCGAGGACTCATCGGAGGACTCATCAGAGGACTCATCTGAGGACTCATCTGAGTCATCTGAGGACTCATCAGAGGACTCATCTGAGGACTCATCTGAGGACTAATCTGAGTCATTAGAGGACTCATCTGATGGCTCTAATGAGTCTTCAGAGGACTCATCTGAGGACTCAGCTGAGGACTCATCTGAGGACTCTGAGTCTTCAGAGGACTCATCTGGGAACTCATCTGAGGACTCATCTGAGTCCTCAGAGGAGTCATCTGAGGACTCTAATGAGTCTTCAGAGGAGTCATCTGAGGACTCCAATGAGTCTTCAGAGGACTCATCTGAGGACTCATCTCTACATGCAAACTAAAGAAGCTGGCCATTTTCTGTTCACCTCCTACTACAGCAGATCAGATCTGAACTGATTTGGTCATCACACTGCCTCACAAAGGATCTTTAGTAATGTCAGATGAGCCGGATCCACTAAAGACACATCACACAGCACAGATTGAAGGGTTTTGTAGAGTTCAGGCACTTCAGTAGCCGTTATCAGCTGATTACGTCTCCAAAATAGAGGAACGGGACCGTCTTTGGATTGCAGAACGGACAAACGGGGGAGGGAATATTGTGCCTTCTTGGGATTGCTGTGAATGCACAGCTAGAGAGTGGAGGCGTAATGCAGCGAGCATCTACAGTGGGTCTTTGTAGCGTCGTTCCTGGAAGGACACGCTGGACATCTGGTGCTGACAAAAACAAGTATAGACGTCAACATTTGACGTGGATCAAAACATTTGATTAAAGTTGTCTAAAGACAACTGTCAAACGGCACAGTGGCATTGCACACCGCTACCAGCAACCGTGGACTGATGAAGCCGAGGTTGAATCGTTTGTGACGGTTTCTCAGCGCCATCCATGTCGAACAGATCACGGAGCGACGGAGGCAGCTTCCTGTTCTGCCTTCATGGATCCCCACGTGTGCCACGACTTCCTTCACCGTAACGTCCTGGGAGATGTTACCAGCCGGCGCTAAGCGGCAGGACGCACACCTGGACAGTGAACGGAAATTCACAAAAGAACGGCCTCCTCCGGTTCTGGATGTCGGGGGCTGCTGGATAAACGGTAAGCATCGGATCGTACCGACTGTATTGAGATGTGTTACTGGGAGGAAATTCAAACTACATTTCCTCAGTTGGACCCATGTTCAAGCAGAACATGAGCTCACAGGAATCATTCCCTTCTGTTTTCCTTTATTTTTTGTAGAATTGCGGCGGTACAATGTTCTGTAGTCTCTGACTCACAACAACTTTTAACACATTTCTCTGCATTTGCATGATATTATTTACAAGCAGCGAGGTGACAGGCAGACGTGTTTTTGTGGCGAGCGGGCTCAGCATGTGGCGTGTTGGCACATCCACAGATCCACACATGCTGCTGCTGCATCTGTCAGCCAGCAGCATCAGCGGCTGCAGCCTGTGCTGAGGCAGCAATCTGTCCCAACAAAGGTCTTATCAGCTGCACAAAACCAGTCTGACCCACCAACGCCCAACAGCACAGCAGAGCAGATGCTGTCATCGCCGTCGCCTGCCTTCTGCCTCGGCCTCACCGGCCTGCTCTCAGTCAAATGTTGAAAGAGAGAAAGGTGCCTCAACGCATCAGAGCACGTGATCCAGCATCTTAATCACTCCTTCAAATCACTCAGGAGCAACTCAGGCGTTTTAATGAATTTGACCTCGTGTTGATAAGGCTGGGAAAAAAGAGAAAAGAAAGTAGTGTGTTCAGGACGCGCTGAAGCCCTCTCTCTGAGCTTGAGGGAATTTTCCCATCGCTAATGAGAAACATTTAAGAGCGGCCCTGGAATGTGGGACTACTGTTGCTTCCTGATACACAAGGTCATGAATCAGACCACAGAGGAGATTTAGGAGGCTTTCAGCTTCTGTGGTGAACAAGCGTTTCCTGCAGATGAGCGGAGAGAAGCTCGCTTCACGTCTTCACTAAGCGTCTAATTTGGAGTTTCTTGTCCAGCACCAACCTCCGGTTTTCCTTTGCGAGGTCGTCTCAGAAGTAAAGAACGTGCAGTTCCTTAACAGACCAATAGAGATGGACTCCAAAAATCAGTTTCCTTTCACCTTTATGTTAAAATGCCCAACTTTACAGCAGAAATGACACTAAGCCTCATTCTTGTACTTTTACTCTTTTATTTGTCTCTGGTACTTTTATTTTTTCTGTAGATATTTTATGCTTTTTATTCCAATGCATTTTTATTCCTCCGTTCAGCACTTTGCTTAGTGTTTGCTTTGTAAAGAAAGTTATCTCTGCTTGAATGTGGGTTGATCCACCAGCTGAGGCGCGGCCGGCATCTCCGTCCCGCCGAAGCTCCCTCCTCTCGCTGCGGGGCAGCGTAGGAAAATTCATCATCCCAGAGCAGCTGTGTTCCCACAGGAACGACCAGGTATAAGTTCATTACTGATGTTTCTTCAGCACCAGCAGAGACCTTCTCTTCACGCTGTCCACGTGCACCAGCCGCCATAATCGCTGTGTCTGTGAGGATGAGCGCGCTGTGTCCGAACGATGGAAGAGGAAAGGGGCCACCGTGAAAGAAAGAAACCGGGCTGGGTGGTGTTGACTTTCTGAAGGAAATATCAGCGTTCGCGCAGGACTTGGAGTCTCGGTGTGGAGATACACAGACCAATCCGAACACGGTCGCTGACAGTGACAATAGATCAGTGAAGGTGGACAGACATGAAAGGTTTTTAATCCTGAGGAGGAGTGTTGCTTCATGAAACGGAGGGCGAAGACGAGTTTGGCGTGGTGGGGTCAGGTGTTTAAAGGGGTTTAAACGATCAGGTGTTCCTGCTGGATGAGCAGCCACTACGGCGAGGTGGAGGGGGAATACACACCTTCCCGTTTCGTACCAGAGCCCCACCCCACCCCAGACCCCACCCCCCCCATTCTGTTAAAATACATGCAAATAAAAAGAGAGAAAAGAAATTGAACCTGAACATGAAGTCACCGCTCACGATCAGGCCAGAGAGGTGTTTGACATGCAGGGTGCCTGAAGCGCCATCTGTGTGGGGACATGGGCACGCCCAAAGCAGAAGGACTGCTCCCAGCCGAGGCGGGGGACAGGAACGCAGGCCAGGTCCACAGTGGGAAAGGAGACCTGCAATTACAGCAGCCAGTGGAAGCAGAAACCTCTCCGCTCTCACACAGAGCTCATCCTCATGAAAAGGGCATCAGATTTCAGCGGCTTTTGTACGGGCCCCACTGTTGGTTCCTATACCTTTTGTTTAGGAGGCATGTGGACAAATCTCCAGTCTTAGCAGCCAGGTTGAGTCGCAATATTCCCACAGGGCACAATGGATCAGGCTAGTAGCATTCCTGTAATGGCAGCAGAAAGCTGTGGACAAACACTTCTGTTTGGATGGATTGAGTTTGAAGGAGCCTCCTTACTCCCCCTGCCCTCGTCCCATTCAGGCAGCTCCGTGGACTCCTCCCCGGGGTTTTGTGCTCCGTCACTCCAAACCGCCACCCTCCGTCTCCCGTCTGCCCTCTGAGCCTGACAGCGCTGACCTAAACACATGCCCTCTGCATTCCTCAGCTCCGAAACATGTTCAAAAAGTCTCGAAACGTCAAGCTCAAGAGTGTAAAACAGGACAAAGGGATTAATGTCAAAAAGCAGAAAAGGTTACGCTGATCTCAAAGGATGAAATATAAATTGGATAAATCCAAAGATTTCTGAGTTTACGATGAATATTATCGGCTCCTCGGACCAGAAACTGTGACTTTTCAAGTTCACAACCCCTGACTTTTATTTATTCTTGACTTTTAAATGAAATTCTCACTGAACACAGATTTACTGATTTTAACCTCTGCAATTTTGACTTTATAAACTCTATAAATTCCGACTTCAGGGAAACCTTTTCAGATGACAGCAGAAGATGCCTTTCAGTGCTTTATCGTCTCCACTCAGAGACCTGATGAAATCATACGTTCACTTGAGTTCAGCAGCTGAAAATGCTCTTGATTTTGGCCTAAATTCACAATATTATTATCTTCATCTGCACTTTGAATGATGCAGCCGTGCTTTTTTAAACTGTTTTAACTCAGTTTTCTGTTTTAATAAAGATGAACATTCCCAACCAGGGATGGGACAAGACAGGAGGAACAAACAAAGTGTCTTGCAATTTTTTTTTTACACCAACATTGTACTGTCAGAAATAGTAAGAAGTGCTGTTAAACTAATCTAGGCAACAATATTTTGGTTGTTTGTTAAAGTTTTGTCCAGATTAGGCAGGTTGTTGATGGATGATAGGATGATGATGTCCAGGGTCTACGCTCGCCTTTGAGGGTACAATTAGAGTACAATTGTCAAGCTTTTAGGGTTGGTTATCTGTTCCCACAACTTCCCATCATGCTGCATTCATAGTTCTATGGGTAGTGGAAATGGTTAAAACTATTGTGACTCCACTCCCAAAACCAACATATCTAAATGAAATTCGTGCAGTTTTCTTTGCGACACGCCTCCTCCTGCTGTCACATGACAACACGTCTTCTGAACACAAGGACTCGTTAGTTCAGGGAAGCATCACAGCTCCTCGCCGGCTCTGTCTTACATGAAAACAACATGACGGTGATGATAACGGATGAAAAACAAGAAGACGTCTGCAGAAGCTTCAAATGACAAAACAAACTTCCAACGTGTCGGTCTTTTATCAGTAAAACTAATACTGAACCACATCTCCAAACTAATTCCATTAATTGGACTCCAACTGAAGGAGAAGGACTTACATCTTTCAGCAAGATGATGCTGAACCACGTACTCTATCTAGTACAACAGCATAACCTTGTAGGTGCTGAACTGGCCTGTCTGCAGTCCAGACCGTCCAGAAAACACTTGGAGCATCACGAAGTGCAGAATACAACAAGTAAGGTCCAGGACTGTTGAGCATCTCTAATCCTACATCAGACCAGAATGCGACAACATTCCTCACACCGAACTTAAATTAAGGAATATTTGTCCAAACGACTGAATAAAGTTGAAATGCTGAATATACTGCTTATAATAACATTCCCTGCTAAATGTGAAGCTTGTTGCAGCCTCACAGCAGGTACTAAAGGCAGGTTTCCATTAATGGGGCTCGGAGTTTAAACGTAGGAGATCGTAGCAGGACTGCCCTCCTCCTTGCTCCTTTCAGCCGTTTGTGTCTAAATCACAGTGTTGGACCTGGTAGGATCCACTGGCTTGAACTAATCCATACCCCTAAGTGGCAGTAGTGCTCCACTTTTGCTGCTTTTCAGTTGCCAATAAAGTAACAGAAAAAGACTTTTAAGAAGGAAAAAAGGATCAAAACAAACTGAAAGGACAAGATGAACATTAAAGTAGCTGAGGTTTTTGTTTCCCAGAAACAGAAGAAGTGGGTGGAGCCTGCTGGTAAAACTACAGTTAAAAGGGCATGTTTGTTCTACATCAAGTTATTCACCGAGCCTGTTTCTGCAGCAGTTTTGTCACAATTTGGGTCTTTGTACCTGACCATTTTTAACAACATTTTGAAAAACGTATATTTTTATGTTGTTTTTCATAGCCAGCCCCACTCTCCTATCTGAAACTGAATATCCTGCAATTAGCACAAGAAATCCTGATCCTCACATCCTGCTCCGATTACTGCTCCGCCTTGCTTGCATTACCAGTTCACCTCTTAAGAAAAGTTTAATTACCTTGAAACTCCTGTCACACGAGGACATATTTTAAATTTCAGTCATGACGTAGATCAGCTGAACGGCTGCCGAAGGCCGCCGCCGCCGCTGCGGCGATGCTTCGTTTCTGTTTCCTGAATCTTCAACTGAACATTCTGCTCAGAAAATAAACCTTTACGCTTGTCGCGTTAAAGACATGAACAATAACTCTTTTCAGTTTTGACCAAATTGTTAAAAACACCAAAACAGTTGATTTGTTGTGGGACTTGTGTGTATCCATAAAATACTAGCGGCACGGCATCGCCACCCCATCCGGCAGCATGATAACACTGCTAATATATCAGGATGTATCACTATTTTTCTCTTCAATACAAAGAATTGGTTTGGTTCCTGTGGATTGGACTTTAATGTCCAGGCGACAGTACCAATGGAAGAAACTACCTCTGGACACCGCTGGATAGGCAAACAACCAATCAGTGAAACAGAACGTGACGTCGTCAGAGCAACCGTTGGGATCAACAGAAAACATGCAACACGGCTGCAGTGGAGAAGGAACGCTGGGATCAAAGGGACTTCTTCAAATGATCTGTTTTACGCTGTTAACTTGTTGCAAAGATTTCTGCTTCTGCGTCGGCCAAGTGTGAATACAAGTGCAGGCTTTGCCTACCGTCTGTTGGTCAGGCCTTATGCAAAGTCAAAGTTATTTTAGTTGGAACCAAATATAAAAAAAAAGAGTCTTGAATGACTACTTCCTACGGCTGATTAGGTGACTTCACACAGGGATTTTAAAATCTAGGCGTTTGTCACATCAAAGACAGTTTTCACGTATACAGAAGCATCTGTTGACGGTCAATGGTCGACCCTATCGGGCCTCAGACTTTGTGTGCGAACCCCAAAAACACTCGCCTCACGTTTCTTTCGACTGGCTGGCCTGCAGTGCTGCTTTGCATTTCACTTGATAACCTTTAAGAGCTTGAATTTGAAAGTTCTCCAGGAAGCCCACCTGAGCCGGGCAGAAAGCCTGTGTGAGCTCAGTTTCGGTGCAGATGAGGGCAGCTGATTCTGCCTCCGATGCATTTGCATTGCAAATGAGGACCAAGGAACCTGTTTGAACGTTGACGGCCGTCCCCGTAGGGCAGTTCTCGTGGTCATCAACAACAGCAGCAGGTCTGCTCCCAACCCCCACCCAGACAGATGCAGCGGCTGTTGACAAGGTTTCTGAAACCACCCAAACCGGTTAATCACGTTTAAACCCACTGTGATGGTACCTGTGTCTGTTTGGCAACGTCTCTTCTGCCGTCTGTTCTTCATCCCTTCTTTAAACTTTAATCATCTCATTTTAGATGCAACTGATACAAAAAAAAGACAAAAGTCCGTGACAAAAGTGTGTTTATTTTTATGTCAGCGTTTCCATTGGCGGGTTAGTTTTTCCGGGGCCAGATCATCGACGTGTGTTTCCATGACCAGGACGGCCCTCAAAAGTGCCTTCAGGAACCTGTACGGAGAGAAAAACGTTCCTGTAGTTGGAGCGGTCGATGGAGATGACGATAAAAATAACCACAGATGGACCGGCGAGGAGGTTCAGGTCTTGTTGGCACATTACGCCAACGTAGACCCCCGGCGGGGGTTTTCTTTCCACAGTGTCGCGGAGACACGCCGGCTGAAGGGGCCGAGGAGGGCGTCAGTCCGGTTCCTGTCTGCCGGGTGTACCCAGGAACGCCGCTAATGGAAACGCACTAAGTCACAGTGATAAAACCAGTGTGCTAAACACTGCACATTAGGAACAACGTGAATGGACTCTTGGAATGAATAACGTGGGCAAAGCTTTCCGTGTCTCCGGATCAGAGATGTGCATCGTTCAGGAGCAATTTGTCACCATTCCTCTTCCCAGAACGGATGTCTGGTGTCTCTTGAGCAGTAGTTCTGCAGCAGTTACGTGGGGTAAGACTTCTGGGCTCTGACCGAACCTCTCCCGAATCATGACGCTTCCTCCACCGTACTTCGTATCATTCTCGTCCGTACGCTCACTTGTGGAGGGAGCAGGAGGTAAGTTGATGGGCGGTTTCTGGGATGACAGAGGAACGCCAGAAACCCCCGTGGTCGAGCGTTGCCGCAGCGCTCCTGTGTGGTCATGCAGATCAACTTAATGCAAACAAACAAACAAACAAAGTTGATTTCGTAACCTTGTTAATGTAGGTATAAGCAATAAAATTGAAATCTGCATGATGAAGCCATTAGTGTTGGTGAAATACATGACTGGAAAAAGCAAAACTGTTGTGACCACAACAAAAAGTAATTGTACATCTCTAGTGCTGCATTAAAACTACATAAGGTGTGTAGATTCAGGGTGCCCGTGGCCGCCTAGTAAACCTCACGCTTCACTCCCGTAGAGCAGATGTGTCCCATCATTTCAGATGTGGGTGGTTTCACCACAGAAATGTTTTACTTGACGTGATTAGACGTGAGCGGCTCCACACTGCTGCTGTAAACCTCGCGTGTGTTTGATTCAAACTGAACTTTGGAGCTATTTCAGTCGTGAAAATGCTGAAGTCAGAACACTGTTTCTTGCACATTAAAACTGTTTGATAGTTTTCATTTCGAACCCGAAACGCACCGCTACAACCTTTTGTTCACGCCTTTCCCCAAGCCCCGCCCGCGTCGTGGACGAGGGCCGTGATTGGCTGAGTCCGAGCGCCGTGCCGTCATCGCTCGCAGCGCCCATTCATCTCCGCACTTGGGCGTTGGACTCCGCATCTTATTAACAACAAGGCTCGTTTCTCCATTTTGCAGCCTCCGATCTGGGATTTTATTACTTCAGCTCACCGGACAGATTTGCTCTGAAAACCTCCGAGTGTGGCCGGACTCTGCCTGGTGATTTACCTGTGAATTCCCCCCCCATTTTTCTGTGCAGAAACAAAGAGCTGGGGGCAGCCGCGGAGCGCTTCGCATTTACACAAAGAGGCTTGTGGGTCTTTGTTTGCCCTTTTTCTTTTCTTTTTTCCGGATCGGTTGGGGTTCTTTGTTGGAGCGAAAATCATGGGAGCGCAGTTGGCCAAGACAGCTGGAAAGGCTGAGACTGTGGCCGAGAAGCCCGGAGAGGCTGCAGCGTCCCCCGCCAAGAGCAACGGCCAGGTAAATCATGTTTTAACGCTCATCCTTCATCTTTCCATCCTCCAGGGAGGATCTGCTGGTCGTGGAGGGGGCGCGCAGACGCGGCTGTCTGGAAGGAGATCGACGCCTTTTCTTGTATTTTTCTCTTCTTGAGCAACTGTTGATTCTCTGATTTAGATTTAGATTTATTTTTACGCACACCTGCCTGTGAAACGGCTGAGATTTTAGAGGTTAATCTGGGCGCAGATGCGGTTTGGCAGGATATGTTGTTAATGAAGCAAGTTACACATGACAATCAACTCGACTGATAATTAATCACGCTTGAATAATTGATTTTTGGATGAAAGTGGAGCGACCAGACAGTAAAGGAGCGCTGCTGAGCGCGGTGTGGAAGTTGTTGTCTTGGATATCAGCAGAGGCGCGTGCGTGTGGACGGAGCACCCGCGCCTTTTGTCACAGATGCTTGAGCAGAGAGGAGACACAGTAGCCGGTTTCCACGGAGGCTGCTGGAGCGTGGAGGAGGCTGGCGGAGGCCCCGGTGCGCGTCCGCGGTTTATGCGCTGCTTTTTGTGTTTCATTCTTATTCATTCATTCCGGGAGGGGGCGGGGGTCTTGAAACTTGTATCGTAGATCTCTTATATATTGCACGCGCGGCACTGAATTCCTCTGAAGTGGGCTCTTTGGCGATGAAGCGAGTTTAATGAGCCGCTGCTCCGCTCACTCCGACTGTAAAATCTAGGCATGAGGAAGCATTTTGCTTTCACGGGTCCTATGTAAAGCAGCTATGTGGTATCATTTCCATGTATGGCCCGAGTTGGGTCAGAAAGCTGAAAGTGAGCTCGTCCTGACATGGGGGTGTCAGCTTGTCAGCTCACTTGTTGATCTGTGCTGCCCCCTGGTGTCCGCCGGCGACACCGTCCACCTCCAGAGTTAAACGTATTAAATACATCAAAACGAGCACTCATGGTCTGTTTTTCTGTTTTCAAGGAAAACGGGCACGTTAAAGCGAACGGGGATGCGTCTCCTGCAGCTGAGAATGGAAAAGAGGAGGTGCAGGTCAACGGCAACGCCACAGCTGAGGAGGCTGACAAGGCCGAGGCTGCCCCGGCTGAGAAGGAGGCTGCAGGCGAGGAGAAAGTAGAGGCTGCGTCTCCTGCCCCTGCCGAGGGGGAGGGTGCAGCCAAGGCCGAGGACGGCGCAACGCCCTCCACCAGCAACGAGACCCCCAAGAAGAAGAAGAAGAAGTTCTCCTTCAAGAAGTCGTTCAAGCTCAGCGGCTTTTCTTTCAAGAAGACCAAAAAGGAGACAGGCGATGGAGCCGAGAACGAGGAGGCGGCACCAGCAGCAGAAGCACCCACAGAGGAGGCCAAGCCCGCCGAGGGCACAGAGGAGCCTGCTGCTGCTGCCGGCGAGGAGGCCAAGCCTGCCGAGGCGGAGGCAGCACCTGCTGCAGAGCAGGCCAAGGAGGAGGCGGAGGCGAAGCCGGAGGAGGCAGCACCAGCGGTGGAGAAGCCTTCCGAGGAGGCCGCCGCTCCCGCCGCCGCCGCAGAGGAAAAGCCAGCAGAGTCTGCACCCGAAGAGGCACCCAAAGTGGAGGAGGCCGCACAGGAAGCGGCGTCACCAGAGACCGCCGCCGCCGTGCCCGAGGAGTGAGGTCCAACGCAGGAGGGAAGTTACACGCGATAATCAAAGAACATTTCCCTGCTTCTACGGTAGAGGTCAGCCAGCGGCTGGCTTTGGAGAACTCGTCTACAAACAGGGATATTTTAAAGCTTTTTTTTATTTTTGGTCCCCTCTTTATACAAAACCCATCTCAGTCCATCGATACTAGCATTCCAACGGCGGGACGTGGGTGGCTTCAAATGTAAAACCGCTCTAATACATCCACTCTGCCATATATTTTTACATCAGTATTACTTTTTTGTTTCTTTTTTTTTCTTATTTTTCTACAAAATGTACACAAACGAGTACGGACGGGCCCATGGTATGAAGGAGGAGGGGCTGTAAATGAAGGGCGGGGCGGGGGCGGGGCGGGGGCGGGCGGGAAACGTGCCACTGACTATTAAAACGAGTAGTCTGAAGAGAAAAGAGCATCGGGAAGGTTTACAACACTAAGTCGTTCTTACAAGACGAGCAGTCCCACAGATAGGTTTGTAGGAAATCATCTAAACTCATAGGAGCTTTTCACTTCTCATTAGCTGTTCCAGTCATCAGTAGAGATACAGATTGTATAGGTTTTATTGTTTATTGTTGCTTTTATGACCTTAATAAAAATGTAAGTATGTATAGGCGGGGTGTTTTTAACTGTGATTATTGTACAAAAGGAAATCTTGATCTCAAGAAGCACATAAAGTTTGCAGCTGTTTTTCCACCCACTCATTTTTGTAAATGACAGAAACACACACACACACACACACACCAAGAAAACAAGAAAAACGAAGCAACAGGCGACGCAGAGACCTGCTGAGAACCCTCAACTGAAAACCAAGCTGTGATCAATGGAATGGTTAACTGTCTCTATACTGTGGTATGTTTGTTTTTTTCACTCCAGCTGCCGGTTCTCTTTCTAGTGGTCTTTTGACAAAATTTAACAAATCTATCAGATGCAAATGTTTGTGTAGCATCTTGTATCTCTGCTCTTTCTGTCTTTTGTAAATACTGGAGAAGCTTTGATCAATTTGACTTAGAGATGGAATGTAACTTTGCTTACGAAACAATTGCTATTAAACTCCTCTGCTTAGGGTGTTCGGATTTTCTGTGAGCACACTAAAAGCAAAAAATAAATGTGAAGAAAACTGCAGCTGCATCTCTTTTTTTTATTTGTGTTGAGTTCAGACTGACTCGGGACACGAGCAGTTTGTTAGTCCGGTGTCCACGCCACACCTGAACGTGTCCACGCCACACCTGAACGTGTCTCCACCTGAACGTGTCCACCTACACCTGAACGTGTCTCCACCTGAACGTGTCCACCTACACCTGAACGTGTCTCCACCTGAACGTGTCTCCACCTGAACGTGTCCACGCCACACCTGAACGTGTCCACGCCACACCTGAACGTGTCTCCACCTGAACGTGTCCACCTACACCTGAACGAGTCTCAACCCGAACATGTCCACATGAACGTGTCCACCTGAACATGTCTCAACCCGAACATGTCCACATGAACGTGTCCATGCCACACCTGAACGTGTCCACGCCACACCTGAACGTGTCCACGCCACACCTGAATGTGTCTCCACCTGAACGTGTCCACGCCACACCTGAACGTGTCTCCACCTGAACGTGTCCACGCCACACCTGAAAGTGTCCACGCCACACCTGAACGTGTCTCCACCTGAACGTGTCTCCACCTGAACGTGTCTACACCTGAACGTGTCCACGCCACACCTGAACGTGTCTCCACCTGAACGTGTCCACGCCACACCTGAACGTGTCTACACCTGAACGTGTCTCCACCTGAACGTGTCCGCGCCACACCTGAACGTGTCTCCACCTGAACGTGTCCACGCCACACCTGAACGTGTCTCCACCTGAACGTGTCCACGCCACACCTGAACGTGTCTACACCTGAACGTGTCCACGCCACACCTGAAAGTGTCCACGCCACACCTGAACGTGTCTCCACCTGAACGTGTCTACACCTGAACGTGTCCACGCCACACCTGAACGTGTCTACACCTGAACGTGTCCACGCCACACCTGAACGTGTCTCCACCTGAACGTGTCTCCACCTGAACGTGTCCGCGCCACACCTGAACGTGTCTACACCTGAACGTGTCCACGCCACACCTGAACGTGTCTCCACCTGAACGTGTCTACACCTGAACGTGTCCACGCCACACCTGAACGTGTCTCCACCTGAACGTGTCCACGCCACACCTGAACGTGTCTACACCTGAACGTGTCCACGCCACACCTGAACGTGTCTACACCTGAACGTGTCCACGCCACACCTGAAAGTGTCCACGCCACACCTGAACGTGTCTCCACCTGAACGTGTCCACGCCACACCTGAACGTGTCTACACCTGAACGTGTCTCCACCTGAACGTGTCTCCACCTGAATGTGTCCACTTACACGTGAACGTGTCCACGCCACACCTGAACGTGTCTCCACCTGAATGTGTCCACGCCACACCTGAACGTGTCTCCACCTGAACGTGTCCACCTACACCTGAACGTGTCTCCACCTGAACGTGTCTCCACCTGAACGTGTCTCCACCTGAATGTGTCCACGCCACACCTGAACGTGTCTCCACCTGAACGTGTCCACTTACACGTGAACGTGTCCACGCCACACCTGAACGTGTCTCCACCTGAATGTGTCCACGCCACACCTGAACGTGTCTCCACCTGAACGTGTCCACCTACACCTGAACGTGTCTCCACCTGAACGTGTCTACACCTCCACCTGAACGTGTCCACCTCTACCTGAACGTGTCTCCACCTAAACGCGTCTCCACCTGTCCTTCAGAGATCAGAGCTTCCACGTGGTTAACGAGAAACTTCACCGCAGTCTTCAGACATTCTCACTGCACTTTCAAACACTGGACATGGTGTCGCGATCAGGGCCGGTCCTGGGATTTTGGTGGCCCTAAAAACCACGTGTGGCCCTAAAAACACTCCCAGCACGAACGCCAACTCACCTGCACTGCTTATGCAAAAAAAAAACATCAACAAATCACTATAAAGAGGAAATCTGGAAAAAAAACTTCTTTGAAATAACTTTCATAAGGAAAGAGCTTTGTGTTAACTACATTTAAATAAATGACGATGTACATACAGACTACATGATGTTTACTACATTAAACCACAGGAGCGCTTTAAAGTGACTTGTTACGGGGGGCTGTCAGGGAGCGGTCTCTCCACGGTCGTGGTCACCCCCCCAGCCCCACCCCCACATAGTGACCAGCACAGTGAGTTTTCCGGATGCGTTGTGGGACATGCTGAGCAGGAGGTGATTTGGAGGCTGCGTCAAGTCTGCCGGATCCAGCCTTCGATCAAAGACTTAACTTCACCCACCTACAAGGTGCTTGCAGAGAAGTCTCATGAAGTTGAGGTTCCAACAGTTCTTGCAGAACTCAGAACAACTTTAATAACTGAGCGGAAACACGTCGGCCGGTTCCTGAACGCACGGTAAGAGCTGCTGGAGTCCGACTTCAGGATCAGGATCTTTGACTCTTGAAGTCCCTCACTATGTGAGTGGTGCTTCATAACAGCCGTGTTGCGTTTAAAAAAGTATGGCTGTGACACGATGCGTCATCAGGCTCTTAACCTTCAACAGTGATGGAAAAGGTCACGTGACACAATTAGAAAAATGGCAGTGAACTCTTCAGATGAACCAATGGCATTATTTTTAATTAAAATGCGCTCTGTTCTCAACTTCAAGCATACTTTAAAAATGCCAACATGCCCCACACCTGGTTGGGTCCAGCTGCAGCGCTTCACTGCTCATCAGCCAGTCAGCGTTGAGCTGCACCGAGTCCTCACTCAGCGCCACACTGTCTTTGCAGCACTCAGTCTTGGATGGACGTCTTGGTTTTGACTCCAGATTCCCCCCGATCGTGTCCTCTTCTCTCTGCCCCGATCCTTTTGCGGCAGCATGAGGCTCTGATGTCTGCTGTCTCGGAGGCCAGGCGGACAGCCCAGGCTGAACTCTCTCTGGGGTTCTCCAGCTCAGAAACTGCACACAGGAGTCCAGCAGGTCCAGCAGGTAGAACTCCTGTGGCAGACTACCTCATTGACTTCCGTACCAGAGCCACCCGCAGCAGCTGGAATCCTGCCTCCATGGAAGAACTGGTTTGTCAAAATATTCCACCGATGCCGGATGAAGTGATTGGGCTGGCCTTCCAGATTGAAATTCGTTTTCAGGCTCGCCAATGAGAGAAACGCCAGGGATCCTCTCCTCCAATCCAGAGGGCATGTCAACAACTGTGCATCTTCCTCGTGTCAGCCGTTGGAGGAACCGGAACCTATGCTGCTGGCTCGTGCTTCCCTTACACCAGAGGAACAACGATGCTGGCGGTCATGGACGAGGGGTTGGTTCAGTGGTTGAGGCTCAAACAGGGACATCTCTGGGCTGCCGTCTGAAAACCATGACCTCAGATTAGTCTTCAGTAAAGCCCCGTCTCTGCCTCCTCATCGGCCTTGATTGCGCCACACCCACTAGCCTGCCAGTCAGCACCGTTTTCTGCCGGTTCCTCAAGTCTTCCGAGGACCGTTACCTGCTTATGGTTGAAGAACCTTCCTATTGATAGTTCAGCTTTCTGAACTACCTGACGTTACACTGCACTGGGTCCTAAAATCCACCCTGACAGGGAGGACCTGCGTCAGTGGTTCAAACACAGAAACAGTGATGAACAAGTTCACTTCTGCAGATTTTAGCACTACATCCACGTTCTTTCAAGTTTACAGGTTGGGCCTTTAGCAAAGTTTTCATCGCTGTAGTTGTTAATGTTAATCAGCAAAGTAATCATTTTGATGTCGACTAAGGAAATGCAAGTTTGGGTTTCCTCCCAGTCCAAAAACATGCACGTTAGGTTACCCGGTGCCTGTAAGACGCCCGTAGGAAGGAGTGTGAGCGTCTACGTGCGGTGCTGTGCTGGACCGGAGACCCGCCGGGTGTGACCTGGAGCAGATCGCCGTGGTCCTGAACAGGAAGTAGCAGGTGTAAACGACGGATGTCGTTTATTCCGGAAGATGACACCCAGGCACCAGTCCTAGCACCGAACGAGACTGGGGTTTCTGGACACGGTAGTCACACCTCTGCATGGTTTGCTGCTCTGGACGATCATCAAACAGATCTTCTGTAGACGTGAACATCACAAATAATTCCTTTTTATTTTATAGTTTTGTCCAAAGTGTGAATTTTAGGGATCTACATGGTATTTGCTTCTCCTCATAACCTTCACGTCTAGGGGTGCAGAACCTCTCCTTCACGGGTGCACCTGTTATTTCCCGGGATGGGCTGTCGGACAGGAGCTTCCCGACCGCTCAACCCAACAGTGTTGTGACTTCGTGTACGTTAGATGAAGCAGAGGCTGTGAAGAAATGCTTAACACGACGTTACTGGGGTCGCACCATTTCTGCTGCAAGTGCGCCCTCATGTGGCCGAACATTTTTACTACGTAGAGATCTCAAATGAAACAAGAACACTGTATAAAATTTTATTGAAAAAGTATCAAAATGTACCCATTCCTGTTGTAGATTATTATCTTATATTCCCCAGTTTCTTAACACAAAGACCTTATGTTTCCTTCAGAAGATCCAGCACATTGGAAACACACGTGGTTGAAAGTCCGGCAAAGACGACGCGCTACAGACGCTTCACAAAGTTTACAAGGAAAACATAACAGTCGTAATAAATATAAAGGTTGTGACAGCATTTCGGTGAGGGACGGGATCCTTGAGGGTAGACAGCACCAGTCGAGTGCGAAGTGTGGATCCAGAAGAGTTCAGGTACTGCCGGTCTGCTCGGTCTTCACACCGCTGAGGGACAATCAGAAACGACGAGTCAAATTAAACTCCTCTGCCAACGAGGAGACCAGAGTACAGCCCAAACACGAACGCTTCAGAGCCTCCACTGTTCATCAGAACCAGCAACCAGCTTCGTTTCAACCGCGACATAAGAACGTCAACACATAAGAGCTTTGCTTTTGGAAACGCTGCTCAGCTGCTGCACGTCCGTAAAGATGCGTCAAAAATAGCATTTTAAATTTCTCTTTTAGATGGATCCGGTTTTGAATTTCAACATATCCCAAAACTGTTGTGGGATGATAAAAATAATAACGATACTTCAAACAGGTGACTGTAACATGAAATCATTGAAGGACCCCGGAGGGGTGCACAGTGGAAGAGCAGCGACCTGCAACCTCTGATGTCTCGGCGCCGCCGCTGCAGCAACAGCTGGAGCGGCGGTTGGAGCACATGCACAAGTTTGAAGTCAGGAACAGTCGTCACCTTTTGGAGTCGGTCTTGTCAGAGCTGCTGTCCTTCACCTTCTCTTCTTCTTTTACATCTGAGGAGCAACAAAGTCTTTCAAAAGGACATTTTACAGAGACACTTCATCTCTGCGTGCAGGTGCAGTGACCTACCAGCTCTCGTCTCCTCTCCATCCTTCTTGTCCTCCTCCACTTTGGGTCGCTTGACTCCTTTCTTGTGATTGACAGCATTCCTCCTGCCTCCTTCCCCCTCGTCGTCGGAGTCGGAAAACTCTTCTTCGCAGGCTATCCTCTTATCCGTGGCACGGACTGTAATTCCACAACAACGTGCTGCAGATGAGCTCTTCCCGTTACACGCAGTGCACAGCTGTCTCTAAACATCGTTGGTTGTCGGCAGCACAAAGCGACGCCAACCCCGTCAGCTGGGTTGAGAAGCGCCTCTACAGTTAGTGTCGACTTGAAACACGGCTACCTGCAGCAGCGCCAGTATCCAACACGCCTGCCACGCGTCTCAGTCGACTTGTTTGTGAGGTGACATTTATGGAGCGAGGTTGCGTTACACGTGATGTAATTACGGACACAATCATGGTGTGAATGAAACAAGACAAATACATTTAAAGACGGGGGGCAGTCTGGCTCTCAGAGGCCTGTGACGTTTGTGGTGTAGCGACACCCTCAGGTTTTACAGGAAACGACAGGAGGGAGGAGTCTTACTGGACAAGCGTTTGTCGGGATCCTCCGTGTCCTCGTCCACCGCCTCCTCCGGAACGGCGTCCTCCGGGATCGCCTGCATCTGAACCCCTGGAGCATGAGGCAGCATCCGCAGGTTCTCAAACAGCCGCTGCCTGAAACGCCGCGTCGCCATGGTTACAGGAAGTTCAGGCTTTTATCTCCTTTCACAGCTGCTCAAATGGAGTTTGTGCAGCATTTTATTAAATTAAACATGATGACTGCAACACCTTCAGGTATAAAACAACAAAAGTTTTACACAAAACTAACAAAATGATTAAAAAAAAAAAAACTAAAATCTTTTTATCATTGGAGGCTCCCTCAAAACCGACGCTGGCGTCCGCTGGAGCCCGGCTGAGGTAGCGTCACGGCGTCACCAAAATAAAAACCAGCCATCAGCAGCCATCCACACAGATCCCCGCTGGAAAACAAAGCTGAAGGACGTACTTGATCTTGTCCATGTACTCCTGCGTGTTCTGGTTGGTCATGTTGGACGGGCTGATGTGCAGCTTGAAGTCAGGCCCAAAGTACTCGAAGTAGTCGTTGTATGGAAGCTCTGCAACGGAAGCGTCTTTTAGGTTTTAGGCGGGTCAGTCAGGACGAACACTGCTGGATAACATTTCCACTCTGGTCCGAATACAAACCCTTAGAGTCTTTGCAACCTGCACAGATCATCTCTGAGGACACCTGAAGTCATCAGGAACTTCACCCAATCCCCTGAATACCATTAAGTCGTGTGGTCAGAAGAATCAACCTTTTCACGTCCTTTTGGAAGCCTCTGGACCAGAGTGGCAGTTCACAGCAGAAGAGTAGAGAACGAAGGCAGCCGGCTGCCTGTCCCCCTCCTCAACCCCAACTCATATCCGTCTGTATGCGTTTATGCATAAAGTCTAATGGTACATGTATGTGTGCACACGCAGATGATATGTGAACAAGACGGGGTTTTTCTTTTTGTCTCAACATTTCTTGTTTACTCGGTTCAGTTGTGAATAAAGCGTGAGATTAGTTCAGTTTCTAGTTACATCGTACACGACCTGCCCGCTCTTTTGCATTCGTGTATTTTCACTTAAGACCCTTTAACTAGATGAAATTTGCTCCGTTTTTGGCTTGTTTTCATTCGATGAGGGCCGGACTGAGGTGTCCGAGGGATGGGTTCGCAGATTCCAGCCCTCCGCTGCATCTGCGAACCTGCGAACAGATTACACCTGTGTTTAAGTGTAATCTGTAGGTGGCGCTCCACAGCAAGGAACCCGCGAGCCCAGTAGGTCACCTGACTGTTGATGTAATACTCCGGGATCTCACCAGCTATGAGAGCTCCTCCAACATCCCGCCCGGCGGTCTCTATATCTACGCCCTGGAAACATGTGCTCGTACGTCCAACCCCCTCACACCAAACATGGGCTCGTACGTCCAACCCCCTCACACCAAACATGGGCTCGTACGTCCAACCCCCTCACACCAAACATGTGCTCGTACGTCCAACCCCCTCACACCAAACATGGGCTCGTACGTCCAACCCCCTCACACCAAACATGGGTGAGAGCTGCTGCTCGGTTTTATTCACTTTCATCGACACGGAAGCAGATACGAACCATCAGGGATGTCCGCGTCCAAAGCCACAGCCGTCTCATAGGTCCAGCAGCGAGCCACGTTTCGGATGGTGTATCCTCCTCCACCGAGCATGAGCAGCGGGAGGTTGAAGGACTTCACGTACTCCACACACTTGGCGTGCCCTGATACAAACAAAAACCACATGATGCAACTGTTCCCGCTGGGTTCCAAGCCCATCATTCATGAACCTTTACACGGAGCGAATCGGTACCGCGAATGGTGAGGTTAAAGCAGCCGAGGCGGTCTCCCGACAGAGAGTCTGCACCGCACTGGAGAACCACGGCGCTGGGCTGGAACATCTCCATCACCTTCGCCATCACCTGCAGCACCAATAACAAACAATAACAATACAGTTAAATGTGTCCAAATGAAAAACAACCGCCACACGTGAGGGTTGGAATATTGTCCAGCTTCAGGCTTCTTTGAAAGGGCAGAGGTTTACGACTGGATGAATATATTATTCACTACAATTAATAAAGCTGCTGCCACTTAAACAACAGAAGACAATCTGAAAATGATTGCTGATGCAAAGTGTAAAGCTTATCTTGTCTACTCAGAGTAAAACCATGCTGCCAAAGCTGCTGCACACGAGTGCAAAGTTTTAGTTTTCGTGTTTTATTCTGATTCAAACATGTAAAAGGAATAATTGAGGTGCTGAGGTCAGTTAGTGCAAATTATAAATGCAGCACTGAGAATGTACTGGAATGTTGAAAACGATGTCAGACGGGTTACACGAACCGTGCGCATTCATGAGCCGTTAGCTCCGCCCACTAAAGCGCCCCGGGGAATTCAACCAATCAGAAACCACTCCAGCCAATCTGCTCATTCTCAGGACGAACCTCTTCACACGACTCATTCAGGAATAATTACAGGATTTTGTTGTTTTTCTGGGAGCAAAACTGCTCCAAAAGGGTACCAGATACAAAAGTTCAGACTTTGTGACTTTACACTTCTGACCAGCAACAGATATTTGTGATGTCAAAAACACAGACTAGTTCCTGTCGATTTTATATATGCAGTGGAATAATTCCAGTTTTCACTCACAGGCTTGAATATCTGCTCATAGGACTCATCATCAATGCCATCCCGGAGAGGGAAGTTCACGGCGTAATATTTGCCTTTTCCGGCGCCGATATCCTGAAGTAGAACACAGAAGTTCAGGCCTCATCAGATGAAGAGTCCGAACGTTGGCTGTATCTAATCAATAAGCCATTATTCCTTTTCGTGGGAAAAGCAAGTACTTGTGATGCTGCTTTGTTTTGTTTTTTCCAGCATGAACATCGTCGGGACTCACCCTGAGGTCTCCAGTTCCTGGGAAGTACTCGCCGTACTTGTGAAAAGAAACCGACATGACCCTGTCTGTGGTGTAGAAGGCCTCTTCCACGCCGTCTCCATGGTGGATGTCTATATCGATGTAGAGCACCCTCTGATGGTACCTGGGTTGGAGGCACACAGACAGAGACGTGACAAATTCATTCATCTACTCATGAAAATACATTTCATGTGAATGGGACAGAAAGCGGCAGGTTCTCCTACTTGAGCAGCTCCAGGATGGCCAGCACGATGTCGTTGACGTAGCAGAAGCCCGAGGCTTCCGACTTCTTTGCGTGGTGGAGTCCTCCTGCCCAGTTCACCGCGATGTCCGTCTGCTGACGGTTGAGTTTCACTGAACCAGCTGCGTGACAAAGAACACGGGTTGGATGAGGTAACGTTTGAAGAATCCTGCACATGCACGACGGAGACATCGCACAGATGAAAGACTTCCCAAAACGTGGTTTTGGAAAAGTGGAGTCTGTCTAAAGATTAGAGAACATTATTCGCAGCTGTATGAGCGCTGCAGATGTCTGCACTTCTCTGATTAAAGAGGGAATGTGGTTCCCCTCCCAGCTGTGTACAGGATTGTGTTGTTGATAAAGTACTCAGGCAGTTTTGTGGAAATGCAGCAGACTGTTTTAAGAGTTGCCCTGTCCATCCGTGTCCTTGTCAAACGTCCATCAGTATTTATTACTGTTCATTTGAACTTTTTTCTAGTTCATGAGATTCTTCAACAGCATTTAAACAAGCTCCATTAGAAGGACACGGAACAGAGAGAGAACACAGAAATCATCCTCATGAAGCCGAAAGAGAATCATGAACAGACATGGTCAATGTTTTGTTATCACACAAAGACGTTTTAGACCTTCTCCTCCTCCCCCGTTTAATCATTACACCTGTAAAGGCAGAAAGTTAATGTGCAATTCCAAAAAAGTGTAATTGAAACACGAACAAACCTTCTACAGACTGAAACAACCTCAGACTCACAGACTCACGACTGTTGTGAGCCAGACCCATCCCTTCTGCTGGGTTGCAGGGACTCGGAGCGGCGCTGGTTCCTGGGTAACCAACACAGTCAAAGCAGACCCCTGCAGACCTGCAGACCCCTGCAGGCCTGTAGACCCCTGCAGACCTGTAGACTCCTGCAGACCCCTGCAGACCTGTAGACCCCTGCAGACCTGCAGACCCCTGCAGACCTGTAGACCCCTGCAGACCTGTAGACTCCTGCAGACCTGTAGACCCCTGCAGACCTGTAGACCCCTGCAGACCTGTAGACTCCTGCAGACCTGTAGACTCCTGCAGACCCCTGCAGACCTGCAGACCCCTGCAGACCTGTAGACCCCTGCAGACCCCTGCAGACCTGTAGACCCCTGCAGACCCCTGCAGACCTGTAGACCCCTACAGACCTGCAGAGCCCTGCAGACCCCTGCAGACCTGTAGACCCCTGCAGACCTGTAGACCCCTGCAGACCCCTGCAGACCTGTAGACCCCTGCAGACCTGCAGACCCCTGCAGACCCCTACAGACCCCTGCAGACCCCTACAGACCTGTAGACTCATGCCAGTAAAACTCTAAAAATCCTCCAGCTCGTCCAAAATGCTGCAGTTCTGAGTAGAACCAGCAGGAGAGACCACATGTCTCCAGTTTTAGCTTCTCTTCATTAGACACCAAAAAAACCCAGAACAGAACTGAAAATGTTTCTCCTCACATGTAAAGATCTTAATGACCAACCTCCATCATATCTTACATATGTTCCCAGCAGAACACGTGTCTCAGGCAGGTTTCCTTGTGGTTCCTAGAGTTTCCAAAAGTAGACTGGGAGGTAGAACCTTCAGGTATCAGGTTCCTCTCCTCTGGAACCAGCTGCCAGATTGTGTTTGGGGAGCAGATATCCTCTCTACCTTGAAGATGAAGCTTACAACCTTCCTTTTTTGATAAAGTTTAGTTAGTGATAGATCAGTAGACCTGGAACATCCCTTTAGTGATGCTGCTATAGACCTGGACTGCTGGGAGACCTCCCATGATGCACCTCACTCTGCGCTCTTCTGCTCCAACTCCATCGATGACACTTGTTGTTGTTATGAACCCGTGTTCCTTCCTCCCAGCAGATGTTCCTGATCTGTTCTTGTTCTCTCCTCTGTCCTCTCATCCTCCGACCGGTCCAGGTGGGTTCTGGTCCTTCCTGAGTCTGGTTCTGCCAGAGGTTTCTTCCTGTTAAAGGGGAGTTTCTCCTTCAACAGTCACCTGGTGCTTGTTCAGGACGGGAGACTGGATCCAAGAAAGGTTTTGATGGTCTCCTTAGCGAAGCAATAATGATTATTTTATTGGCTCAGTATTAATTGGACTAATTTGGACCGCCCTGATTTGATGCTGTATAAATAAAGCTGAAACGAACTGAATTGCAGCGACAACTGCAACTTTCTGTCATTGCCTGGAAAAGAGGACTTCCTCTGGGTCATTTTATTTTGAATCCTGCTAAGTTAGTCAACTAGTGAGCCAAGTTAGTAACAGTTAGTAAAGTCAGAAAGACTTCAATATTCTCCAGTAGCCCTACCGAGTTGAAAGTTTAAAGGAATTTTGGATATTTCATAGACTGCCTAATAAATGGATGTAACTGTTACAACGGAGTTGATCCTGATCCACTCACTCCTCAACCCCCCTAGCGGGTAGAGGAGTGAGTGGATCTGAGTCTGGCTCTGGTGAAAATCCCACAACTGGAAGAGGGGGTGTACTTACCAGCAGAACCACCAGCAGACAGTTGGCAGAACTCAAACAAGCCATCAAAGACGGGACAGTCCTCCCCAACGTTGACTAGCAGTAAACAAAACAAAAAGCATTTATGACACATAATGAACTAAACAACTTTCTCACACAAATCTCCAGTCACGACAGTTAAAAGAGTGTGAGTGGACGAAAAATAAAATATACAATTTGGATTTTTAACATCAGACCTGATTGTGTATTTTAGTTTATTTAGTTTCACTTTCTTTTGAAGAAAAAAAAAAAAAAAAAAAAAAAAAAAAGCAGACAAAACATTTTTTTAAATGATGAAAATGAAGATTAAAGTACAATCTTGAGTTTATTGATTCCAGAATAAAAAGCAGCGCTGATGCTGGCTGGGTGTTGACTGGTATTAGTATCGGGTCGATTATTGGGTATTGATTCAACTGCCCTCCGCAGGTGAAACAACAGGCTTTGTGACAGCTTTGTTAGGGGCGGGACGGCGCGGGGTGGGGCGGGACGGCGCGAGGTGGGGCGAGACGGCGTGAGGTGGGGCGAGACGGCGTGGGGTGGGGCGAGACGGCGTGGGGTGGGGCGTGTCCACCACACTTCTCCCCCTCATTGAAGATGACGGGTTCAATCCTTTCACTACAGGCAGTTATAGATTTGTCGAGACGAGGGATTGCTGGAGTCCAGAAGCTTGTGTAAGCAGTGGTGGCCCCAACGCCATAATTACACTGGTTAAAAGGGAAACTCTGTTTTCCTGCCATGTTCCAGGCCACATTCATGCTAGAATGCAGAATATTCTAACAACCGTGTCTCCTCCAAAGGAAGACGTGTGGACTTACACCGCTGCATTTGCTTGCTGAACTCCGACATGTTGTCTGGCCGAATGGATCGGAGGAACTTGATGTAGTCGTCGCTGTGGTATTTAGTCATTTCCTCTGCAGTGGCTTTGTGTGGTCTCTAAACACGGAAGAAACAAACTGGATGAAAACGGGGGCAGGCAAAGTCGCATCACAGAAGGCTGCACGAAAACGTTTGGAAGGACTTTGCCATTCCCAGGATTTAAATCACATTTGTACTCTTTCTTTCCCATACAAACCAGTAATCCCTCAGTTCTTCAGCAGCACAGACAAACCTTACTGCTAACGTCTTTAAAAGCCAGTTAGGTAGCACGTGGTAAATGGTAAGATTTCTATAAATAGTTAATATAATATATCACATTATATTAGGTAGCACGTGGTCAGCACTGCTGCCTCACGGCAGGAAGGTTCCTGGTTCAATTCCCGAGCCCGGCAGGAGTCTTTTTGTGTGGAGTTTGCATGTTCTTCCCGTGCGGGCGCGGGAAGAACCCGTGGGTTCTCCGGCTTCCTCCCACAGTCCAAAAACATGCATGTTAAGTTGATTGATACTTTTAAATTGCCCGTAGGTGTGATGTGAGCGTGCACGGTTGTTTGTCTCTGTGTGTGGCCCTGTGACGGACTGGAATCTCTGTTAAGAAGTCCACTATAAGGGAAAAACCTAATGAGGAAATGTCATGGAAAGAAAATAACTTCTCTCCCATAAAGACACATCCAAACACTTGAAGGACTGCTCTGTGGACACGAGACAAAAGTTGAACCTTTTGGCAAAACTGCAAACTCCTACTTAAAGAATATTTTTATAGAAATGAAGAGTAAATGTGACTGGCGACATGTCGAGGGTGGAGCCCCACCCACCAGTAGTGGGCCGGGACAGGCTCCAGCAGACCCCTGTGACCCTGCACGGGATTAAGCAGATATAGAAGATGGATGGATGGATGGATGGGTGGATGGATGGATGGATGGATGGGTGGATGGATGGATGGATGGATGGATGGGTGATGGGTGGATGGATGGATGGATGGATGGACATTCCAGCATACACTGTGAGTGTTTACCCATTTTTACCAAATAAATGAAAGATACAACTGTCTAATAGTTAAGGGAGATTGTGCGTCTGTAATTGTGACTTGATGAAGATCAGGCCACGCTTTAGGATTAAAGCGTTCCAATATCATGGCACTTCCAAAAGTCTAAAAATATCAGATAAATCACTCAGCCTTGTTGGAAACATACATAGATTTCCATTTTCCTGTAAAGTCCATAGTTCAGAAGAAGATTGTGAGTCATCCGGATGCGATGTGGTTTCATGGGATGTCCTTGTCCATAATAATAATTTCCTACGTCACCTGGAGAGAAAATTGGAATAAATTAAAGAACAAATAAGCAGTTTCTTATACACAGAGCTGATGTTGGAAAATCAAAAAAGGGAATTTTGTGATCCCTTTGTGTGCACAATTGAATGACATCTACTAGTCGTGTTTTTAGACTGTGGGAAGAAGCTGGAGGACTCGGAGAAAACCAGGCAGTCTGGGTGGTTTTAAGGGGCCTCAGGTCTTGGTGTGCGTCACCGTGACCAGGAACACCCTGCACTGAGAAACTTCTGGAACTTAGAAGAGATGACATCACAACCTGTGCACATGACAGTCAGCAACTTGAACATGTTTCTGCCTCGAGGCCGGTTCTTCAGTGAAACCGGGAAGAACCTGCTTGGTGGGGTGTGGTTTTGACTCCTTGAAAAGTCTAATCGCCACCATCACTGAGTGGAAACACAGCAAATAGGAAGCCAGCGACCTTCTCCTTTCACATTCAACTCTTAGTTCGAGTTTTGCTTTTCCACTTCTTTTTCGTAGTGATTGTCGAAGGGGTACCGAGTTGTTAGGAAGGTCAGTAGATCCCACTGAGGTCGACACTAATGGAGACAAAGGAAAAGGCCGGAGAGGAGGTTGGCCCCGATACACCTCCAGCCTCCTGGGTTTTCCTCCAGACCGCAGCTAATGGAAACCTGCGTTTATATTACCGATCACTGTCAATGTTCGCTCTACTCTGGCTGCCATCATTAGGTGACACTGCAACTCTGTGTTTTAAAGTTATTTGTACTTCCTGATTTTGTTTGGTGGTTGGAAAACAAAGATAAGCGTTTCCGTCAACTATGCCATTAAAAACACACGCACGCACGCACGCAGGCCACTAAACTGACCAGTACATTGTTAATTGTAAATTCTTCTGAGACAACATTTCCCTTCCTGATTCGCCAAACCTGCATCATGTGACTGTCACGTAGAGATAACACAGCCCAGCAGATGACAGCAACGCACCTCGCAGCTAGTTGTTAACTGCCAATAAAAGCCAAAGACAAAGAAGAAGATAACAGCGAAGGGCCTAAACAACATCGTAAACAGAAACATGCAGATGTTCCTGGCACCAGCTGTTTCACAGCCAAAAACTGCAACTACTTCCACAGACATAATGAGCTACTGCAAGAACAAACTGCGAAGGGTTATTCCCAGTGATGTTCTCCGTCTACAGTCCCGTGTGCACACCCAGTGATCGTGGATGATCATGTGACAAGTGTTTACAGTAGTGTAACCAGGCTGGTGATAGCAGCACTGACAGCAGCGTGTCTGAAACAGAGCTCAAACGCTTGGGTGGGTTAGTTTGGCTTTGAAAATGCCTTTTGTAACAAGTATGGAATAGTGTCCACATATCCATAATGGAATTCTACTGGATTGGTGTTCTGTTCACAGGGACTAACACTGTGAACTAAAAGTGGTTATAAAAGGACGGCCTGAACCCCGGTCTGAACCCCAGTCTGAACCCCAGTCTGCCGCCAAAGGACGGCCTGAACCCCGGTCTGAACCCCAGTCTGCCGCCAAAGGACGGCCTGAACCCCGGACTGAACCCTGGACTGAACCCCGGTCTGAACCCCGGTCTGAACCCCAGTCTGCCGCCAAAGGACGGCCTGAACCCCAGTCTGAACCCCGGTCTGCCGCCAGGTGACGGCCTGAACCCCGGTCTGCCGGCTGAGGAAGGACTGAACCCCGGTCTGCCGGCTGAGGAAGGACTGAACCCCGGTCTGAACCCCGGTCTGCCGCCAGGTGACGGTCTGAACCCCGGTCTGCCGGCTGAGGAACGACTGAACCACGGTCTGCCGCCAGGTGACGGCCTGAACCCCGGTCTGCCGGCTGAGGACGGTCTGAACCCCAGTCTGCAGGCTGAGGAAAGACTGAACCACGGTCTGCCACCTTAGGACGGACTGAACCACGGTCTGAACCTCGGTCTGCTGGCTGAGGACGGTCTGAACCCCGGTCTGCCGCCAGAGGACAGCCTGAACCCCGGTCTGAACCACGGTCTGCCACCTGAGGACGGACTGAACCCCGGTCTGCCACTCAAGGACGGCCTGAACCCCGGTCTGCCACCCGAGGACGGTCTGAACCCCGTACTGAACCCCGGTCTGAACCCCGGTCTGAACCTCGGTCTGCCGCCAGAGGACGGCCTGAATGATGTAAGCAAAAAAACTGACACCATTGATAAGCTAGTCGCTGCTTCAGTGCCAAAGTAAAATTAACAACCAAAATAAAAGCAGCAGAAGACCAAGGACCCCAAGAATATCGGATATTTCTTCTAATAATCTCTGTTCATTGAAAATAAGCCTTTTCTTCACTTCTCTCTTTACTTTTTCCTGGTTAGTAGTTAAGCCAACAAGGTGTTGAACCATGTAAATGCGGATATCAGACTCGTTTAAAAGATGGTGGAAGCAAAGTAAGAATATAATCCTAATAAAAACGAAGATGATGAACTGCAGTAAACCTGCTCCGTAAAGCAGCCGCGGCGGAGTCGCCTCGGTTCGTCTGCGTCACGTGGTTTTAAAATAATAATGTTGTACGTGAATGAGATGGACTCGCAGGTTCCTTCAAAGGTTCTCCAAAGTAACTCTGCTCTGGAGTTCCTGCTCACTGTTACGAATTAATCTCAAACTTGAACCATAAAAACATGCCTAAAGATTTTGTTCCGTACAAGCAAACATATAACAACATTGACAATCAGTGAACATTATGGTTACAGTTTACATGACGCGATAAAAAGTTTCACCCCGCACATACCTGACCAGGTAGCTCTCGTGTGTCACTATTAAAGTATTATTATTATTATTGTTGTTATTATTATCGGCGCTAGTTAACCTGCAATGATGAGCAACCGCAGCTTAGCAGCGCGGCTAACGTTAGCCTGCCAGGCTAGTCGCTCCCACATTTAGGACGTTACGTACCGTCATAGTAGTAGCACACCTTCTTTTTGGTCCCACCGGCAGTTGTGTAAGCCATATCGTAAACCCCTTCTTCCAAAAAGTTGGTTTAAATTTGTTTTAACAAACGGAAAACAGGATGGACGGACATCAACAGAGTGTCCCTGGGTGGGAGGAGCAATCACGGAGGAGGCGGGGCGGAGAAGCATCGGTATAAAACTGATCGGAAATTTCCACTGTATATAAACGATTTGATGTATTTATTTATTACAACTTACTTACAACTTTAGTGTAACAGTGATATAAACTGCTTTTAACTTCTGAAATTATAAAATCCCTGGTGATGTCAATGCACACATCTGTGGATTTATTTTGACCAGTTTGTTCTTCACTGATGAAGGTGATTAAGGGTGAATGTGTCAGCCCAAACTCAGCCACGTATCTGCCAGGTTTGACCCAAACTCAGACACGTATCTGCCAGGTTTGAACCAAACTCAGCCACGTATCTGCCAAGTTTGACCCAAACTCAGCCACGTATCTGCCAGGTTTGACCCAAACTCAGCCACGTATCTACCAAGTTTGACCCAAACTCAGCCACGTATCTGCCAGGTTTGACCCAAACTCAGCCACGTATCTGCCAAGTTTGACCCAAACTCAGCCACGTATCTGCCAGGTTTAACCCAAACTCAGCCACGTATCTGCCAGGTTTGACCCAAACTCAGCCACGTATCTGCCAGGTTTGACCAGAACTCAGCCACGTATCTGCCAGGTTTGACCCAAACTCAGCCATGTATTTGCCAGGTTTGACCCAAACTCAGCCATGTATCTACCAGGATTGACACAAACTCAGCCACGTATCTGCCAGGTTTGACCCAAACTCAGCCACGTATATGCCAGGTTTAACCCAAACTCAGACACGTATCTGCCAGGTTTGACCCAAACTCAGCCACGTATCTACCAGGTTTGACCCAAACTCAGCCACGTATCTACCAGGTTTAACCCAAACGCAGCCACGTATCTACCAGGTTTGACCCAAACTCAGCCACGTATCTACCAGGTTTAACCCAAACTCAGACACGTATCTACCAGGTTTAACCCAAACTCAGACACGTATCTACCAGGTTTAACCCAAACTCAGCCACGTATTTATCAGGTTTGACCCAAACTCAGCCACGTATCTACCAGGTTTAACCCAAACTCAGCCACGTATCTACCAAGTTTAACCCAAACTCAGACACGTATCTACCAGGTTTAACCCAAACTCAGACACGTATCTACCAGGTTTGACCCAAACTCAGCCATGTATCTACAAGGTTTGACCCAAACTCAGCCACGTATCTACCAGGTTTAACCCAAACTCAGACATGTATCTACCAGGTTTAACCCAAACTCAGCCACGTATTTATCAGGTTTGACCCAAACTCAGACACGTATCTGCCAGGTTTGACCCAAACTCAGCCACGTATCTACCAGGTTTGACCCAAACTCAGCCACGTATCTACCAGGTTTGACCCAAACTCAGCCACGTATCTACCAAGTTTGACCCAAACTCAGCCACGTATCTGCCAGGTTTGACCCAAACTCAGCCACGTATCTGCCAGGTTTGACCCAAACTCAGCCACGTATCTGCCAAGTTTGACCCAAACTCAGCCACGTATCTACCAGGTTTAACCCAAACTCAGCCACGTATCTGCCAGGTTTGACCCAAACTCAGCCACGTATCTGCCAGGTTTGACCAGAACTCAGCCACGTATCTGCCAGGTTTGACCCAAACTCAGCCATGTATTTGCCAGGTTTGACCCAAACTCAGCCATGTATCTACCAGGTTTAACCCAAACTCAGCCACGTATCTGCCAGGTTTGACCCAAACTCAGCCACGTATCTGCCAGGTTTGACCCAAACTCAGCCACGTATATGCCAGGTTTAACCCAAACTCAGCCACGTATCTGCCAAGTTTGACCCAAACTCATACATGTATCTACCAAGTTTGACCCAAACTCAGCCATGTATTTGCCAGGTTTGACCCAAACTCAGCCACGTATCTGCCAGGTTTGACCCAAACTCAATTACGTATCTGCCAGGTTTAACCCAAACTCAGCCACGTATCTGCCAGGTTTGACCCAAACTCAGCCACGTATCTACCAGGTTTGACCCAAACTCAGCCACGTATCTACACGGTTTAACCCAAACTCAGACACGTATCTGCCAGGTTTGACCCAAACTCAGCCACGTATCTACCAGGTTTGACCCAAACTCAGCCACGTATCTACCAGGTTTAACCCAAACGCAGCCACGTATCTGCCAGGTTTGACCCAAACTCAGCCACGTATCTACCAGGTTTAACCCAAACTCAGACACGTATCTACCAGGTTTAACCCAAACTCAGACACGTATCTACCAGGTTTAACCCAAACTCAGACACGTATCTACCAGGTTTGACCCAAACTCAGCCACGTATCTACCAGGTTTGACCCAAACTCAGCCACGTATCTACCAGGTTTAACCCAAACTCAGACACGTATCTACCAGGTTTACCCCCCAAACTCAGACACGTATCTACCAGGTTTGACCCAAACTCAGCAATGTATCTACCAGGTTTAACACAAACTCAGCCACGTATCTACCAGGTTTGACCCAAACTCAGCCACGTATCTACCAGGTTTAACCCAAACTCAGACACGTATCTACCAGGTTTGACCCAAACTCAGCCACATATCTGCCAGGTTTAACCCAAACTCAGCCACGTATCTACCAGGTTTAACCCAAACTCAGACACGTATCTACCAGGTTTGACCCAAACTCAGCCACGTATCTGCCAGGTTTGACCCAAACTCAGCAACGTATCTACCAGGTTTGACCCAAACTCAGCCACGTATCTGCCAGGTTTGACCCAAACTCAGCAACGTATCTGCCAGGTTTAACCCTAACTCAGCCACGTATTTATCAGGTTTGACCCAAACTCAGCCACGTATCTGCCAGGTTTGACCCAAACTCAGCCACGTATCTGCCAGGTTTGACACAAACGCAGCCACGTATCTACCAGGTTTAACCCAAACTCAGCCACGTATTTATCAGGTTTAATCCAAACTCAGCCACGTATCTACCAGGTTTGACCCAAACTCAGCCACGTATCTGCCAGGTTTGACCCAAACTCAGCAACGTATCTACCAGGTTTAACCCAAACTCAGCCACGTATTTATCAGGTTTGACCCAAACTCAGCCACGTATCTGCCAGGTTTGACCCAAACTCAGCCACGTATCTGCCAGGTTTGACACAAACGCAGCCACGTATCTACCAGGTTTAACCCAAACTCAGCCACGTATTTATCAGGTTTAATCCAAACTCAGCCACGTATCTACCAAGTTTGACACAAACTCAGCCACGTATCTACCAAGTTTGACACAAACTCAGACACGTATCTGCCAGGTTTGACCCAAACTCAGCAACGTATCTACCAGGTTTAACCCAAACTCAGCCACGTATTTATCAGGTTTGACCCAAACGCAGCCATGTATCTGCCAGGTTTGACCCAAACTCATCCACGTATCTGCCAGGTTTGACCCAAACTCAGACACGTATCTACCAGGTTTAACCCAAACTCAGCCACGTATCTACCAGGTTTAACCCAAACTCAGACACGTATTTATCAGGTTTGACCCAAACGCAGCCACGTATCTGCCAGGTTTGACCCAAACTCATCCACGTATCTGCCAGGTTTGACCCAAACTCATCCACGTATCTGCCAGGTTTGACCCAAACTCAGACATGTATCTAGCAGGTTTGACCCAAACTCAGCCACGTAATTATCAGGTTTGACCCAAACTCATCCACGTATCTACCAGGTTTGACCCAAACTCAGCCACGTAATTATCAGGTTTAACCCAAACTCAGCCACGTATCTACCAAGTTTGACACAAACTCAGCCACGTATCTACCAAGTTTGACACAAACTCATCCACATATCTGCCAGGTTTGACCCAAACTCAGCCACGTAATTATCAGGTTTAACCCAAACTCAGCCACGTATTTACCAGGTTTAACCCAAACTCAGCCACGTATTTATCAGGTTTGACCCAAACTCAGCCACGTATCTGCCAGGTTTGACAGGAACGCAGCCACTTATCTACCAGGTTTAACCCAAACTCAGCCACGTATTTATCAGGTTTGACCCAAACTCAGCCACGTATTTATCAGGTTTAACCCAAACTCAGCAACGTATCTGCCAGGTTTGACCAAAACTCAGCCACGTAATTATCAGGTTTAACCCAAACTCAGACAGGTATTTATCAGGTTTAACCCAAACTCAGCAACGTATCTGCCAGGTTTGACCCAAACTCAGCCACGTATCTGCCAGGTTTGACCCAAACTCAGCCATGTATTTGCCAGGTTTGACCCAAACTCAGCCACGTATCTGCCAGGTTTGACCCAAACTCAATTACGTATCTGCCAGGTTTAACCCAAACTCAGCCACGTATCTGCCAGGTTTGACCCAAACTCAGCCACGTATCTACACGGTTTAACCCAAACTCAGACACGTATCTACCAGGTTTGACCCAAACTCAGCCACGTATCTACCAGGTTTGACCAAAACTCAGCCACGTATCTACCAGGTTTAACCCAAACGCAGCCACGTATCTGCCAGGTTTGACCCAAACTCAGCCACGTATCTACCAGGTTTAACCCAAACTCAGACACGTATCTACCAGGTTTGACCCAAACTCAGACACGTATCTACCAGGTTTAACCCAAACTCAGACACGTATCTACCAGGTTTGACCCAAACTCAGCCATGTATCTACCCGGTTTAACCCAAACTCAGCCACGTATTTATCAGGTTTGACCCAAACTCAGCCACGTATCTACCAGGTTTGACCCAAACTCAGCCACGTATCTACCAAGTTTGACCCAAACTCAGCCACGTATCTGCCAGGTTTGACCCAAACTCAGCCACGTATCTGCCAAGTTTGACCCAAACTCAGCCACGTATCTACCAGGTTTAACCCAAACTCAGCCACGTATCTGCCAGGTTTGACCCAAACTCAGCCACGTATCTGCCAGGTTTGACCAGAACTCAGCCACGTATCTGCCAGGTTTGACCCAAACTCAGCCATGTATTTGCCAGGTTTGACCCAAACTCAGCCATGTATCTACCAGGTTTGACCCAAACTCAGCCACGTATCTGCCAGGTTTGACCCAAACTCAGCCACGTATATGCCAGGTTTAACCCAAACTCAGACACGTATCTGCCAGGTTTGACCCAAACTCAGCCACGTATCTACCAGGTTTGACCCAAACTCAGCCACGTATCTACCAGATTTAACCCAAACGCAGCCACGTATCTACCAGGTTTGACCCAAACTCAGCCACGTATCTACCAGGTTTAACCCAAACTCAGACACGTATCTACCAGGTTTAACCCAAACTCAGACACGTATCTACCAGGTTTAACCCAAACTCAGCCACGTATTTATCAGGTTTGACCCAAACTCAGCCACGTATCTACCAGGTTTAACCCAAACTCAGCCACGTATCTACCAAGTTTAACCCAAACTCAGACACGTATCTACCAGGTTTAACCCAAACTCAGACACGTATCTACCAGGTTTGACCCAAACTCAGCCATGTATCTACAAGGTTTGACCCAAACTCAGCCACGTATCTACCAGGTTTAACCCAAACTCAGACATGTATCTACCAGGTTTAACCCAAACTCAGCCACGTATTTATCAGGTTTGACCCAAACTCAGACACGTATCTGCCAGGTTTGACCCAAACTCAGCCACGTATCTACCAGGTTTGACCCAAACTCAGCCACGTATCTACCAGGTTTGACCCAAACTCAGCCACGTATCTACCAAGTTTGACCCAAACTCAGCCACGTATCTGCCAGGTTTGACCCAAACTCAGCCACGTATCTGCCAGGTTTGACCCAAACTCAGCCACGTATCTGCCAAGTTTGACCCAAACTCAGCCACGTATCTACCAGGTTTAACCCAAACTCAGCCACGTATCTGCCAGGTTTGACCCAAACTCAGCCACGTATCTGCCAGGTTTGACCAGAACTCAGCCACGTATCTGCCAGGTTTGACCCAAACTCAGCCATGTATTTGCCAGGTTTGACCCAAACTCAGCCATGTATCTACCAGGTTTAACCCAAACTCAGCCACGTATCTGCCAGGTTTGACCCAAACTCAGCCACGTATCTGCCAGGTTTGACCCAAACTCAGCCACGTATATGCCAGGTTTAACCCAAACTCAGCCACGTATCTGCCAGGTTTGACCCAAACTCAGCCACGTATCTACCAGGTTTGACCCAAACTCAGCCACGTATCTGCCAGGTTTGACCCAAACTCAGCCACGTATATGCCAGGTTTAACCCAAACTCAGACACGTATCTGCCAGGTTTGACCCAAACTCAGCCACGTATCTACCAGGTTTGACCCAAACTCAGCCACGTATCTACCAGGTTTAACCCAAACGCAGCCACGTATCTACCAGGTTTGACCCAAACTCAGCCACGTATCTACCAGGTTTAACCCAAACTCAGACACGTATCTACCAGGTTTAACCCAAACTCAGACACGTATCTACCAGGTTTAACCCAAACTCAGCCACGTATTTATCAGGTTTGACCCAAACTCAGCCACGTATCTACCAGGTTTAACCCAAACTCAGCCACGTATCTACCAAGTTTAACCCAAACTCAGACACGTATCTACCAGGTTTAACCCAAACTCAGACACGTATCTACCAGGTTTGACCCAAACTCAGCCATGTATCTACAAGGTTTGACCCAAACTCAGCCACGTATCTACCAGGTTTAACCCAAACTCAGACATGTATCTACCAGGTTTAACCCAAACTCAGCCACGTATTTATCAGGTTTGACCCAAACTCAGACACGTATCTGCCAGGTTTGACCCAAACTCAGCCACGTATCTACCAGGTTTGACCCAAACTCAGCCACGTATCTACCAGGTTTGACCCAAACTCAGCCACGTATCTACCAAGTTTGACCCAAACTCAGCCACGTATCTGCCAGGTTTGACCCAAACTCAGCCACGTATCTGCCAGGTTTGACCCAAACTCAGCCACGTATCTGCCAAGTTTGACCCAAACTCAGCCACGTATCTACCAGGTTTAACCCAAACTCAGCCACGTATCTGCCAGGTTTGACCCAAACTCAGCCACGTATCTGCCAGGTTTGACCCAAACTCAGCCACGTATCTGCCAGGTTTGACCCAAACTCAGCCATGTATTTGCCAGGTTTGACCCAAACTCAGCCATGTATCTACCAGGTTTAACCCAAACTCAGCCACGTATCTGCCAGGTTTGACCCAAACTCAGCCACGTATCTGCCAGGTTTGACCCAAACTCAGCCACGTATATGCCAGGTTTAACCCAAACTCAGCCACGTATCTGCCAAGTTTGACCCAAACTCATTCATGTATCTACCAAGTTTGACCCAAACTCAGCCATGTATTTGCCAGGTTCGACCCAAACTCAGCCACGTATCTGCCAGGTTTGACCCAAACTCAATTACGTATCTGCCAGGTTTAACCCAAACTCAGCCACGTATCTGCCAGGTTTGACCCAAACTCAGCCACGTATCTACCAGGTTTGACCCAAACTCAGCCACGTATCTACACGGTTTAACCCAAACTCAGACACGTATCTGCCAGGTTTGACCCAAACTCAGCCACGTATCTACCAGGTTTGACCCAAACTCAGCCACGTATCTACCAGGTTTAACCCAAACGCAGCCACGTATCTGCCAGGTTTGACCCAAACTCAGCCACGTATCTACCAGGTTTAACCCAAACTCAGACACGTATCTACCAGGTTTAACCCAAACTCAGACACGTATCTACCAGGTTTAACCCAAACTCAGACACGTATCTACCAGGTTTGACCCAAACTCAGCCACGTATCTACCAGGTTTGACCCAAACTCAGCCACGTATCTACCAGGTTTAACCCAAACTCAGACACGTATCTACCAGGTTTACCCCCAAACTCAGACACGTATCTACCAGGTTTGACCCAAACTCAGCAATGTATCTACCAGGTTTAATACAAACTCAGCCACGTATCTACCAGGTTTGACCCAAACTCAGCCACGTATCTACCAGGTTTAACCCAAACTCAGCCACGTATCTACCAGGTTTGACCCAAACTCAGCCACGTATCTAACAAGTTTGACCCAAACTCAGCCACGTATCTGCCAGGTTTGACCCAAACTCAGCCACGTATCTGCCAGGTTTGACCCAAACTCAGCCACGTATCTGCCAAGTTTGACCCAAACTCAGCCACGTATCTACCAGGTTTAACCCAAACTCAGCCACGTATCTGCCAGGTTTGACCCAAACTCAGCCACGTATCTGCCAGGTTTGACCAGAACTCAGCCACGTATCTGCCAGGTTTGACCCAAACTCAGCCATGTATTTGCCAGGTTTGACCCAAACTCAGCGATGTATCTACCAGGTTTAACCCAAACTCAGCCACGTATCTGCCAGGTTTGACCCAAACTCAGCCACGTATCTGCCAGGTTTGACCCAAACTCAGCCACGTATATGCCAGGTTTAACCCAAACTCAGCCACGTATCTGCCAAGTTTGACCCAAACTCATACATGTATCTACCAAGTTTGACCCAAACTCAGCCATGTATTTGCCAGGTTCGACCCAAACTCAGCCACGTATCTGCCAGGTTTGACCCAAACTCAATTACGTATCTGCCAGGTTTAACCCAAACTCAGCCACGTATCTGCCAGGTTTGACCCAAACTCAGCCACGTATCTACCAGGTTTGACCCAAACTCAGCCACGTATCTACACGGTTTAACCCAAACTCAGACACGTATCTGCCAGGTTTGACCCAAACTCAGCCACGTATCTACCAGGTTTGACCCAAACTCAGCCACGTATCTACCAGGTTTAACCCAAACGCAGCCACGTATCTGCCAGGTTTGACCCAAACTCAGCCACGTATCTACCAGGTTTAACCCAAACTCAGACACGTATCTACCAGGTTTAACCCAAACTCAGACACGTATCTACCAGGTTTGACCCAAACTCAGCCACGTATCTACCAGGTTTGACCCAAACTCAGCCACGTATCTACCAGGTTTAACCCAAACTCAGACACGTATCTACCAGGTTTACCCCCAAACTCAGACACGTATCTACCAGGTTTGACCCAAACTCAGCAATGTATCTACCAGGTTTAACACAAACTCAGCCACGTATCTACCAGGTTTGACCCAAACTCAGCCACGTATCTACCAGGTTTAACCCAAACTCAGACACGTATCTACCAGGTTTGACCCAAACTCAGCCACATATCTGCCAGGTTTAACCCAAACTCAGCCACGTATCTACCAGGTTTAACCCAAACTCAGACACGTATCTACCAGGTTTGACCCAAACTCAGCCACGTATCTGCCAGGTTTGACCCAAACTCAGCAACGTATCTACCAGGTTTGACCCAAACTCAGCCACGTATCTGCCAGGTTTGACCCAAACTCAGCAACGTATCTACCAGGTTTAACCCTAACTCAGCCACGTATTTATCAGGTTTGACCCAAACTCAGCCACGTATCTGCCAGGTTTGACCCAAACTCAGCCACGTATCTGCCAGGTTTGACACAAACTCAGCCACGTATCTACCAGGTTTAACCCAAACTCAGCCACGTATTTATCAGGTTTAATCCAAACTCAGCCACGTATCTACCAGGTTTGACCCAAACTCAGCCACGTATCTGCCAGGTTTGACCCAAACTCAGCAACGTATCTACCAGGTTTAACCCAAACTCAGCCACGTATTTATCAGGTTTGACCCAAACTCAGCCACGTATCTGCCAGGTTTGACCCAAACTCAGCCACGTATCTGCCAGGTTTGACACAAACGCAGCCACGTATCTACCAGGTTTAACCCAAACTCAGCCACGTATTTATCAGGTTTAATCCAAACTCAGCCACGTATCTACCAAGTTTGACACAAACTCAGCCACGTATCTACCAAGTTTGACACAAACTCAGACATGTATCTACCAGGTTTAACCCAAACTCAGCCACGTATTTATCAGGTTTGACCCAAACGCAGCCATGTATCTGCCAGGTTTGACCCAAACTCATCCACGTATCTGCCAGGTTTGACCCAAACTCAGACACGTATCTACCAGGTTTAACCCAAACTCAGCCACGTATCTACCAGGTTTAACCCAAACTCAGACACGTATTTATCAGGTTTGACCCAAACGCAGCCACGTATCTGCCAGGTTTGACCCAAACTCATCCACGTATCTGCCAGGTTTGACCCAAACTCATCCACGTATCTGCCAGGTTTGACCCAAACTCAGACATGTATCTAGCAGGTTTGACCCAAACTCAGCCACGTAATTATCAGGTTTGACCCAAACTCATCCACGTATCTACCAGGTTTGACCCAAACTCAGCCACGTAATTATCAGGTTTAACCCAAACTCAGCCACGTATCTACCAAGTTTGACACAAACTCAGCCACGTATCTACCAAGTTTGACACAAACTCATCCACATATCTGCCAGGTTTGACCCAAACTCAGCCACGTAATTATCAGGTTTAACCCAAACTCAGCCACGTATTTACCAGGTTTAACCCAAACTCAGCCACGTATTTATCAGGTTTGACCCAAACTCAGCCACGTATCTGCCAGGTTTGACAGGAACGCAGCCACTTATCTACCAGGTTTAACCCAAACTCAGCCACGTATTTATCAGGTTTGACCCAAACTCAGCCACGTATTTATCAGGTTTAACCCAAACTCAGCAACGTATCTGCCAGGTTTGACCAAAACTCAGCCACGTAATTATCAGGTTTAACCCAAACTCAGCCACGTATTTATCAGGTTTAACCCAAACTCAGCAACGTATCTGCCAGGTTTGACCCAAACTCAGCCACGTATCTGCCAGGTTTGACCCAAACTCAGCCACGTATCTGCCAGGTTTGACCCAAACTCAGCCACGTATCTACCAGGTTTAACCCAAACTCAGACACGTATCTACCAGGTTTGACACAAACTCAGCCACGTATTTATCAGGTTTAACCCAAACTCAGACACGTATCTTCCAGGTTTGACACAAACTCAGCCACGTATTTATCAGGTTTGACCCAAACTCAGCCACGTATCTGCCAGGTTTGACCCAAACTCAGCAACGTATCTACCAAGTTTGACACAAACACAGCCACGTATCTACCAAGTTTGACACAAACTCAGCTACGTATCTGCCAAGTTTGACACAAACTCAGACATGTATTTTTCAGGTTTGACCCAAACTCAGCCACGTATTTATCAGGTTTAACCCAAACTCAGCCACGTAATTATCAGGTTTAACCCAAACGCAGCCACGTATCTGCCAGGTTTGACCCAAACTCAGCCACGTATCTACCAGGTTTAACCCAAACTCAGCCACGTATCTACCAAGTTTAACCCAAACTCAGACACGTATCTACCAGGTTTAACCCAAACTCAGACACGTATCTACCAGGTTTGACCCAAACTCAGCCACGTATCTACCAGGTTTAACCCAAACTCAGACACGTATCTGCAAGGTTTAACCCAAACTCAGCCACGTATCTACCAGGTTTGACCCAAACTCAGCCACGTATCTACCAGGTTTGACCCAAACTCAGCAACGTATCTGCCAGGTTTGACCCAAACTCAGACACGTATCTACCAAGTTTGACACAAACTCAGCGACATATCTGCCAGGTTTAACCCAAACTCAGCCACGTATCTACCAGGTTTAACCCAAACTCAGACACGTATCTACCAGGTTTGACCCAAACTCAGCCACGTATCTGCCAGGTTTGACCAAAACTCAGCAACGTATCTACCAGGTTTGACCCAAACTCAGCAACGTATCTACCCGGTTTAACCCAAACTCAGCCACGTATCTACCAGGTTTGACCCAAACTCAGCCACGTATCTGCCAGGTTTGACCCAAACTCAGCCACGTATCTGCCAGGTTTAACCCAAACTCAGCCACGTATTTATCAGGTTTAATCCAAACTCAGCCACGTATCTACCAAGTTTGACACAAACTCAGACACGTATCTACCAGGTTTGACCCAAACTCAGCCACGTATTTATCAGGTTTAATCCAAACTCAGCCACGTATCTACCAAGTTTGACACAAACTCAGACACGTATCTACCAGGTTTAATCCAAACTCAGCCACGTATCTACCAAGTTTGACACAAACGCAGCCACGTATCTACCAGGTTTAACCCAAACTCAGCCACGTATTTATCAGGTTTAATCCAAACTCAGCCACGTATCTACCAAGTTTGACACAAACTCAGACACGTATCTACCAGGTTTGACCCAAACTCAGCAATGTATCTACCAGGTTTGACACAAACGCAGCCACGTATCTACCAGGTTTAACCCAAACTCAGCCACGTATTTATCAGGTTTAATCCAAACTCAGCCACGTATCTACCAAGTTTGACACAAACTCAGACATGTATCTACCAGGTTTAACCCAAACTCAGACACGTATTTATCAGGTTTGACCCAAACGCAGCCACGTATCTGCCAGGTTTGACCCAAACTCAGCCACGTATTTATCAGGTTTAATCCAAACTCAGCCACGTATCTACCAAGTTTGACACAAACGCAGCCACGTATCTACCAGGTTTAACCCAAACTCAGCCACGTATTTATCAGGTTTAATCCAAACTCAGCCACGTATCTGCCAGGTTTGACACAAACTCAGCCACGTATCTACCAAGTTTGACACAAACTCAGACACGTATCTACCAGGTTTGACCCAAACTCAGCAATGTATCTACCAGGTTTGACACAAACGCAGCCACGTATCTACCAGGTTTAACCCAAACTCAGCCACGTATTTATCAGGTTTAATCCAAACTCAGCCACGTATCTACCAAGTTTGACACAAACTCAGCCACGTATCTACCAAGTTTGACACAAACTCAGCCACGTATTTATCAGGTTTAATCCAAACTCAGCCACGTATCTACCAAGTTTGACACAAACTCAGACACGTATCTACCAGGTTTGACCCAAACTCAGCAATGTATCTACCAGGTTTGACACAAACGCAGCCACGTATCTGCCAGGTTTGACCCAAACTCATCCACGTATCTGCCAGGTTTGACCCAAACTCATCCACGTATCTGCCAGGTTTGACCCAAACTCAGACACGTATCTACCAGGTTTAACCCAAACTCAGCCACGTATCTACCAGGTTTAACTCAAACTCAGACACGTATTTATCAGGTTTGACCCAAACTCATCCACGTATCTGCCAGGTTTGACCCAAACTCATCCACGTATCTGCCAGGTTTGACCCAAACTCAGACATGTATCTAGCAGGTTTGACCCAAACTCAGCCACGTAATTATCAGGTTTGACCCAAACTCATCCACGTATCTGCCAGGTTTGACCCAAACTCAGCCACGTATCTGCCAGGTTTGACCCAAACTCATCCACGTATCTGCCAGGTTTGACCCAAACTCAGACACGTATCTACCAGGTTTAACCCAAACTCAGCCACGTATCTACCAGGTTTAACCCAAACTCAGACACGTATTTATCAGGTTTGACCCAAACGCAGCCACGTATCTGCCAGGTTTGACCCAAACTCAGCCACGTATCTGCCAGGTTTGACCCAAACTCATCCACGTATCTGCCAGGTTTGACCCAAACTCAGACATGTATCTAGCAGGTTTGACCCAAACTCAGCCACGTAATTATCAGGTTTGACCCAAACTCATCCACGTATCTGCCAGGTTTGACCCAAACTCATCCACGTATCTGCCAGGTTTGACCCAAACTCAGCCACGTAATTATCAGGTTCAACCCAAAATCAGCCACGTAATTATCAGGTTTAACCCAAACTCAGCCACGTATCTACCAAGTTTGACACAAACTCAGCCACGTATCTACCAAGTTTGACACAAACTCATCCACGTATCTGCCAGGTTTGACCCAAACTCAGCCACGTATCTGCCAAGTTTGACCCAAACTCAGCCACGTAATTATCAGGTTTAACCCAAACTCAGCCACGTATCTACCAGGTTTGACCCAAACTCAGCCACGTAATTATCAGGTTTAACCCAAACTCATCCACGTATCTGCCAGGTTTGACCCAAACTCAGCCACGTAATTATCAGGTTCAACCCAAAATCAGCCACGTAATTATCAGGTTTAATCCAAACTCAGCCACGTATCTACCAAGTTTGACACAAACTCAGCCACGTATCTACCAAGTTTGACACAAACTCATCCACGTATCTGCCAGGTTTGACCCAAACTCATCCACGTATCTGCCAGGTTTGACCCAAACTCAGCCACGTAATTATCAGGTTTAACCCAAACTCAGCCACGTATCTACCAGGTTTAACCCAAACTCAGCCACGTATTTATCAGGTTTGACCCAAACTCAGCCACGTATCTGCCAGGTTTGACAGGAACGCAGCCACTTATCTACCAGGTTTAACCCAAACTCAGCCACGTATTTATCAGGTTTGACCCAAACTCAGTCACGTATTTATCAGGTTTAACCCAAACTCAGCAACGTATCTGCCAGGTTTGACCAAAACTCAGCCACGTAATTATCAGGTTTAACCCAAACTCAGCCAGGTATTTATCAGGTTTAACCCAAACTCAGCAACGTATCTGCCAGGTTTGACCCAAACTCAGCCACGTATCTGCCAGGTTTGACCCAAACTCAGCCACGTATCTACCAGGTTTAACCCAAACTCAGACACGTATCTACCAGGTTTGACACAAACTCAGCCACGTATTTATCAGGTTTGACCCAAACTCAGACACGTATCTTCCAGGTTTGACACAAACTCAGACATGTATCTACCAGGTTTAACCCAAACTCAGCCACGTATTTATCAGGTTTGACCCAAACTCAGCCACGTATCTGCCAGGTTTGACACGAACGCAGCCACGTATTTATCAGGTTTAACCCAAACTCAGCAACGTATCTGCCAGGTTTAACCCAAACTCAGACACGTATCTGCCAGGTTTAACCCAAACTCAGCCACGTATCTACCAGGTTTGACCCAAACCAGCCGTTTCTTTGAGCCTTTGTGCCATGCCTGGCGTTCACAGTATTTGTCATATCTCATGATGATATAATGGCCACATGTGGCTCAAAGAGTAAATGTCATAAACTCTGTCAGGACCAACCCATGACCTCTGGACCATGTCTGACCCACATTACACTTAGCTGTGCTATAACTGTGCCAAGTGCCAAAAGAATCTTAAGTTAGAACCAAATGTGTCTGTAATATTAGTACTCATTAAATACTAGTAGTTACTAAAAGTGAACATAAAGGATCCATAGAAGTGTGTTGAATACTTTAACAAAACAGTCAATTTCAGTTAATTGTGGTCTACAATCAACAAATACTGACCCCAAATGACTAATATGATGATGTCATTTAATTATTGATTTAATTTGGTTCAGTTTATTTATACAGGGCAAGTCATTCCAGGACAGAAATCCAATACAAATCCAAATAAATACACCAAATTATGATTCAACTACATACCGATTCCGTTCAGTTTGTCATAATAAAATATAACGCAATTATTTCCAGTTGAATCAAATTCACTCCAGTTCATTATCACTTAATTGATGTAATGTCAGTTTATAAAAGCTGCTCAGCTATTGAAACCAAATCATGTGTTGAATCTTCTAGTTGATTCAGTCCTCTGTCCTGAGCATGGATGGGCAGCAGTCGATAGTTAACAGAAAGAACCCTCCAGTAAAACCTCAGCTGGATGGGGTGTAAGAAACAACACCAAACACAAAAGCTGCTCGGACGCCTAAAATGGGAAACAAAATAGAGAGAAATACACAGCTGTTACGTTACGTCTTACAGAACTTTCCTTCGTTTGTCTTCCTCTATGGTGCGATGATCCAGGAAAAACATGTTCAGCATTAAAAGACTTGCACATACATGTGTTTAGTAAGAAATGAATCGCATGAAGTCATTGCAACGCTTACAGAGAAGAAACAATAGGCAGATGTTTCAGTCCATCGTGGACGTTAAACCGTCTTGATTCTGGATTGAATAGAGTAGAGAAGCTTCTAAAACATGCAAGGTAGTGGCCCTTAAGGACCTGCCAATGCTACTGCCAGCTCTGTGCCACTCAAGCCGTCATGTGATTTGTATATATGTATTTGTAATTTTTGTATTGTCCTTTAAAAGAAAACAATCTTTTAACAGTATAACTACATAACTGTTGGCTACCATCCACTCTATTATTATTATTATTATTATTATTATTATTGTTATTTTTATTATTATTATTATTTTACAATATTTTCCACTATTATTTCAATTTAGCTGCTGCAGTTTAATTTTCAAATTAATTCAAAATCGATCCTCCCTTTATACTAAATAATGTGGTTGTGTAACATATCAGTATATAAATAAACATCTCTCACTCTGAAGTTTTTAAAAAAATAATTGGTAATCCGCAATACTACTTTACAGTCCTACTATTAATATATATATATAAAATAAAATAAATATGTACAGTATGATGCAAAAAGCGAACAGCTTAACAACGTTAAAGCATTCTCTCAGTGATGATGTACGGTGGAGGGAGTATCATAAACTGGGCTGGCTTCAGTGCCTCAAAGCCTGGACCACTTTCCATTATGAAGGTGAAAATGAATGAACCAAAATAACGTCCAGGATAATGTCAGGGTTTCTGTCCACCACCTGAAGCTCAGTAGAAGTTGGGTAATGCAGCATGACAATGACTCTTAAGAGTTTAAATAAATCCACCAGGAAATGACATCAGAAAAAAAGAAACGTGCCTTTTGGAGCAGCCCAATCAGGAGCCAGAGATGCTGCTGAATTACCTCAAAAGAGCCAGACATCCTAGAAAAGTGTCTGAGCTGACGCAGTTCTGGAAAGAGGATGAAATTCCACCTGACCATTGTTCGGCTCTGATCCAGAGCTGCAGAAGGCTTCTGCTTGAATTCACTGCTGCTCCATGCAGTTTCACGAGGCATTCGCACATGTTCTTTCACTTCCTTTTTTTCCAGCACTGCGAATGTTTATGGGTGTTCTCAATTAATGAGACCCAAACTTATCATAGTTTGTTTTGACAGACAGAGAACAGGATGGAAGGACATAAACAGAGCATCTTAGTGGGAGGAGCAATGAGGAGTAGGCGTGGCATGGCAGGGACTCGTGGTCAGAAAGTTTCACTGCATAAAAATGCTTAAGCTCATCGTCAGGTGAAGATCCAACAAGATCTATTGTCAAATAATAGAATAAAAACAGTTAATTCACAGACTTACACCTAATTTCTCTTTCTTTATCATTTAAACAACTGTTATGTGAAAAAACCCAAAGCTTATAAACAACTTCTAGCACAGGTAATGGAGACTTTTCATTCCAACACATGTGAAACAATAATTAACCTGGCAAATTTTAACACGTTCTTTTAATTATTAATACTTTATTCAACAACACACTTATAATACAGAATGAATATTTTCACAGAAACAGACAAATTTAGCTCACATCATAGAATAGATTGATTTGACAGAAATCAGAGGACAACGTTATTTTTTATACTTTGGCTTTTTGCAGCATCGCTGGATAAACCGGAAGAAACGGCTGCAGGAGAAAGAAATTCACACTTACATTTAATACAAGCTCAGGTCTCAAGTGTTTTGAGCGTTTCTGACACTGTGGAATTCAACTCTGAAACGTGAAATCTTTTCTGATGAGCCTCATGTGGTGTCTAACTTCAAATTAATATCAGGAGTAAAGAATAAAATAAAAGACTATGTGCAAACAGAAGACAGCTAATGCAACAGTTGACTGGTTGAATGACATCTGTAGCTGATGGGGAAGATAGTTTCTGTTGTTTATGAGATCAAATACACTATATTGCCCCAAAGTACTGGCTCACACATCCAAATGATGGGAATCAGGTGTTCCGATCACTTCCGTGGCCACAGGTGGATAAAATCAAGCACCTCGGCACACAGACTGTTTTTAAAACTCTTTGTGAAAGAACGTGTCGCTCTCAGGAGCTCAATGAATTCCAGCGTGGAACTGTGACAGGATGACACCTGTACAACAAATCCAGTTCTGAAATTTCCTGGCTCCTAAATATTCCACAGTCAACTGTCAGCTGTATTATAAGAACATGGGAGTGTTTGGGAACGACAGCAACTCAGCCACAAAGTGGTAGGTTTGGTAAACTGACGGAGCGGGTCAGCGGATGCTGAGGAGCATAGTGGGAAGAGGTCACCAACTTCCTGCAGAGTCAGTCGCTACAGACCTCCAAACTTCATGTGGCCTTCAGATCAGCTCAAGAACAGTGTTCAGAGAACTTGAATGGGTTTCCATGGCCGAGCAGCTGCATCCAAGACAAACATCACCAAGTGCAAAGCGTCAGATGCAGTGGTGTGCAGCACAACATCACTGGACACTAAAGCAGTGGAGACGCCTTCTCTGGAGTGCTGAATGGAACTTCTCCATCTGGTGATCTGATGGACGAGTCTGGGTTTGGTGGTTGCCAGGACAACAGTACTTGTCTGACAAGTGTAAAGTCTGGAGGAGAGGGGATTATGGTGTGGGGTTGTTCTTCAGGAGCTGGACTTGGACCCCTTAGTTCCAGTGAAAGGAACTCTGAATGCTTCAGCATACTAGGACATTTTGGACAATTCCAGCTCCCAACATTGTGGGAACAGTTTGGAGCTGGTCCCTTCCTCTTCCAACATCACTGCACCAGTGCACAAAGCAGGTCCATAAAGACCTGGATGACAGAGTCTGGTGGGGATGAACTTGACTGGCCTGCACAGAGTCCTGACCTCAACCCGACAGAACACCTTTGGGATGAATTAGAGTGGAGACTGAGAGCCAGACCTTCTGGTCCAACATCAGTGTGACCTCACAAATGTGCTCCTGGAAGAATGGTCAGAAATTCCCATAAACACTCCTGAACCTTGTGGACAGACTTCCCAGAAGAGTTGAAGTTGTTACAGCTGCAGAGGAGGACCAACATCATACTGAAGCCTCTGGATCAGGAGCGGGATGTTATTTAAGTTTATATGTGATTTGAGGGAGGTGAGACGATACTTTTGGACATACAGTGTATGCTGAATAAAACATCACACTTAAAGCATATAACATCACAAATGACTGTGTTTGATCATCTCAAAAATAACCTCTTTGGGTAGTCACACAGCTCAGAACATCCTTTCCTTCACATGAAAAAACACGGACAGACGGTGAATTCATCTGTTGAAGAGATCAAGAACTTTCAGCTTCATTTTTCAGTCGAGCCTTCAAACTCTTCTTTTATTTCCACTCATGTAAAAACAAACTTGCTCTTTCTTCTTTTTATATTTGGTCACAATGTTATTCTTTTATTAAGTTAAAACAAAGTGCTATCAACATCCTGTAAGATATTTTTGTATTTTTCTTTTTTCTAAAAAAAAAAACAACAAACAACAAAGTTTTAGGGCCACCATGACTTTAAAAAAATACAAGACTGAGAAAAGTAGCAACATTATGAGCATAAAGTTATGATTTATGAAAAAAAAATGTCATCACACTATGACAATCAATAAAAACAAAAAAGCGAATGTGCAAGAAACGGCGTCTTTTCAGAAGTCTTATTAAATAATATTTATCTTGTGTCGCAATTCTTGTAAGATTACTCCTTGTATTCTCAATGTTATCTTGTAATATTATGACTTTATTCTCATAGATGTATGACTTTATTTGCAAAATATGACTTTATTATCCATAAATTTGCAATTTTATTCCTGCAAATTATTGTTTTTTTTTTCTTTTTGAATACAAGACATTTTTATAGTAATATTACCACATTATTTACATAGATTTATGCCTTCAGTCTCATTAACAATTTCAACTTTATTCTTATACATTTATGATTCATTTTTTCCCTCTTGGTGGCCCTAATACTTCATCATTCAGTCAAGCAGGGATTTAACGGTATTGTTAGCTTCACAATATTACAAGAACAAATTTGTCCCAGTACCGCCTTGGACTCTAAGTGTATGAAACGGCTTTCCAAGACAAACATCTGTACCCTTTTCCAGCCACAGTTGATCAGAGCAGAAGGAAACAAGGACACAGAGATCACGGCCCCATGCGCTCCCATCATCCTTAACGCTCCAGTAGAGCATTAGAAGTGGATGATGCTGCGGGGTCTTATTGGATGATGCTGCAGGGTCTCATCTGAAATGTGTGAAAGCCGTTTGGTTTCCTCATATTTAGAAGTGAGAAAGGACAAAAGGTGGCAGAGAAAAAAGAAAATCTACGTGGCGACTCCAGCAGTGACCTACAGGACATGGAAGGGAATGCAAGTAATATGAGAAGCTGTATGGGAAATTACAACTAAAAACCACTAAAAAGATTTGTGGAAAAAAAATTCCAGCTCAGCCCAAAAAACAGTGGAAATGTTTAAAACCCGATTCCTACAGCCATGTGCAAAAGTTCGCAGCCTCTCTTTTAATCCTTTGCTTTCTGTATTTTTTACTTTGCTTTACGTCTAAACAAAATAAAAACGTCTGATTGTAGCTTTTTTGTAACTTTTTAGGAAAATACAACCACAGATGAACAACAAGCTATTTTATTTTATTTTATTTCTCTGGCGTTATTTATTTAAAAAAAAACTGCTGCTAATCTTCAGTCCTTGATGATCTGATCATCAGCAGGTGCACACAACTATATAAAAGCAGACATTGCGGCTGTTGGATAACTTGAAACGTTTAGGTATATGAGAACAAAATGCCATGAGGGGAAAACATCATCAATGACTATAGAGAAGCGCTTATCGGTGCAAATAAGTCTGGAAATAGTTAGAAAACCACTTACAAAGGATTTGGAGAACATTTACAGTTAGAAAGTTAGTTCAGAAGTGGAAAACATCATAGACAGCTTTCAATCTTCCTAGCAGTGGCGATCCAAGTGTAAATGTACTCCAAGGACAGACAGGACAATGCTCAGTGAAGTACAAAAAACCCTGAAAGCTACAGCTCAGACGCCTACAGGCATCATATCAAATGTTAGTCCAGGACCAGGTGTATACAAGTTACTTCATCATGGAGGTACTGTACTTGGTATTGCCCAAATAATTGTTTTTTTAAAAATTATTAGTGTTTAGTAAATCATGGCATGATAACGATTAAACAAAGTTTCACATCATTGTTTGTCTGAGGTTGTATTTGCCTCATACTAAGTCCCACAAAAAAGAGATGATTTTATTTTTAATACGAATAATTAGGATCAAAAGAGGAATACTAGCTGCTGCACATGACTGTAGACTACTGAACACAATGGAGCCAAACTAAATGACTTTGTTTTACACCTTAAAATGACCAACTGTTGTAGGAATAACACTCTTATTGTGGACTTGCTACTGAGGTATTATCATAATGTGACATTTCAATATTGTGACATCCCTAATGTCAAGGAATCTCATTGGAGGACTCCGGGACTTCATGGCCAGTTAAATGTTCTGCCAGTGATCTGGTAGAACTTCTGATTGAAGGGGTGAAAGAACTTTTGCAGTTTTGCCACAACTGAAGGGTCCACCTCGGGATGGATGCGGCCCTTGCTTCCTGCCAGGCACTTGTTGAAAACAATATTGAATCGCAGACAGTAAAATCCTCTGGTGGCATTGAAGTACAGGTTATACCGACTGATCCTGGAGGGGAGGTTCAGGAAGCGCTCAACAAGTTGCAGCTCTGGCAGTGGGTCTGTAATGAGACGATCCCCATCTACAATGTGGAACTGCTCGACGGGAAAGTACTTCAGCCAGCGCTCTAGGTGTTTGGTGTAGATGCTGGTCCGGACAGCTTTATACTTTGTGTTGACCTCACAAGTGTTGGTATCGATGGCCAGATTCTCAAACTTGTGGTAGGTCTTGTTTTTGCGCTCCTTGCCCTCCAGCACTTGGGTGTAATCGGACACAGCTCTGGTGGTGGGCTCTCTGACGATGATCAGCAGCTTGATGGAAGAGTTCATCTTGAAGATCCGTTCAGGAACCTCCTCTGTGATGAAGTAGGCAGGGCTCTTCTCAATGGTGATCTGATGGGGGAAAGAGAAGGGCATTTTCCCCCTGTACCAGTCGATTCCCCGAGCGTAGTTTTTGTCATTGTCAAAGAAGTGGATCTCCTGTGAGGCCTTGACCACTGCTGGATGCAAGTTGAGCATTTCCAGCAGGGCGCGAGTTCCTCCTTTGCGGACCCCAATGATGATGGCCCGAGGCAACTGCTGGACCAGGTTGTGCATGCGGATTTGCTCTTTGGTGGCATTGCCCTTACGTAGTTCATGAAGCAGGCCACGCTTAAACTGCAGGGTGCGTAGAGGGATTTGCTCTGGCTCAGGGGCAGGAAATCTGCTCTCAATGGGGCAAATGGGCTGTAACCTAAAAAAAGACACAAGAAAGTAGACATCCTCAGTCTCTAAAAGTTCAACAGACTTTATTCATTTTGAAACTACAAGAGTGTAAGACTTATTTATGCAGCTCTGTGACTAAATGTTCGGAACGGCACCAAATACATTTCTAGTTAAGGTCAAAATGTTACCCTCCAAGGAATTATAAAGCATTTACAATCATTTACAATCATTTACATAACCATTTGCAATGGTTAGGCCTGTGATATCTGGCACCAAGACTTTAAATACAAGTTGGAGAGGCAGCTGATCTTGTGTCAACTCCCTTTTTCTGGTTCTCAGGCGACTATTGCAGGTTCTCAATGGGGTTGTCCAAAAGTGGTGGTCAAAGTTGTTTTTGTTTCTGTGCTTTTGTTTTAATTCTGTAAAGCACTTTGTGTTGCACAAGTTGTATGAAAACAACTATACAAATAAAGTTTGACTGATCGATTGCTTGATCGATTGCCAAACTTAATATTTAACTTGTGTTAACTTGATATTTAATTTGTGTTAGTAACTTTATATTATGCAAACATTAAACTTGAAAAAAGACAAAGTGTCCTGTGAAATTTAAGATGATCTCAAGTGAAACTAAACATAACATTTTCAGTTCAAACAAGAGCCAGAACCAAAAGTGAAGCCTGAAGCATAAAGTTACTGTTAGTGCAAAGTTCATTCAGGTCTCCTTGTAAGAGGCTTTTTAGTGGAGCAACATCGTTTATTAGCTGGAACAAAACCTCCCAGAACATCAAGGACTTGCAGACACATGTAGCTGAGCCAGCTGCCGAAGCCAGACGTGAACAGGAATCCTGACTTTGGCCTTTACGCCACCCTTGTGCCTTAGCGACTGATCTATTTGTTGTAGAATATTCCAGAACAGTGTTAGTTTTACATTTTATTAACGTCTCATTTGTTTCTTCACTTACTTTTCCTTTTGAGTGCGATGTTAACACTGTCTCAGTTTGTGTATTTGTTTATGGAGCAGTACATGTCTGGTCTTGAGAATCCTAGATTCCCCCCACTTCCCCCCACTCTTCCACTCCCAGGTTAGGAAAGGCCGGTTACACATCCCGGCCAATACTGCCATCTGGTGTCTCATTTGGCAACACTGCTTGGATCTTGATTCTGTGCTTTCAGCAGGATCTCTGGACTGTGTTTTTGGATTTGGTGACCTCATTCACCGGATTACTGGACCAAGTTTAACAACTCTGACCCCCCTTTGTTTCTGCCCCATAACCTTGTGAAAGATTCCCTCAATAAATTGTGCTGCTTGTATCATACCAGGTTCTGCTATAGGATCTGTTTTTTCCTCACACACAGTATAACCGTTTGATTAATAATCTCTTATTGAAGCATCAACTATAATTATATTATATATATGTATATATAATAATATTTCCCAAGCCCTCTTTGTAGCAAATGTGTACCTTGTAGCCATGTAGTAATAAGGACCAACACTTCCGACCGTAGGTTCATATTCCGAGTCTGAGACAAACACGAGAGGCTCGTGGTCAGAGTGAAAGATAACGGTGGAGTGGTAGTTTCTCCCACAGCCCTAGTCAGACCCCAAATCACCCTTCAAGTGGTCAGAGAAATGCCAGTCCTCCTTTCTCTTCCTTGGTCCGCTGTACGTAGACTTTACACATTCATATACATCACTACCTAGTTGAACAACTGAAGTTCAGTTTCCTGAAGAAGCAGCTATTTGGTTTTCCACTGCTCCCTAGAACAACACACGCATTCGCTCTGAAATCATTTGCACAAATCAGAATTTTTCAATGCCCACAAGACAAGTTGTGCTTAAGGAAAAGGCAGAATAAGCACCAAGTTTTTTTAAACATCAGAGAACGAATGTGGAATGAACAGGCTTCCAGACCGTGACATGAGTGCACAGGCGTCATGGAAAAGATGTGTTCAACAGTTCCACCACATAAGCAGATTCACTGGACGTCATAATGTGAATAAAAACAGTCAGATCATAATTAAGATGAGGCAACTTTTTAAAATCCTGACAACAGATCCCTTTTAAACTGTGCCTTTACAGCACTGTTCATAGCAGCTGGTTTAGGAAGGTGGAGTTTTTACTTAAAATCCACTCACGCCCTCTCCTGGGGAGTGATAACGTTCAATGTCGTCGTGTTGACCTCTGTTTCTACAACGCCACCTAATCTGATACTTACTAATATTGCTTTAACAACGTGTCCCCTTTTCAGGTGCTTTTTCAAAGGTGTTGTTTCAGCATTCAGCGTTGAGGACCTACCTATCCAAAGTCCCAACCCTGGCCACCAGATAGAGGACACTTCCAATAGCGAGGCTGCCCAGAACGAAGAGCTTCTGTCTCAGCAATGCCTGCTGTTTGAATAGCATGGCCCTCCATCAATCTTCAGGACTGCGTCTTCAGCCTGCAGAGAGTCCAGCACATAAACCACTCATCACCAGAGGAAGACAGACAGCCTAATGTTCATTACAACTCACTCCATCAAATCTTACAGGTGATTAAGCCATGCTCACTCGTGGCTGCAAAGTGCCGCAGCGTCATTAGAGGAAATGCTCACTTACAAACCGCCACATTCTTACATCAAATTTTTTATCTTGGATGAGTAGAGATTCAGATTTGGTCCAATGTACTGGAGCGCTATGAGGTGCTGCAAATTATTTTCAACTTTTGTGGGGGGTTGGGGTTAAATTATAACGACACAAACCATTAAAGATGCATCATATAATATCAAAACTATCAGTGGCAAATATCAACTTTAATAGTCTTAAAAATGTCTTCTTTACAACTACAATTTAAAGAAATCACGTAATTGAAACAAAACAAAGGAAGACGTGTGTGTTGCACCCTGTGACGGACCGACCACCTGTCCAGATGTGCCCGGCCCCTCCCTCAACGAGGACGAGGTGTAACTGTGACAGGATTAGAAACATCCTGTCTCATGGTGATGCAGAAAAGCCAGTCCATGGGTCGGGTCACTGATATTCCTATTTATAGGATGTCCTAAAGTTACCCTGAACAGCATCCAGCTGATCCAAATCACTGCAGGACATTCTGACGAGCTTTAGCGTTGGAGCTCATATTTCTACAGTCTTGGCTTCTCTTCACTGGCCTTCTGTGAAATCCAGGGTCGAATCTAAAATTCTTCCTCTTACCCTTATGGGCCAGGCTCCGTCTCATCTTGAAGACTTCACAGATTCCCATGATCCCAAGAGAACTTGGCTCTCAGACTGCTCGTGGTTCCTCGGGTTTCTAAAAGTGGGATGGGAGGTCGAGTCTTCACTCATCAGTCAACCTTCTTCGAAGGAACCAGCTCCCAGTTTGGGCTCAGAAGCTTATACCTAGTCCAGGGGTAGCTCAGCTGATCCTGAGCCCTCCCAGTTAGGCTGCCACTCCCATGATGCACTGGGCTCTTTTCTCATTGTTCTTACTTTACAAGACGAAGGTTCTGAACATGCTGCACTGATGCGTCAGGTGAGTATTCACAGCTGTTTGACTCCACGGCAGACGGACTTGCAAATTCATACTTGGCAGACAGCCGTGGTCAGTGCTCGATTTGAATGTGTTGCAACACAACACAACAATTGATATTGTTAAATCTCTTTGAGAATGCATTTTAAATAAAGAAATATCTGAATTGTTTGTTCAAAAGGCAGCTCAGAGTCCATTTTATGTTTTCTTTTCCCCACTGCATCTTCAAACCGTTTTTACATTTAGAAAAACTCCATTTAGTAAAGAAAACCAGCTTAAACCGTGCAAATCAGGTCCTTAAATGCAACAAAGCTCTCCGATGGGTCCTGAAGGTTTTCCTTCCACTCTACAGCCCCTACCTGAATCCATGGGAGTTTTTCTCTGGAAGGTCTCTGACCGACTCTACACCAGGGCAACTTTACTGGAGGTGAAGGAACGCGATGTAAAGCTACGGTGTCCTGTCAAGGCCCGGGCTCGGCACACCAGAAGGTCTTCCCAAGGCTGCCAGGCAAGGGAAAATATGAAGGCCTCTGGCCGGACTCCAACCTGATGCTGGAGCAGCAGTCTCAGTGACTCAGTCACAGTAGTGTGCTTTTTATTGATCTAGTTATTTTTTGTTATGACATGGTTAAACATAGTCACTTTACAATAAAGTGGTGTTGAATGAATTTACAGAGAACATTTCCAGGTAACTACATGCCCTGGATGCTGTGTCCCGAGTTATTTTATGTAGTGTCTAACAAATACTCCGTGAATGCTTTTACTTGCTTTGTGCATAATCTGAACACAGAAAATAACTCATTTTGAGGTGATTTTAAAAGAAAAGTCTGGGGTTTTGTGAATGTAGTTGGATTTATGTTTATAGTACAGGTTTGGAAAAAATGTGTTTCAAGAAACGTGTTTTAGCAAATGTGGAAAACTGTCATAAAAGCATGTTTTTAAAAAAAAATCAGAACAAGCATATTTGTCTTGTTTGGACTCTTGTTTGGATCCTAGTAAAAGATCATTTCTGTGGATGTTTACTGCTCTTTGTCTTTGAGGAAGTAGTCATTTGGCTCTTCCTCCAAGAGAGGGCACCGCATCCTTTCAAACGGATGGATGACACGTTTAACAGTAAATGCAGATAAATCACAATAAAACAGTTCTATACAGAAGTCAGGGCAATATTACAGCTTTAAAACAGCATCACCAACAGAGCAGCAGCGTCTCATAAACAAACAAAAACATGTCTCCCATTGTGACTAACAGCGATCAGCAGAGCAGTTTCATCAGTCTGACGAAGCAGAAGAATAAACCCAGTTACGAGGGCCAAGCCCAGCTTTGCAGAGCCCCGTTTAGAGAAAAGCTGCTTTTTATTACAGCTTGTATCACTGACAGAGTCGTTATAAGTTTTAATGAGCCGGCTCGAACTGAAATGAAATAAGCTTGTCTTCTTTTTTATTTGTCCTTTCAAAAAAAAAAAGCTGTGAGCTGAATTCACACAAACTAGAAACAAAAGCATTTTTGTGATTAAATATCTCACCTTGAACAGAAAACCTTCAAGGTTTTATGTCAGAAGCCTCTGAGTTGCTGCATGAACTGAAAGTTTTGTTTGCAAGCTCTTTCTAATACTTTTTAAAGCAGAAAGAGACAGTTTTGATTAGCAGTCGATAAGATGGTCACAATCATGAAATAACGATTCAGGGATTCAGCAAACTGACAAATTAATCTCACGCCCCAATTTTCTGTGGAGTTTAGAGGTTGTTTCCTGTTATGACATAACCAGCCTGGTCTGTTAAGATTTGAGATTTACAATAGAAAGAAAAACTCCCATCATTTACTGGTTTTCCGCATTCATTTCCCATCAAATGTGATCTGAGTTTCATGTAGCTCACAATAATAGACAAACACACCTCCACCCCCACTCCCACCCTTCCAGCCAATATCACACCAATGATTATAGTTTTTTCAGCCTTTATTGAACACGCCCAGTATTCCCAATATTTCACGGTTCAGGAGAGAAAAGTAGGTGAACAACTTTCTGGATCTGTGCTGCACGTTCTGGAGAAACTTTTGACGACTTCTCTTTTCTGCATGAGTTCAGACACATTTGTAGGATGTCCAGAGTGAGTGGATCTCCTATGAATCAAAGCCCAAAATAACAGAATCGAAATCCAAAATCTGGGAATCAGAAGCCAGGATGTGTAACTAAGAACTCAAAGTCTTTAACTGGGAGTTCGCCAGTGGCAGAGCACTAAAAACGTGCCTGTCGTAGTCACGGAGAAGCAGCAAGTGGAGGTGAGTTGTTCATGTCTGTCCCTTCTTTGTCATATATGATAAAGTTGTTAATGCCATTAATGACACGAACGTCGACGTAAGGTGCTGAGTCACTCAGTAACCAATGAGCTGATGGAGCTGGGCTATGTCCCGCCTCCCCGCAGGAGACTGACACTAGAAGAAAAAATGCAACTGAGTAATGGTTTGAAAACTGAGATCTAATAGTGATGGAGAAAAGAAAAGTGCAACTGGGAGAAATGATTTCACTCTCTGGTGGAGATTTTGATTTCTTACTTGAATTCTGGCCTTTGGTTCTCAGGTTTTGGATTTTGGTTCTCAGGTTTTGGTTCTCAGATTTTAATTCTGATTCTCAGGTTTTGGATTTTGGTTCTCTGATTTTGGATTTTGGTTCTCAGATTTTGTATTTTGGTTCCCTGATTTTGTATTTTGGTTCTCAGATTTTGTATTTTGGTTCTCTGATTTTGTATTTTGGTTCTCATATTTTGTATTTTGGTTCTCAGATTTTGGATTTTGGTTCTCAGGTTTTGGATTTTGGTTCTCAGATTTTGATTCTGATTCTCAGGTTTTGGATTTTGGTTCTCAGATTTTGGATTTTGGTTCTCAGATTTTGGATTTTGGTTCTCAGATTTTGATTCTGATTCTCAGGTTTTGGGTTTTCATTTGAAATACATTTGGCGTTGAATTGAATGACATTTTCAATAATGACAAATCCAGTCATACACGTAGTAGCTAGAACCGACTTCGAAGTGTGAAAATACAGTGACAACCAAAATTACACACTAAAGCTGACATATGTTCAGTTCAATCCATCCGTCTGTCCGTCCGTCCTGCCAGTGTGTCCTGGGTACTAGGTCTTCTTTGGTGTCTCCTGTCCGGAAAACCTCACCAGTGAGGCATCCGGGACGAATCCAAACCAGATGCCAGAGTCACCTCATCTGGCTCCTCTGAATGTGGAGGAGCAGTGGCTGTACTCTGAGCCCGTCCTGGATGGCTGAGCTTCTCCGATCCCGAATGAAGAGCCCGGACACCCTGCCAAGGAAACTCATTTCAGCTGCTTTTATCCGTGAGCTCGTTCCTCCCGTCACTACCCACGGTTTGTGACCATCAGTGGGGGTAGAAACCTCACAACTATGCACATTTCTTCCAAGACAATCTGGAAATAACAAAACAAAACAGTTTCTACAAAGCAATTTTTGCAAACTGTCAAAAACGCTCACTTTTAAAACAAATTCAGTGTCCGTACATATCCCAACAGGCTAAGCTGTCATTTCCAGTGGCTGGGCTGCTGACATTGTTAAACATAGCCAGAAGCTGTCCTTCTCTTGAACGTGCATGAACTTCAGGAGCAGCAGGTGGCAGAACTGTAAACTACAACTGCTTCTAGTTCATAAAAGACAAAAAAGTCAATAAAACAGCTTTTAAAAGTTACCATTGTCTGCAGATTCGGTCATTAAAGCTCCAGAAGGAGCACTATGATTATGACCTGGCAAACTTTAAATAACCTACAGTGAACAAAATGAAATGGCTATCCTTTTTATTTCTATCTATTGTTTCCTAAAATGTGTGCAAGTATATTATGCATAGCAATAAAACACATGCGAGGCATGAGCTTACCGTCCGGGTTGGCGGTTGACTCCTGTGGAGGCATGTCGCTGTCTCAGCAGTGAATCCTGGTAAAAGGGGTCTTATGACAATGTGGACAGCATAGTGTTTGTCATATTTAGTTATTTCACTTCACCTCTTGAATGCTTTTGTGGACAGAAAATACAACATTTCCCAGCAGTCACTTCCTTCCAGACTGTGCTGGTTCCTGTCAGTCTAATAAAAGCAAAACTACTTTTGTTTTTCATTTTCTGAACATCAGGTAAAATTACCTCCACTGTTGCATCTAATTTGTATTTCTTTCTCTGTCTCTCTCTGTTATTGCGGCCTTGTGCACAGGTAGACACGAATGCTGAGGATGCAGCTTCAAAGCTCCTCAGATGGTGCTCCCTGGGAGGGATTTATAATAATTAATAAGCAGTGAGTGTGCTGCCACTGTGTGACTGATTGTCATTCATGAGCGTACACACATTCGTACGATCATGTGAGCTTTCCCAGTCTCATCAGTTTTGCGTTCATGCAGCCAGAGTAGGTTTTAAGCAGGAAGGTGATTTACGTGCAGCTCTAGTCACAGATTTACGAAGACGTCATGTTCGAGGATCACTATTTATGTCGCTTTGAAATACACCACCGTGTAAATCTCCTGTTTTAGCTTACAATGACATCTCAAGTAAGAATTTATCATTGCAACACTGGAAAAGTCCAAAAACATGGAAAAGCCTGCCATCCTCTTTAGTTATGTGCAACATGCAAAAGGAAGTGGTACTCGTGTAAATCTGAAGCTTCTCATCTCCAGTACAACTGTGAAAAACCTTGACGTGGTTTTTTTATTTAAACAGCATATTAATCAGGTTTGTAAGACAGCGTTTTTTTTAATCTATTATATTGCAAAGATCAGGAGCATCCTCTCCCAGAGTGATGCTGGAAAAAACCCACGTATGTAACTTCTACTGTCAGGGTGCAGGTTTACTCGTAGTTCCTAGAAGATCCAGGTGTAGATCTGGAGGACGGGTCTTCTGCTATCAGGAACCGTCACTATGGATACAACTTCCAGTTTGGGTTAAGGAGGCTGACACCACCTCCACCTTTAAAACTTTTTTTTTTTTATTGTTTGACATGGAGGCTAAAAGGCGAGGTAAATGCATGTCGTTACTCAGTTCTCAGGGTGGCGGGAACAGGTTTTTCTCCCACACCGGTTCTCTCCGACACCGCAGAGGGCGGAGGTTTTCAGTTGTCACTGCATGTTTACAAGAGCAAGCGCTTCAAGAGTCATTTTAGAAGCCGTAGTCTGTGATTATTATGTATGTCTTCCCCCCCAGCGGATCCGCTACTTGTTCCAACTAAACATTTTGTTTGTAAAAAGTCTCGATTAGTCTCGATTATTACACAGACAGCCTCAGACGGCCTCCCCAGCGGAGTCAGAAGAAGGTTGGCGACAGAATCATTAGCTTTTATCACACTCATTAGTCATTTTACTGCACTTCTCATATCTACGCCAAATAAATCAGATGCATACATGTATACTGTAGCTTTGGACAATGAGGTGAAAGTTCACATGAGCCATAATGTTGGCGGTATTGATCATACTATTTACAGAACAGAGACATCCAGCTGTAATGTTTGTTGTATAGAAGAATTTCAGGGTGCTGATGTCCGTTACAGAAAAATGTAAAAAATGCACCGTTCACAATGTGCTGATTTGATGAAAATGTGTTTATGTGGTTGAGGTCCTGGCGTTTTGCCGATGGGTGGAGCTAAATGCAAATTAATATGTCTGTTACAGGTCAACCAGTCGGAAACCATTTGAGCTAAATCTGCATGTTTTCAGAAAACGTCTTACATGCACACACGACGAAAGCATGAAATCCCCCTGAGCGTCGCCGTTTGTTCAGTTCCGTTTAAATAGCGTGAAATCAAGAACTGCCGTGTTGGTTCTGTGTATTGCAGGAGGAGCGCTACTGGGGAACGTTTCAACATTTCACCGCAAGTGTCAGACAGTCAAACCCCGGCTGCACATCCAGTGCCAATGAAGAAATGTGACTGGTTGTTTATGGTGTGATGAAGGCACACCTGAAGCACCACCTGTTGACTGTTAAGGAGACGCTGGTGTGTAGGTGTAGGGTAAGACCATCTCATCATCCTCGTCATCCTCACTATTAATTGTTCGAGAATAGTTACATGCTTGAGGAGTTATGCTGGGTGTTAAGATAGTCCAGACGAACCAAAGATCAAAAAACACAACTAGAGCACCGGTGTCAGGAATGTGTGACAAAAGCAATATATATAATACATATAATATCAACTAGTCCACAGGGTTATTGAAGCTTGAAACCAAGAATGGTTAGAATCAGTCTCAGAGATGGAAGTTTGTGTGCCAGACCTGGTGCATGAGGAGGAAGAAAAGGAGTGCAAGGAGGACCAGGAGCAGTAATTTCAGACAGAATCAGAGCAACTGTTATTGATCATGTTCTAGTTCACAGCATCATGATGAGAGAAGCAGGAGAGAGTGCACAAGCCAACATCAGCAGATTCTTTGTGGATACTACACACACAGACACACACGTATGTATGTATGTGTGTATGTGTGTATGTGTATGTGTGTATGTATGTATGTATGTATGTATGTATGTGTGTATGTGTGTATGTGTATGTGTGTATGTATGTATGTATGTATGTATGTATGTATGTATGTATGTATGTATGTATGTATGTATGTATGTATGTATGTATGTATGTATGTATGTATGTATGTATGTATGTATGTATGTATGTATGTATGTATGTATGTATGTATGTATGTATGTATGTGTAAGTCAGTGGTTAAATGAGTAGACAGGGGGTGCTATGAGATCAAGCGTGGAAAAGAACTTTGCCTGTCCCAGAGCTTCCAACGCTTCCTGGTGACTACCCCCTGGGGCCTCAAGCTCCTATGTCAAGGGCTTCATTGCCAAACCTGAAGAGTGCAACTGATAACGCCTCTAGAGCTGAGCTGATCTTTGAAGGGGCAGAGTTAGAACAAATCCCCCAGTTTCATATGGCGCAAGCAGCCGGCTACTACTCGCAAGTTCCCTGGCATTTGTCGACCAAAAGTGCCCAGGGCCCCATGGTAGCTATGTCCACTGCTGTAAATGTGGCTCCTGGATTTGATCCCTACCCATGTAGTCTCCCCCCAGGTTCAAACTTCAGTTCAACCACACCTGGCTGGTATCCCCCAAGTGAGTGTATCTGTGGATGCTGTCTCTCAGCCTATCCACATGCCCTCACCGTCCCCTCAGATGCCCACATAGCTCTATAGCCCAGTAAGGGCCACAGTGCCATTAAGTTTCCCTCCAGCCGCCTATGGTGGTTTCTTGCAAACTCATCAAGTGAAGAACGTCCCAGTCTTCACGGGCAATGTTGATAGCAGGATGCTTGTAGAGGACTGGATTCGGGACATGCAATATCTCCTGGAAGCGATAGAGCTCCCCCTTCATCTGCGCTTCTCCACAGTGGTACGCCATCTTGGGGGTGAAGCCCGAAAGTTGATTCTGAATCTTCCTTCCTATGCCAAAACCCCAGAAAAAGCGTTTGAAAAACTGAGAGCAGAGTAAGGCGACACACAAGGGTCTCTGGACCCACTGGCCGACTTCTATGAACGTAGCCAGAGGTCAGGGGAGTCCGCCAGCTCCTATGCGATATCTCTGGAGGCAACGTTGTGAGCGGTGGAGGAAAGTAATTTCCAGATCGTGATAGTAAACTCACTAGGCAGTTTCTGAGGGGACTAAACGATAAGGGTGTGTACATGAGAATTGCTCCAATGAAACCCAGGCTTTTGAGCTTCCGGGAGTTACAAGCGGAGCTCAGAGATCTGACGAAGGAAACAAAAAGATTCCAGTCCGTATACAAGTCAACGAGGACCTACACTCAGGTTCAGGTAGCACCTGACTGTAGTCCGAAACTGACAAAAGGGGAGGCTGATCCAGCACCAGAGTGGTCAGACTTGACAGAGATGATATAGAAGCTAGTTCTCTGTCAGGAGGAGCAGATGACTAGACTGACCCACCTTGCAGCAAGAATTACCCCCCCGCCCTCAGCGCCCTCGCTGAGAGTTCAACCGCCTGTGGTGTCAACATCCCAGTCCCCAATGGTCACATGCTACAAATCCGGAAAACAAGGACACGTAGCTCGGGTCTGCAGAGCAGTGTGGCAGGACCATACTCAACCATGGGCTCGTCATCCTCAGCCCACAACTCATGCAGAGGAGAGTACACCCTACTCAGCTAAACGAGTAGGGCCCATGGTCGCAGGGGCAACCATGGGCAAGCTGAAGGACCCCCCTCTGCCTGGGGACAGGACTGATGTATTAGGAGAGACTACCTCTTTAGTGGGCCCTAGAAATGAGGGGGGGGGGGGGGGGGGGGTAGAAGTCAATGGAGTGAAGTGCAGGGCGCTCCTTGACTCGGGCTCTTAAATAACGAGTATAACCCACACATACTGGCGCAATCATCCCATGCTACACAAGCAGAAGCTGCACCCTTCCAAGATTCGCATAGAAGGTGCTGCGGGTCAAAACGTAACCTACCATGGCGTTTTACATCTTAATTTGAAGGCGCTGGGAAAAGAGTTTGAGAATGTGCCAGTCTTCGTTGTTAGTGAATCGGAGTATCGCTCCTCAGTTCCTCTGCTTATAGGAACAAATGTTCTCCGGGCCTCTCGAAGTCACCTCAGAGCAACCTATGGCCAACAGTTCCTGCACCAGGTCCAAGAGAGCCATCCAGAGTTGTATACTTCTCTGTTGAAAATTGGGGACATGGAACATTGTGACGTTGATGGTGTGGTCTAACCAGCTATATACACTGGCCGTAAGATGCATATTCCTTGGGGCAAAGAAATGGATTTTATGTGTAGGATCAAAAGAGGCTCACAAAGGAAAACCTATACGGCACTGGTCAATGGCCACCCCTCAATACGGCTTCCCCAAGATCTTCTGGTTGCCAAAGTGCTTGCAAATGTACAGAGAGGATTGGTCCCTGTCTGAGTGATGAACCTATCCCCATATCCCATTACTATTAAATTATACACGCATCTGGCCAATGTGTCCCAGGTGGCCAGTATTGTTGATTTTTTAGAAAGTAATTGTGAGGAGGGGTGCAAAGAAGCATGCCTGTGTCTGGACCAGGTGGTGCCAGGCTGTGCAGTAGACTTAAGTAAAGCAGCTGTTGAGAACGAGGACCAGCGTGCCCTCCTCCGAGAGTTGGTCTAGAGGAATGCAAGTGTGTTCTCCCAGCATCCTCTGGACTATGGTCATACAAAAACCGTGCAACATGATATCCCCCTGGTGGATCCTAAGCCTTTTCGACTTCCCTATCGTAAAATTCCCCCATCACAGTGGCAAGATGTGAGGAAATTGTTGGTCGACATGGAGGAGACAGGAGTCATCAGGCCGAGTAAGAGTCCGTATGCCTCCCCGGTGGTGGTGGTGACTAAGAAAGATGGTTTATTGAGATTATGTATTGATTACCGAAATTAAATTCATGCAGCACAAGAGATGCATTTCCATTGCAGATGGACGCTTCCTCTACAGAATAGAGGAAGCGTTCAAAGCTCTGGGACAGACAAAGTTCTTTTCCACGCTTGATCTCACGTCAGGTTATTGGCAAGTGGAAGTGGCAGAGCATGATAAACACAAGACAGCATTTAGCACTCCTATGGGGCTGTTTGAAGCCAATCGAATGCCATTCGGATTGTAGAATGCGCCCTCCACTTTCCAGAGGCTGGTGACCTGTTGCTTTGGAGATTTGAATTTTACTCATCTCCTGATTTATCTCGATGACCTCATCATATTCTCCAGAATGTTTGAAGAGGATCTGGAAAGGCTGCAGTTGGTGTTCAGTAGGCTCCAGGAGCATGTCCTTAAGGTGAAGCCCTCAAAATGCCAGCTTATGAGAAAGGAAGTGCATTATTTGGGTCATTTGGTGTCTTCTGAAGGGGTCCGGACAGACCTGGAGAAGATTAGCCATGTTCAGGACTGGGGGACGCCAACAAACCGAGGAGAGGTGTTGCAATTTTTGGGGTTTGCTGGCTACTATAGGCGGTATGTCAGTGGATACTCTGCTCTGGCTGCTCCCTTATATCGCCTCACTGCTGGGGACCCAGACTGAAAAAGCGAAAAGGTACGAGAAGCCGGGCACCCGATCCACCGTTTATATGGACTGAGGAATGTGAGAAAGCGTTCCAGGCCCTAAAAGAAAAACTCGGCTACCCAGATTACAGCTTACCGTTTGTCTTTCAGACTGATGCCTCGGGGGAGGGGCTAGGTGCTGTGTTAGTTCAGGTCCAAGGAGGGGCAGAGAGGGTTATAGCCTTTGAGTCCAGCTGAGACAAGGTATCCTGCATACAAACTGGAGTTCCTGGCGCTAAAATGGGCCGTCACAGACACATTTTATGACCACCTGTATGGACGTAGATTTACGGTCCAGACGGATAATAACCCTCTGAAATATGTCACGTCCAGTGCAAAACTGGACGTGACCGGCCAGCGGTGGGTGTCTTGACTGGCGGCTTTCAACTTTGATGTTCAATATCAGCGGGGACAGCACCAATGCGGATGCTCTCTCTCATCTGACTCACCAGGAGGTCACTCAGGTGCTACAAACATGCCCCCACCAAGTGAGAATTGGAGAGCCTGGCCCGATCATGGACGAACCCACGCAGGACTCAGGTGACCTCAGATGTCAGAGTATGCCAGACCCTGAGAAACCTGCACCAGAATTCCTTGATCTGACTGAGGCCTACAGAGATGTGGGTATGGCGTCCTTGCCCACCATGACAAAAAAGGAAAAGCGTGCGGGGCAGAAGGAGGACCCAGTTATTAGTCCTGAAACCGAGTCGCAGAGAGAGGATCGGTGACGGTGGTCAGGTGTGCCTTCTTTTAAAAGAGTGGAAGAGGTTGGTGATAAGAGATGGTATAATGTACCGGTGCATCCGGGACCAACAAAGGGGAATGGTGGAGCAACTAGTGTTGCCTGAGAAACTTCGTGAATCTGTTAAGACAGCGCTTCACGATGACTCGGGACATCTAGGTCTGGAGAGAACAGTGCAGATCGTAAGGGAGAGATTCCATTGGCTACAGATGTTTCAAGAAATTAAGGCTTGGTGTGAGAAGTGTGAGAGATGCTTTGAAACACACCAACGGCAGGAGCCAGGGCCCCCCTAGTCAGCATTCACAGTAGTGCACCGAGCTTATTTGTGTGGATTTTCTGGCACTGGAAAAGTCGAGGGCTGGCATTGAAAATGTCCTCATTGTCACAGACCACTCCTCACGCTACGCACAGGCATATCCCACCAACGATCAAAAGGCTACCACAGGGGCCAGAGTGCTGTGGAGAAATTTCTTCTGTCGGTTTGGGTTCCCGGCTAAATTGCACACAGATCAAGGACGCGATTTTGAAAGTGCTGTGGTGAAGGAGCTGTGTAGGTGTACAGGCATTATCAAAACTCACACAACCCCCTACCACCCCCAGGGCAACGGTGTTACAGAGAGATTCAACCGCACTCTCATGGACATGCTTGGGACCTTAGAACCTCATCTTAAACAAAGGTGGCATGAGCATCTGGATGCAATGACACATGCCTACAATTGTATACGACATGACTCTACTGGGTACACGCTATATTACCTTATGTTTGGCAGGCATTCCAGACTCCCTGTGGACCTGATCTTCAGGTTTCAGACGATGCATGAGCCAAGCGAATATAGTGAGTATGTCCAGACGCTGCATGACTGTCTGTCACAGGCATATACTCGGGCTAATCAGACCTCTCGCCAGGCCAAGGGCCGACAGAAAAAATATTATGACCAGAACGCAAAGAACCAAGTCTTTGTGCCAGGTGACAGAGTTCTTGTTAAAGTGTGCCATGTGGATGGACGGCAGAAACTAGGAGATAAGTGGGAGCCTAGGCCATACACTGTGATAAAGAAACAGCCCAACATCCCGGTGTATGTGGTGAAATCAGAAGATGGTGAGGCTGAAAGAGTTGTTCACCAAAACCTCCTAACGCAATGTATGTTTTTCCTATGGAATCCAGTAGGGAGGTGCCAAATGAAGATCTTGAATCTGCGGCTGTAGTGGATGAGATGGGGTAGGACGTCGAGGACATGATGGAACAGCTCGCTGAAGGGGCAATACCGAGAGTGGACTATGAGCAGACGGAGGATGAGGAGGAAGTGGAGGAACAAGCCACGGCTGGGGGACATAAGTGGCAGCCAATACCGAGGAATGCACCGAGAAATCGACAACCCCCCAAGAAACTTTGCTATGACCTACAAACTGTGGGAACGGAAGACATCGAACAGAAGATAACATGAGGATGGCTGGTGTGGCAGAGGGCCGGAGTGAGCAGGACAGCTGCACGCCGGTAGAACGGACAAGCGGGAGGACTTAGTTTGATGGGCAGCGTTTCCATTGGTGTATGGGGTTTGATCTGTGTGTGGGGTGTTGGTTTTCATTGGTCTGAGAGTTTTGTGAGTGACGTTATATGTTTTTACAGGTTTTGTAAGCACTGTTAATGGTTGTGTGAGCATTGTGAATGATGTAAATTAATGAGTGTTTGTTTGCGGTTTGGAAGGTGATGCCTGTGGAGCTGTCGGCTGACCAACTTCAAATAAATGGTGCGGTCTGAGCCACGCCATTGAGCACCGTGTGTTTGACTCTTGCCTCGTCAGTGCATTCCGGACAACAACCACACCAACCAACACAACGCAGAGTCATCGGGGTGTAAAGGGAGACACGGCGCCCGCACGGCTTGGTGTGTGTGTGTGTGTGTGTGTGTGTGTGTGTGTGTGTGTGCGTGTGTATGTGTGTGTGTGTGTGTGTGTGTGTGTGTGTGTGTGTGTGTGTGTCACACAAATAAGGACATTTGTGTTTGGTAGTTATTTCTTTGTTGTAACGATGCTTCTTGGCAATAAATCTCAAACTGTTGGACAGCCAGTTTATTTCCCTTTTAAATGATAACACATTAGTGTTAGGTCTGCTGGCAGGTCATTCCATCCTCTCCACTCCCAAATTCTGGAGGTGGTTTATGATAAACCTGCTCTGTGGGGGCGAGCGTTGTCATTTTGGAGGGCAGAATTCAGTCCCAGACTGTGGAGATATGGGATTGTCACTGGATGCAGAACCTCTTCTCCATAGCTTTTGGCATCGGCAGAGATTTGGCCAATTTTCATGGGCGCAGCCCACATACTCGGCTTGTTTCTGACCAAACAGCTGGAGCTGACCGTTCCATGGAAAAACCACTTGGAAAAAGCCTTTGAGAGGAAGCTCTCCAAGTCCGTGGAATAGAGTTGGAGGTTGGCTGCAGAGGCTTTGCAGCCTGTGCTCTGGCCAGAGCCTTCAGTATTTTAGGCATCAAGGGAAAGATGAAGAGAAGAGACATCGCAGTACCACCAAAGTGACACAGAGGGCCTCCAGATGGCAGTGGCTCAAAAATAGGAGAGCCGTAAAATCATGGCAGCTAAGCCATTTGGACACAAGTCAGGGTCTGGTCAGTCCTGGCTGGGTCACCTGGAGGAGGGTGCGTGATGTTGAAAAACCCAATGAATTCAGGAACATCACTGATGATGTGTCCAGAGGCATCAGCGGATGTATGGACGCAGTCGTCTTCTTTTACCCATACAGAAGCTTTCCAATGCTACCTTCCTGTTCAGCCATCCTGACCTTATCCCGGAGGAGATTTTAATATTCAACCCTGGAATTCCTTTCACTTCACTCACCAGATACTGTTTGTGAAGGGTGAACTTCAACTGTTTAAACCACATTTTCAAACCACACTTTAAAACTCTAACCAACTCTAATTAGCTTAGCTCAGTGGTTTCACCGACTTTTTCCACTAGGACTGTGAAGACTTTGTTCACCAGAGTCAAGTGACTTCATTGTGACTTTGTGACAACACCATAAGGCATACAGATAATGTTTAAATAAATGAATGCAAGCCAGCTGAGCTTCTCGGTACAATAAAACTAACCTCCTTAGCTCAGACCGCAATCTTCATCTGTTACAATGTGCAGGCATTGCTGTACACCCGATGGTCAACACTTAACCCGCTCCTGAAGGGCCACAAATAACACAAGCAAAAATGAGATGGTTCCACATCCGGTTCCACATCCGGTTCCACATCCGGTTCCACATCCGGTACCACATCCGGTTCCACATCCGGTTCCACATCCAACTGAAAACCTTTCAAGAGCCACAGATCCCTTCACCTCTGAAACGCCACTCCAGTTTTCACCTGAGTTTTATGTCTGGCACGTTTTTTCCTTTTTTGCTTGCTTCTCTGTAACAGTCTGCTTCTGCTTACTTAACTGCCAAAGAAGAAATCAGCAACTTTGAATGCAGTGTTTTGCAGTTTTTCCTGTTTCTTCTGTGCATGACTCTATGATTGACATTTGGCAAACACGCCCCCTGGCTGTGATTGAAGGACCTGCAACAGGAGCAGTGGAAAAACTGCACTGGGAGCTGCAGGTGCCAAATGAGCAGATTTGTTATTCAAATGGCCTAGTTCATGTAATATTATCAGGAAAATAGTCGTCATTTCAGCAGTTATGACAAAAATAAACGCACCATCTGCAACTTTAAAGCAGCACACAGCACACAATTTGTCACTCACTATAGGTGCCATAATTAAACAAACCCCCTGAAATGTAAACAGTTTGAAGAAAGGATGAGGAACTGTGTCTTTGGAGACCATGAACAGATGCAGTCAGTCTGATGTAAGCACAGCCACAATATCTTAAACCAGATCAGACAAACGTTTAGGCCATCGTTATGGTAGATTGGACAGAAATTCTTGGAGAACAACGTCAGAGAGGCCTCAGTCCAACACATTTCATAGTCACACTACTCAGTCAGAATAAAAGAATTTGTTATGGAGCAATTAAAAAAATCACTGTCAGTTTTTAAACATGTGTTTTGAACTGTCACTGGAAGGCAGAAGTGCCAAACATACTCTCATATATAACGGGATATTGTATTCTACACTTGACACACTTCACCATCCTGCGTCAGCTCTCTTTACGAGCTCAGATGTGTTTTCTCCAGCTCCACACAGTTGGAGCCGACATGCGTCATAGGTGATCATTCACATTCAGCCTTACACTTTTAATGAGACTGAGAGGCTGCAACAGAAAATGCAAAAACACGCCCAGAGAGCCATAGAGCTACCAGAGAAGTGTTGATTGGCCTTTTTTTTTGGTTTTTGTGTAAAAAACAGACTGTTGGCGTTCACAGTGCTCAATAAGAACTGTAATTGAAAAAAAGAAGTCCCATTTATGTTAACACTGCACAAAAAAAGTATTTGCTTTATTATGCTTGCAGTTTGAAACCTTTTTCATTTTTAGTAAGCACAGAAGGAACAGGACCGAAATAGACCACCATGTTTGAGCTGTAATAAGATTGTTTCTTATTATGTTCCTCTGCTGTACTACTGGAAACGCTGCTGTTGCAGGAAAACCATCAGTCCCTCCAGAATACCTGTCTCACACATTAACCGTGCAGAGCGGGGCCCTGGGACGGACTCCCGGGGACGACAGCAGCAGTAACAGCTGGCTGGTGTGACAACAGAACCTTCACGGGGACTCGTAACATACTGCGCCAAGATTCATCAAGTCAGATCAATGTTATTTTCTGCTCCTCACATGATTCAGTTAGGCTCTGTTGTTGCACTCCCTCCTGTCAGTGGGGTGTTTCTTTTTCATGTTGACAGAGGCGTTAAATATCAAAACAGATGGACGGGGACATTAGAGACCTGACAAACTCTTTGATTATCCACCACTACAAGGCAGAAAAATGTGTTTCAGTATTGATGACTTTTATTCCTGGTTCCAGATAACAGAGTTAAAGACAGGACCTACAGGTTTAAAGTCTGCTTTGAATCATTATAATTTTCCCTCATGTATATTCCAAGAGACAAAGTAACATGTTTTATTGAAAAAATTAACTGTAATTTGTTTCAACTGGTTTCGTTTTTTTATAACTTTGGCTTAGCAGGACTTCCAAAGCTTAACTCAAGAGTGGATTTTTACAGTTATTGAAGGCATTTCCTTCACACCTTACAGAAAATAACAGTTTGCAGAAAAGCTTAATTTCAGAGAAGGAAAAGTCTCAGCATCAAGAACGGATTGGCATAAATAAGTATGTGAGCCCCTGGAAATTGAAAAAGGCTTTCTGCATTATTTAGCAATAAATCAGATGTTATCTTTAAGTCACAATGTGGTCCCACTTTTAAAACGCAGGAAATGACTGTTTCTTGTTCCTGTATTAAACACACTTATTAAACATTCACAGTGCTGGAGGAAAAAGGAAATGATTTCTTCCTACACAGGAAATCCAGTTAATGAAATACATTTTTAGGTGTGGTTTGGCGCTACTTTGACTGATGCCAATCAAGTATTTACATTTGCATACACACATAAGTTGGATTTATACAGACATATGATCAGACATATGATTTTTTTAGGGTCTAAACTGAAAACACCTTATTGTTCCTACATTGCTCCCTGTTTCACTGGACGAATGAAGAACATGCTTTTAACATGTGCCGGTCAATGTAAATGCAAAGGGTGTTTATTGCCTCCCTGGTGACTGAAGCCAAGTTGAGGGGAGGAAAGAAGGGCCAGAAGGCGTGAGTGGTAACATGGCAACCGTGTTGTCTGTTTTGTTGGCCTTGCTGGCTTCAGCAACATTGGAAGAGCTGGCAGATGCAGGACATGGAGCGGGTGGCAGATCCATGCTGCCCTAAATTGCATTGGGATTTGGGGAATGGGTTCCTATCAGGATCCAGGGTTTTGTTTAGTTGTTGTGCTTTTATTTTAATAGTCTTCTTTCTTCTATGTGGTGGCACCTGGACTTCCTTTTGGGCGCGGCAGTGGGTGCTGACTGCAGATCAAACTGATCTGCGGTGAACCCCTGGTCTGTGTTTTCAAGTTTCAGTCTTCTGCCTCCTTGTTGCCAGGTTAGTGTTTATCATATGCGAGAATCCTGCTGTGGACCAGCGCCAGCATTGAGTCTGCCACCGCCATCCTTTCCAAGGATATTTACAGATCTGCCAGCTAAGTCCACTCCTAACCGTGGCACTACCACTGCCTTATTCTATGCCTTCCTTGTTTCTGGATGAAATCTGGTTCATGGATTCATGCAGAGGACATCAACTCCAGACCCCATTAACATGCCCAGCTAACCTGAACACGAGCAGCTGACCTGAGAAGCAAGATCATTACAAAACTGGGTGGCTAACATGACCCCCGTTACATAGAGAAAGGGTTCACAAAGGTCATTGATGAAATTCTCCTAAAAGATGTGAATGTGGTATACCTACCAGCTGGTGATGGTGCCATTAGTCCTAGCGGCAGTCATCCTAGAGATGCTTCTTAGATTACACCACAAGTAAGAAGCAGAGTCCTGCATGGCAGAGATGGCTGGACTATAATCAAGGCAATGCAGAGAGAAGTAAGCCACTTGTCAGAACAACTGAAGGAAGCAATGAAGAAACAACTACTGAAGAAATATCACAAACTCTCCCTACCTGAGGCACTGAAAACTGCTACACAAAGGTTCACAGCTTTGTCCAACCTAGGACAACCAACAGGATAATCTCCATTCAACCATGTGTGCTCTATGTTCAGTGCCAGGGTAATAACATGAGAATCAATCCACCCAAGGCTGAGACAGGAATACTGGAAAGGTATATGGGAGAAAGAAAGAACCAAAGAACAAATGCAAGTGGATCTTAGAACTGACCAATATAATCTCCCAGAACAAGACCCAGTAACCATCACAATGGCAGACATCTGAAATAAACGAATAAACGTGGGACATAACATGAATTGGAAGCCCGTCCTCTGTTTTTTTTAGATCTTTTTTTAGATCTCTTTTAGATCTCTTTTAGATGATGGACTAGTTAAGAAATGGGATTCTGCCAACTGCTCGTCTACAAAACTCTGAGATTTTAAGTGAGTTGGAGCATTTTTGTGGTCATATATGTCTCAGCCTGCTCGTAATGATGTTACAGTCTGATTGAAAATAATCTGTTGCTGTTTTCTGATCATCCTTGTCAAATAACAATATTGTCCCATGATATCAATGTGGAGGGTCAGAAACATATAAAACAACATACATACTGTATTAACCCGACTAAGAGGACACCGAGGGCTCAAGAAGGGGACTATCTGGTGGAGCATGGCCTCTTTATACCCAGCGACGGTGCCTGGAGCTCACCCTGCATCTTGGTGCCATAGACATCTTATGCAAAAAGTGTTGTTTGTTGTGAAGAACTGTGAATCGTCCTTGGATAACGTGGTGGTTTTTTAACTCTATTATATCCAACCGTTTCTGCGAGGCTTCTCTTACATTGAATCTTGTGAAATGCGAATTTGTCAAAGCGACTATATCTTAGGAAAACAGGTTGGACAGGGCCAGGTGTGCCCAATAGCTGCAAAAGTGCGAGCTATTCTTGATTTTCCTGTTCCCCAAACAAGCAAAAAAAATGCATAGTTTCTTTAGGTTTGCGGGGTTTTTATTGTGCATTTTGTAAGAACGTTCCTGACGTAGTTGCTCCACTTACACGGTTGGTTAGTCCATCTGCACAGCTTGTTTGGTCTCCTGGGTGTCAGGTCGCTTTTGAATCTACCAAGGCACTGCTCTGCTTAAGCACTGCTCTTTTGCGGTTGAAGTTGATGCCAGCGCACAAGGAGCCGGAGCTGTTCTCTTGCAGCAGGTTGAACATGGTGTTGATCACCCCCGCAGTTACTTTTTGAAGACGTTTAATAGTCATCTCTTGCATTAGAGTACTATTGAGTAAGAGGCTTTATCAGTGCTGCATGCATTACAATATTTTGAGGTTTATGTTGGCTCCAGTTCCCAAGCAATCAATGTTTTTACAGACATAGCCCATTACTTTTTCTTTCTGAAATAAAACCTCAAATCAAAGGTTAATGTGCTGGTCACTTCTTCTGCAGGACATTCACACATGCAAATTCAAATGCATCTTAAAAAGGATTCCCAAAATGTGACTGCAGATGTCCTTTCAAGGTCAAGTTGATGTGTCTGGTTTATTAAACATTTTAAATAGGAAATGTTTAATCTTTTGACTTCAAGGTTTGACTTCATACAGCCTGATAAATGTTACCACGGCAGAACCAGTGCACACTACGAAGACTATTATAAATTCATCAAAGGCATTTATATGTTAGAATTTCCACAGTATTTGCTTGTGAAAGTAAATTCCCCAAAGTTTGTTGGATGAAAACAGCAGCAGCAACAGTTAGCCAAGAGCAGAAAGCTAACAACGGAGCGATAAAAGTGGGGGAAGAACATTGATGAATTATTTACCACTATGTGCTTTATTATTGTTATTGATCTCTGCTTATGCACAAGGGACTGATTCTGCTGTTGAGCTTTGAGCTCCACCCTCCAGTGTGTTCCACACCAGACCTCCGATTTGTTATATTGCACCTTTATTATTTATTACCTTTCACTGCAGATCCCTGTTGCTCCAACTCCTCTCTACATCAGTCCAATCTTTGTGGCAATGTTGTGTGATAAACAACAGGCATCAAGGTGAAAGAATACACACAAACATATGTAAGTATATGCAAACATGCATTATGTTCAGTCATTGCAAGATTAAGGTCAGGTCAATGACATTTGAAGAATCCTTTAAATTCAATAATATTATGAAATATATGGAAAAAGGTAAAAAATATTCTAATCTGCACATAACCTGAATTGGTTCTTACTTTGCCAATGCGTTATGACTTATCAAATCCCTCCTGTTTGTAGTTTGTGCATCGTCAAGCTTACAGCCGGCTCCTTGGCTGGCAGTAGAAACAAATCCCAAATGCAGCCCTAAATGCTGCGTCCTTCATCTGACCTCCATATTTCACTCCAGTCAGAGACGCTAGTCTTTTTTACATAGTTGGCTTTCTATCAGTGAGGTGAATGTTGATTTTGGTCTCGTTTATTAACAATAAACAATTTGAAACAAAGCCCAAGAAGATGCCCACAAATGTCTTATTTTATACAAACCAACAGTCGATAATCTAAAGATATTCAATTTACTGTCTTAGACTAAACAGAAACCAAAAAATATTTATAATTAGCTGCAATCAGAGAATTTGGACTTTTTATTCTTGCATGTTCATCTTCATGACTACTGGACTGTCCTCCCTCTGAGGAACCTGCATGTTCATCTTCATGACTACTGGAGTGTCCTCCCTCTGAAGAACCTGCATGTTCGTCCTCATGACTACTGGACTGTCCTCCCTCTGAAGAACCTGCATGTTCATCTTCATGACTACTGGACTGTCCTCCCTCTGAAGAACCTGCATGTTCGTCTTCATGACTACTGGACTGTCCTCCCTTTGAAGAACCTGAATGTTCATCTTCATGACTACTGGACTGTCCTCCCTCTGAAGAACCTGCATGTTTGTCTTCATGACTACTGGACTGTCCTCCCTTTGAAGAACCTGCATGTTCATCTTTGTGACTACTGGACTGTCCTCCCTTCAAAGAACCTGTATGTTCATCTTCATGACTACTGGACTGTCCTCCCTCTGAAGAACCTGCATGTTTGTCTTCATGACTACTGGACTGTCCTCCCTCTAAAGAACCTGCATGTTCATCTTTGTGACTACTGGACTGTCCTCCCTTCAAAGAACCTGTATGTTCGTCTTCGTGACTACTGGAGTGTCCTCCCTCTGAAGAACCTGCATGTTCGTCCTCATGACTACTGGACTGTCCTCCCTCTGAAGAACCTGCATATTCATCTTCATGACTACAGGACTGTCCTCCCTTCAAAGAACCTGTATGTTCGTCTTCGTGACTACTGGAGTGTCCTCCCTCTGAAGAACCTGCATGTTCGTCCTCATGACTACTGGACTGTCCTCCCTCTGAAGAACCTGCATGTTCATCTTCATGACTACTGGACTGTCCTCCCTCTGAAGAACCTGCATGTTCGTCTTCATGACTACTGGACTGTCCTCCCTTTGAAGAACCTGAATGTTCATCTTCATGACTACTGGACTGTCCTCCCTCTGAAGAACCTGCATGTTTGTCGTCATGACTACTGGACTGTCCTCCCTTTGAAGAACCTGCATGTTCATCTTCATGACTACTGGACTGTCCTCCCTTCAAAGAACCTGTATGTTCATCTTCATGACTACTGGACTGTCCTCCCTCTGAAGAACCTGCATGTTTGTCTTCATGACTACTGGACTGTCCTCCCTCTAAAGAACCTGCATGTTCATCTTTGTGACTACTGGACTGTCCTCCCTTCAAAGAACCTGTATGTTCGTCTTCGTGACTACTGGAGTGTCCTCCCTCTGAAGAACCTGCATGTTCGTCCTCATGACTACTGAACTGTCCTCCCTTCAAAGAACCTGTATGTTCGTCTTCGTGACTACTGGAGTGTCCTCCCTTCAAAGAACCTGTATGTTCATCTTCATGACTACTGGACTGTCCTCCCTCTAAAGAACCTGCATGTTCGTCCTCATGACTACTGGACTGTCCTCTCTCTGAAGAACCTGCATATTCATCTTCATGACTACAGGACTGTCCTCCCTTCAAAGAACCTGTATGTTCATCTTCATGACTACTGGACTGTCCTCCCTCTGAAGAACCTGCATGTTTGTCTTCATGACTACTGGACTGTCCTCCCTTTGAAGAACCTGCATGTTTGTCTTCATGACTACAGGACTGTCCTCCCTCTGAAGAACCTGAATGTTCATCTTCATGACTACTGGACTGTCCTCCCTTTGAAGAACCTGCATGTTCATCTTCATGACTACTGGACTGTCCTCCTTTGAAGAACCTGCATGTTCGTCTTCATGACTACTGGACTGTCCTCCCTCTGAAGAACCTGCATGTTCATCTTCATGACTACTGGACTGTCCTCCCTCTGAAGAACCTGCATGTTCATCTTTGTGACTACTGGACTGTCCTCCTCTGAAGAACCTGCATGTTCATCTTCATGACTACTGGACTGTCCTCCTCTGAATAACCTACATGTTCATCTTCATGACTACTGGACTGTCCTCCCTCTGAAGAACCTGCATGTTCATCTTCATGACTACTGGACTGTCCTCCTCTGAAGAACCTGCATGTTCAACTTCATTACTACTGGACTGTCCTCCTCTGAAGAACCTGCATGTTCATCTTCATGACTACTGGACTGTCCTCCTCTGAAGAACCTGCATGTTCATCTTCATTACTACTGGACTGTCCTCCTCTGAAGAACCTGTATGTTCATCTTCATTACTACTGGACTGTTCTCCCTCTGAAGAACCTGTATGTTCATCTTCATTACTACTGGACTGTCTTCAATTACAGTTGACCAACCATCTTTTTTGCATGAAAGTAAAGTAAAGCTTTGACAAACTTGGACAAACTGTAATGAAAGGCCAAAAAGTAAAAACCTGCATATTCTTTATGTCAAAGTTGTTGATTGTAGCGATGTACTCACAGAATCTGAATGGTTCAGTCCAAAACATTCTTTTACTGGTTCGGTCTGAAAGGTCTTATAAACATCTGTGGGCGCCACATATCTTACTGGTCGGTATGAATCGCAGGTGGGACATAAAGTTAGATGATGTGTCAGGAGGTCCTTCTGCTGCACAGCAAGATGAAGTCAAAGCATCACAGACGTCTAGGATGCTACTGTGTTCTGGTGACGTAATGATGTGTGCACCACTCCAGACTGCTTTTTGAGCCATCAAAGATAAGTAATTGTAGAAAAAATATGAAAAGCCATCTTTCGCCTACTATGCGTCGGGATAGGCTCCGACAGACCCCCGTGACCCGGAGACGGAGTAGCGAGTATAGTGGATGGATGTGCTGATTAAAATAAAAAAAATAAAGTAAGTGACTCAAAATCTATTAAATAAAAAAAGATTCCTCAGATTGTACAATGAGCACAAACAATACACTGCATCCAGGGTGTAGATGATGAATTTAAATGTATTTGCTTGAACAATTCGTGTTTCAGTTTTTCATTGGCCACAGATATCGTTTTTATAGTAAATGGAGACATTAGTCCACATTTTTACGAGATGAGTCTTTGAAAACAAGTGGTGGACCTCACACTGAAAGGAAAGACACATTACACGTCAGCTTTCATCCATCACTGACCGTTTCCAGCAGGCCTGGTTCCATCTATTTTCAGGCTGATATGATGGTGTGCTTTATGTCACATCTTCAATGTGAACCGTGACAACTAACAAGATCAAGTGAGAAGGCCTGTTTTTAGCTTCAAAGAGTACTAATTGGATTAGTTAGAGGGCATGTGAAAAGCAAGGCACTGAAGTGTGTGTGTGTGTGTGTGTGTGTGTGTGTGTGTGTGTGTGTGTGTGTGTGTGTGGGAGGGGCCTTGGGCTTGCTCCACTTCTGGGACAATCCTGAATCACATCAGGTACAAGCACCTGGCAGAGATGTTTCCAGAGCAGCTGTGTGGAGGAGAGGCCATCCACCTCCTGGTTCTGAGAGGAGCAGGGAGCTGGTGGTGCCTGGATGTGGACCTCCAGGGGCCAGACAGGCAGAGAGACAAGCAGGTGGTGTTGCTGGCCTCCAGGCACCACCTGTCATGCCGACGCTCACCTCTCAGAGACCTCGGCAGTTTTCTGCCGCTGTGGCTTCACTTCAGTTACTCAAATATGATGTTGAGGAGTTTCTTCTCTCAGTTCTGGGGTGAGATGCAGGAAAGGGGTCCATCTAAACTCTCTACAGATCAGTTCTGTCCAGAAGTCTGATCTACTTAACAAAACAGTTTTCAGGGAGCTCTAACATCATCTTATTTGAATTTTAATCTTATTCCTTCCGTGACTAATTTTCTGTTTTCCATTGATTTTTTTAAATTAAATTTAAGTTTATTGTATTTTGTTGTTCTGTTGTGAAGCACTTTGTGAAAGCTGTCCGGTGCTATATGAATAAACTTTTACTAACTTACTTACTAGGTGGCATTTATTATCCAAGGCAAGTTGGTTTGTTCTCAGTAAGTCAAAAATAGCTCGGATGTAGGTGACTGACTGTGTGTGAGGGTCCAAAACTGGGATCTACAAACCAAGGCTGTGCACACCGCCTGCATTTGTATTTGTTGATCAGTGAAGTGTTTGTGATTGTGTTCAGATAAACATAAAAATGGGTACAAAAACAGCTACAAGTTGACCTGGGCTTTAAACAGCTTGGAGAATTCTGCTTGATGGAGTTTTGGCTTTAGAACTGGATCATTTCAGTTAACTGTGATGTCAGTGACGGTCCCAAATCCAAAACCTGGGTCAGACTGAGAACTGATACCTTAACATTATTGTTGTTTTTGTTTTCAACAAATTAACTATTCATTTTTTTTAAGAATCACAAAATAACAATTCTGTTATTAAACTTAAGGTGCAGCCACAATTTGTAAAATACATTTCTTTTCTGTTTTGACATTTAAACACATTTGCCCAGTCGCTCTTCTACTGTTTGGAGAGAGCAGCTCCAGGTATCATCTTTGTTATCTAGGACGATTAATCCTACAGTTCTGCCCATCACTGGTTCTGGTCACTGGTTCTGGTCACTGGTTCTGGTCACTGGGTTTCTTGTGTTTCTGAACATCAAACTCCGGAGTTTGCTGCTGTGGTATGTTGTATGTTTTCACATGAGGGCTCCTTAAATGCCTAATAAGGCTTGTTGTATTATTTTTAGCAACATTCATGTCCACATCTGCAAACTGCAGTCTTGCATAATGAGGACATTGCAGTTTTCCCAGTGGGATTTTCCTGCTTAAAATCATTATTATAACATTGCCAACGTAATGAAATGCTGCATTGATGGGTCAATCCAACAATTCTGCTTTTCCGTCCAAGAGCACCTAGCAGCAGAATGTGTGGAGAGCAGACCGCCTGGCCTCCAAAGTGGTCAGGGTTAGGTGTCAGGGAAAGGTGCTCCATTGGCTGGAAGTCACAGGGTTCCGGTTCCCAGTGGAGCTCAGAGGCGCTTCACTCTCTACACAGTCTGCAGCCAGGTCCCTCTGTCTCCAACTGGAGATTTAAAACAGGAAGTTGTAAGGCAGCAATGCACTGCATCCTAACTTGGGTTTTGGTTCACACTCATGGGGAAACTCGCCAACTCTCCACTGTAGCTCAAAAACAGTAGTTTTACATCTCACAGTGAGGCAGGATCAAAGACAGAACTGTCTTAGGATCAAAGTCCGGCAGCAACAGGTATCAGGCCGACCAGGAATCCCAGGACTCCGGTTCATTTTCACTTTATCGTTGGATTACTGCGCTGCCTGCTGATATGTAACCTACATCCTGCTGCATCAGGTCGTGGCCCACAACACGAGAGGACATCATCGTACAGCCTGTGCACACCGTCCTTGATGTCTTATCCAAGATTAACCAAATCCGAGTCATCCAGCTTTTATTGATCATATAAGACTACAAAAATGGCACAATGAGAACCTGGCCTGAACAAGAAAAATAAGATTATTTTTGTAAAAGTTTAAGATGTTGCATAGAAGTCAGTCTGGTTCATTGCTTGGTAGAAGGTTCAGATGCCTGAAGGTCCTGCGTTCCTCTGTTCTAATAATAAAACACAAGTATAACCTGCATTGACGCACACAGCCCTCATGCCACTCTGGAAGACGACAGCTTCTATGTCCCAAAGATGAACCAGCTTTGGTGTGAAATGTGCAGATCAACCCTAGAATAACAAGAAAAAGACCCTGCTGACTGAAACCTGGAGGAGAACATGGTTATCGTTCTGTACCGAAAAGAGCTGGAAGAGCAGAGAGTCAGAGAAGGCCACTGCTCCAAAATGACCAAAGTCAGATTACACTTTACAGTCACACATGGGGACAATCACTGAATTCATGTCCTGTGGTCTGTTTGGTCATAAACGAGCTTTTGGACCCGGTTATGGGATAGGGTTAGTGTTGTTACGTCTGATGTAAAAAGAGGGAGGCTGGCAAGCCTCACAACATCATCCCAACTGTACAGATGTAGCAGCATCACTGTGTGGTGCTGCTACACCCGCTGCTGTGCTGCAGGGAGGAACTGGTGCAGAAGAAGACAAAAAGAGGAGCAGATTCTTAGCAGCAAATCCTCAAAACAGGCACACAAGTTGCACAGGAAACACAACCATGTCTTTGAGACTGGCTCAAGAACAGCGCTCTCACAGGAAAAACCTCACGTCATTTCGTTTCTGGGCATGCAGAGGCCCACGAAGAAGCTGGGAGATCTGAGAATCTGAGAAATGTGTATCTGAGTCATTAAGCTCAGATCTACCTGCTGAACAGCCAGCCAGTGCACATCGTTTAGTCCCTCCTCGATGGCTGGAGATGTACCAACCTTGGCCATCCTTCCAGTTTCAATCAGGGACAGACATGCAGATGCAATACAAACACCACATCAAGAGCTGACACATATCCACCAACTGTGCTCTGCTGCAAGTCATGCATATGTTTGCAGGGGTGTGACAACCTGAGTAAACATCATGGAGACGTTTGAAAATGAGGGGAAGTGTAGTGTAGGAGGTAGGTATAAGACCAGCCCTGCAGCAGGAGTCCACATGGAGCTCATTAGACACACAGCACTGATGCAAAAAACTTCCAACTGTTTCTATCCATAAAACACCTTGTGGTTCCCTGACAAGCCCTCTGGTCCACTTGACATGAAGACACCACTGTGGATGTGTATCACCTATGATCAGGTCATCTGGTCACACTTCCTCTGATCTCTGAGCTGCCCCAACATTTTTATATTTCAGATTTACAAAAGACAAATTGATGTCACTTTTATCAAAGTCAGAAAAGTTGAAAACAACAGCCAGAGGTTCAATTCAATTCAATTTTATTTATATAGCATCTCTTACAACACAAGTTTCTCTAGGCGCTTTCCAGAGACCCAGGACATGACCCCCCGAGTAATTGCTACACAAAGAATAGCAGGTAAAAACTCCCCTGGTTGGTGTTGGTCTCTATAGGCTGGTTTCCATCAGTAGGGTTTTATGGGGTTTTATGATAGTTTTACTGGGCCTCATATGAGTTTTGTATCTGCTTTACCAAGACCACCTCTTGCAACAAGAAGTTGTGGAAACGTGGTTGCGGTCAAGTCACAAGAGGTAGAGTTGGTTGTTTAGGCCTGACCCGGATAAAAGGGGAGGGTTGTGTCAGGAAGGACATCCAACCTAAAACAATGCCCAATCAACACAATGTTCTGCTGTGGCAACCTCTGAAGAGGGAAAAGCCAAAGAATGGGGGCAAACAAATCCCTGCCCTGGGTAGCTCCCTCAAAAAACCCCAAACACTGCTGGGAGAGGGGGTGGTGCGGTGTTGACTCGAGCTGACTGGATTCACTGTACGCTGGAGATGACATCGCTCAGCCCTCTCAACGTCCCTTTCAGGAACGGGGCATCCCTACTTGGGTCAGTACCATTGTAGTGTAGGCAAACAGGGAGGCAGCAACCATCTGAGCTCCTGCAGGTCCATCTCATTGTTCCCGTTTGCTTTTCTCCTTTTTCCTTTTCTTGACCGTAACAAGGTTTTTTAATAAATTGCCAAACAGTAAAAATGGTAAACTATCATCACAAGGTGGTATGATGTGGTTGTTTTCTAAGTGGGTGGATGCTACCAGACCCATCCATCCAACCATTATTTCTACCCGTTACTTCAATTCTGGGGCACAAAGATTTGCTGGAAACTATCCCATATATATAAAACGCTGACTGGACCCACCAGTGAAACGGAGACAGTAGCTGAACACATCAAGGAGAAGGTTGACCCTATTATAATTCCAGACTCCTACGTTTAGACCCCAGCTAATGAAAACCAGCCTTATTATTTTTATGAAAAACCCCTTTTACCTCATTTGCATACAGCAGTGCCAACCTGCAGCTGCCCGACAATGAAGAATTACAAATGCAAGAATCCAAATGAGCCCAGTTACATTAAGCCTGTCATTTTGCCTTTGTTTCAAATTTAAAAATTCATTCAGATTTATATCTGATTTCATATACGTTTCATAAAGAATCCATTACAGTTCTACACACCTCAATTTAATGTAAAAAATGCAACTTTTAAAAACTACACTATGAGTTTACGTGTATATTTATTTATGACCAAACAAAGAATTCACATTCTTCGTAAATTTACCCTGAATTCAAATGAATACCCATGTATTTCCAGGTAATGTTTCCAAGTTGGAATACTTCCAAACTTCCCAAGCTTAATGTCCTGTGGAAGGTTCTGATAATGTACTAGAACTCTTACAACCCGTTGCAGCACTTTCCAGAACATCTCTCTGCGTTGGTGTTGTGGGTCAGAACACCAGCTTTGTTTTTCTTTTATTAAAATGTTTGGAAGTTATTTTCTCAAGAATATCACCGTTAGCCAATATGTTATTAACAAACCAAGAGTTTCGTGAGATTACCGCTTTCTTTTCTTTTGTGTACTTATTTAAATAAGTCCATGTTTAAATATGGCAGCAGGACATCTTACCGTAAATGGTGAAAATCGAGCATGTCAGCTGGGGTAGAACGAAGCTGATCTCTCCAGCTTTTTGAGGGCTTCAGTGGACATGAACAAGAAACGTTTGGTATATCAGGGGGAAAGGAGGTAAATACAACCCAGGTCATCGGTCGTAGATGCATGGTTGTGGTTATAGAAACCGTTTATGATTGATGTAATCGTAATCAGGTTACTGACATTTATTATATGCAGGCTGATACCACTGCACTGAACCGCACATGAATCTTACATCCTCATTATCATCAGTTGGAAGATAGTCATTAGTCCAGCGTTGGAGTAATGTTCATTTCCCAAATCCAGTGTTTGACTGGAATACTACATCTGTTATGCAGTTTGTAATGGTGATACTGGCATTAACATGTGTTTCCATATCTGAGCCATCTCCTCCCGTCCACACTCTGTCGAGTCACATCACCGTCTCACGTCAGTCACAGACTGCCAGGTCTGATCACCGCCACTGATCCACCGCCACTGATCCGGAGGGACACTGTACGAAGTGAACAGGACCAGTGCAGTGGCTCATTCAAGGACAGTCTGACAGCGCGCACAGCTGCTGATGGATGTCGTCTGTCACAGGAATCAAATCACTGACCTTGCTGTTATGAGTCTATCTGTATTGAAATTAGATCGCTGCTATGGTACTTGATAGTTAGAAAGGCCTAAAAGGCAGTGAGGGGTCACTCTACCTGTGTGAAAAAGACACAGTGACACTTTTACTTTAATCCATCAAAGCAGAATATTGGGGTCAGTTAGATTTTTTTTTTCAACTGATCTGATCAGAACTGCGGTAGTTAAACTACAGTTTGTGTTGAGTTGAAACTAAAAGATTATTATGACTGAAACTAAATCCGATACTAAATGACTGAAATGAGAAACGGAATTCAAAATGAATTCATATTTTGATCATTTCCACAACATTACCGGACACGGTCCTGGAGTCAGGTCCTGGTCTCAGCTCCTGGACTCAGGTCCTGGACTCAGGTCCTGGACTCAGGTCCTGGACTCAGGTCCTGGTCTCAGCTCCTGGACTCAGGTCCTGGACTCAGGTCCTGGACTCAGGTCCTGGTCTCAGCTCCTGGACTCAGGTCTGCTCCTTGGTTTTCCTCCTTTCACACCGCTCCTCCGTTTTTCTGGTGGGTTCAGACTGAAGGGGATTGATCTTACAGGTGGGTGGATCCATGTTACACCCTCTCCAGCAGGGCTCAGACTGGCCTCTGACGGGGTCAGATCTTTGGCCTTAACCCTGTTATTGAGGAGCCACTGCACCAGCTGCCTGCTCATCCCCAAAAACCAGTGCAGGGCTCACCAGTCAGACCCCCTAACTGTAGTCACAAAGGCCAACAAGGAGACTGATGAGCTCTTTGTTCGCTTCAGCTCCAATAATTAGGGTAAACCACTGTCAAAGTGCAGACTGTCCACTCGGTTGTTGATACGATTCAGTGTGACTACACACTCTCAGGTGTGCCCGTTAAACATTAAGACACAATCAATTCGTGCTATGCCTTGCTCATGGGCTTGGTGGCGGGGGATCAACTGCTTTGTCTAGGCCGGAGAAACGCTGGATTTTCCGAGAGTTAAAGCTCTCGTTGAGGAAACACCACCACATCACTCTTGTGATCATTTCTCCACTCTTTTCAGGGGTGTAACAATAGCCTTCTTTTTCACCCAGTTCTTCACTCCAGCAGCCACAGAATCAACAACCAGCAGCACTAACACGGCACCAAAAGGAATACCGGGAATGTAGCAGGATGCTGCTCGCTGAGACCTGAACCGTTACAGAGAGCTACGACAGATCCCTCCTCCCCTCTGCTGTCAGACTCTACAACCAGCTCTGCTCCCAGTACAATATATGTTTTCATATCTGTACATATTTATATTTATATGTGCACTCGTGTCTGAGTGAGTTTCTATGTGTTTACTGCTGCATCTCATCTCATCTCATCTCATCTCATCTCATCTCATCTCATCTCATCTCATCTCATCTCATCTCATCTCATCTCATCTCATCTCATCTCATCTCATCTCATCTCATCTCATCTCATCTCATCTCATCTCTTATTTAGATCTACAAGCTATTGAATAATGGGGATAGTTGTAGTAAATGTGGAGAAATTGTGGCAGTAGCACCAAAGCAGAAATTCAGCTTTGAAAAGAAAAAGTTTTCTGGCAGTAAGCTGCAAAACATCTACCTGAAATAGGTGGTAACTGCTGCAGATGTTCTTTTGATGTTTAGGAAACAGTGAAATGCAAAGGTTGTGAAATATAGAGAGTCTGCTATAAGATTAGAGGTGTACAAGAGGAGAGAGCGGTTATAAGCTGCCCGTCACCTCCTCGGAGATGCATTCACCCTCTGCCAGTCAGGGCGGGAGCTCTGCTTGCTTTGGCAGCTTCTTCTTCATTTGTCCATTTTAACGTCGCCCCCAAAAGCCCTGTTCTGATACTTAACAAGCTTTCTTCAGACCAACAGACATGGGCTATATGAACTCCCTCTACCTTCTCTTTCTTTACTCTTTTCACCAACACTCTGTCCCTTGAAAAGGTTATATTCTTAATTTATGCAACAGGATATTTTTTCTGTATAGAAAAGTTGCCTTTTCACCTCACTGGTGGAGACCTGTCAACTATCTCCTGGGAGCAGGGACAGATTATGGATCTGTACTAAGAACTATGGCTGAGGTGGAAGATGAGGCTGTGGAGGTGTGACAGGAATGACAGGAAAGCTGTGGGCCCAGAGAGGGTATGAAGTCCGTGAGGTAGGGAGCAGGATGAGGAAGCCTCAGGTCCCACTGTTTCACGTACCACTACACAAGCCCCCAGACGTCTACAACGAAGCTGTTTGTTACTGGGCATTTTTAAAACAGCAGCATTGACACTTGTTACAATCCAAGTCAGTTATAATCAGTGCAAGGCTGCAGGCTGTTCAGGCTGTTCAGGCTGTTCAGGCTGTTCAGGCTGTTCAGGCTGTTCTGGCTGTTCAGGCTGTTCAGGCTGTTCAGGCTGTTCAGGCTGTTCAGGCTGTTCTGGCTGTTCAGGCTGTTCAGGCTGTTCAGGCTGTTCAGGCTGTTCAGGCTGTTCTGGCTGTTCAGGCTGTTCAGGCTGTTCAGGCTGAGCCAAAAACATATTGACAATCATCAAACGATCTTTTAACACAGCATTTGTGTAATTTCGGCACGAGCAAGTCATCCCTGTTAAGATGGCACCACGTAGAGGATGCAGATGTTGTGGAGTCATTTAAATGGGTGGCGTCTTCCACCATGATGTCATCTGACTCGTCACTAAGTCACTGCACTTATTAACATGGGTGCGTACAGAAAACAAACAGCCGTCGTCCAGTCCAGTCTCATATTCTGAGTCTGATTCTGGCTGGAACACGTACAGACGGACTTCCGGCCATCCGCAGGATATGTGGAACGCTTGTCTGAGCAGCAGCAGGTGTGTGTTCATGAACCGTGATCTCCACGCATCCAGGCTCCAGCAGCTCAGCGAATCAGAAAAAACGAGTCCAACCCACTCGTTGTCAGGCAGAACCTCTCCTTGGAGAGCTACTCCAGAAGAACCAGAGATTCAAACTGGATGACTTTAAAATTAGTCAGAGCTGCTGAGCTTCATCTGCAGGCTTTTATCTGCAGGTGTTATTGAGTCCAAATTATAAAATGCACTGTTGATGATTAAAAAGTGATGTTCTTTCCTATTGATCGAGAAACTCGATAGAAACCCTAAAAAAAACCCACCAGAAACCTGCTACAAATGCAGACTCTGCTAATAATGAACCTAAATATAGACACACTGTGCTTTTCCTTTCTTCAAATGTCACTCAAGCAGAGATAAAATATGAATTCATCCTGTCTGTTTGTGTAACTACCTGGGGACAGAGACTCGCCCGTTCGCATCGTGTCGGTTTCTTTTGTGTGGTTCTCCATACACACTCCATATAAATGGCTTTTCTGTGTTTCTGTCAGATTCGTTATCTGAGAATTATTGTAGCTTCAGGACACAAGATCTCAAATTATAGAGAAGAAAAATAAATCAAAGCCTTTAATCTGGTAGCACGAAGGACCGTTTCCCCTGTTCATTATCCGCTTTTATGAAAAAGAATTTATCAAGGTGACAATAAAAGTTAGTATCCATTCAAAGTGGTGTCTTCTTAGTCTTCAGGAGAGGACAAAATGGATCATAATGTGTCTGTTTTAAAAAGCTGCCATGGAGGTTTTCACAAGCTGAAGCTCCAACCATAGCACTTTTAATTCATCGTAAATCGAATTGTATTGAATTGAAATCGAGCTGTAAAATAAACTTGTTGTAAAAAAATGCTCCAGATCGCACACGGCTGGATGTTGTCGTGTCCATGTGAGGTGGCCGATGTCTGGAGTCTGGAGGAACCGAAGCTCAGCTCGGTTATTAATGGCCTCCGTCAATCTTGGACACATTTGCCATTTCTGTAACGCCAGAGCAGTGAAGGAGGATGCAATAAAGCACACAGCCTGGAAGCCTCACTTATTACCATTAATAATTCATATGACTGCATTAACTGGGCAAATCCTACGATGTTACATGGCAGGCATGACGTGTGCGTGCGTGAAGAGGGAAATCAGATAAATCAGTGTTCCAGATGTGTTTTTATTTTTCTGTTTTTGGGAAGACATGGTCTCCGTCTGCTCCAGGCCAAACACGACAGGTGCCGTCCCGACTGTCCAACGTCCAGCCTCCGTGCTGGTCTGAGCTTGAATCAGGGGTTTTAACAGCAACAAACAGTATGCTGCCTTCAGGAACACACGTGGCTGAGGAAGAAGAGGGTTCTGGACCGGTCTCTGATGGGGACAGGCCAGACCTGACCACGCCTACCAGGAGATGTGTCCTCGTGTGTGCAAAGTCACAGTCCTCATGAAAGCAACTCTGACACATCCGACAAGGTCATCCTTTTTTTCCCACTCCATCTGTATGTAATGTAATGCTGCAGTTCGTAATAGTGTATAGTAATATTACAGTCAAACCACAACTCAGATCTAATAGTTTTAACTATCATGCCCTGACTTCTGCCACATGTATGTGGAATACTAACTTCAATAGGATGGAGGGAATGAAGGGAATGTGGGGAATGAGGCGTCACACACAACAACAAACAGTCCAAAGTAGTTTCAAATGTTTAGATGAGATAACAAGAACCAGCAGGAGCACAGACTGCTCTGCTGCAAGTGACCACTAAGTGAATTTGGATTTAGAACAACTCAGTTAAGGCTGATGATGTCATGTCCTGTTTACTGCTCAATAATCGTCTTCCAAATGAAAGAAAGCACAGCTGCAAAACCGATTAGGGCACCCCACCCACTCGTCTGTGGGTGGGGTGGGGTGGGCATTTAAAAACTGCATATGAATATCTTGAATCTGATTTAATCTGTTTTAGATTTTCAGTAAAAATCAAGTGGATCATAATATCAATAGTTAATGCATGTATTTAATACAAGCACTGGTGCTGTGGGAGTTGCGGGGTCCCAGTGACTTTAGTAGCCCAGTATGACATATTACAGAAACCTCCTCCTGTCGTCTAACAGCACACAGGCCTAGAAAAAGCACAAATCAGAGCACCGTATGAAGGAGCGCAGCGAAGGGACTGTGAGGGATTTAAATACAACAATAAAAGTCTCATTGACTCCTCAGCTGCAGCTGCAGGGATTACAGCAAGAAGTCAGGATCAGGAAAGCCGGGACCACGTGGAAAAAAGAAGGAAAACAAACCACAATCCTTACTTACCTACTTTTATTAATTAATTTATTTCCAAATAGTATAATGCCCAAGATCATTTATGGGCTTTTTTCTTTTTCTTTACATTTCTAGCCCCCAAAGTGTGTAGTGGAAGGGAAATAACCTAATGATATTTCAAACATACGACCCAAACAGATGCTTGCAATGAAAAAACAGCGTCAATGAAGTGGTGAGTCCTCGAGGAGCAAAGATGAGCTTCTACTTTGTGGGAGAAAATCAGTGAAATGCTTAAAAAGGAAATTTTGTCAAAGGAAGAAGAATTGACTGGATAAGGATGTTTCTCTCGCCTGTGTTCATTTTTGCTGTGTTCCTATTGTCTGCTGCACCAGAGAACAACCGACAGCAGGAATAAGGATCAACACAGCTTTATTTCATGTCATGCAAAATATTTGTTCGTCCGAGACTCATTTATGAAAGTACAGATCAAGAATGAGTGCAGGACCGAGGTGTCCTTGTGCTTTTATAATCCCAAAAGAGAGGTTATCTTACTTATCCTGTTTTAAGATGTCTTCCTTCTTCTTTCTGTTCTTTGTCAAGCCTTTTAGTGTCACAGGAGGTGCGGTGCACATACATGTTTATATTGCAGAAACCCTACACCTTAAGGACAGGCCACAAGAACAAGTCTGAAACTTTAACTGTCCATGCCAAAGCTGCTGGATGTTTACATCCAGATCAGGTCGCTGCTCTGTCCTCAATGTGTGGAACCCGCCCAGAGACGCTCTACAAGGATGGACCGATCTGATTGGCTCCCCAGCACTACTCAACGAGCCAGACGTACCGGCAGAACATCAAGATTTCTAGCCTAGTATTTTACCCTTCTATGGTGAATAATATTAACAAACCACCGACAAAATCAAAGTGTGGACCGGGATAACTGGAGGAAGCCTGCGTCAAGTGCTAAAATAGAAACCTACAAATGCCACTAAACAGCCTCTACAAACCTCCTCCAGAGGTGCCGCCGGTGTCTCCAGAGGACCATCCATTGTGTTATGAGGAACAAGTCAGCATCCAGGCTCTGTGATGGTCTGGGCTTGTGTCCGGGTTCTGTTAACATATGCTGCCTTCAAGACCACATATTTTCCAGGGATTTGTCACCAAGATGAAGTAAAACCACAATCTGCACAAAGACATGTGTGAGGAAGAGGAGGGGTACTGGTACATGGCCGGCCGCCCTGGCCTGTCCCCAAAAGAGAATGTGTGGACACCAAATATGTGACAAAATGATGATGTTTCCAAGAAGAAATGGCTCCGGAAACTCTTTATCACTTGGTTTCCTGAATGTCAGAAGAAACAGTGGTTTACTGTCTCAGCTCAACGCTGAAATGTGTTGCAGATCTGAAATGAATAAAACTTAACAAACAAACTGAAAAATCATATCCAACATGTAATAATCTGAGTGTAAACGCCCGTCGGGTGGTCCAGTAATGCCGCAGTTACCGTTCACATAGCGTAGAGCCCGCTGGAGGCAAGCCTGATGTCACGCCGTCCTTCATGTTGCTGCACAGCGAGCGTCTGAAACGGTGACAATGATGGAAGCGGTGAATCCAAGGACGCAGGTTTATGTGTCTGTCCGGGTCTGTGCAGCCCGGTGGCAGCAGTGAAGGAGACTGCAGAACAGCCATGTGTCGCGGTGCTGCCGTGACCCTGCTGCGGCTCGCTCATGACTTACGCACTGTTCCCGTCTTTTAATATCCGCCTCAATTACGGCTCGACAGCAGCAGCTTGTCAGAGTTGCCAGTAGTGATACGCAGCGATAAAACAAGCCCCAACGCCTGAGGCACGACTGCTTTTATGTGGCTTTTATCTTCATATTTCTGCAATTTATTATCAACTTGATAATTACTACATTTACACACAGTGAGTGAGGAACCTAATCATGTGTTGTATATAAACAGAAACATAAACAATTTGAGAGAAAAAAACATAACTGAAAGAAAAGTCGCGTTGCTGCGTAAAATGTAAATAAAGATGAAATGCTATGATTTCCTAATCTCATAATTCACAAAAGAACGTAGTGAATATGTTAGTGCTCAAACTGTGACATCATACCCTGTCACGAAAAAAAAGAGCTCATTTTGAATCTTATTGCTGCCACAAAAAGTCAGAGGGGGCAACGTCAGTGCTGTGTAGCCTGCCCTCTTTTTGTGATGACATCACACATCTGGGGGTGAGGAGACCAGCTCATGAAGCTGCGACAGGTCCTCGGTCATGTTTGTCAGGCTTTAGTTTCATGAAGGTCCAGTTGGACTTCAGGCAGGTCAGTCCAGCATCCAGACTCTTCTACGACAAAGGCATGTTTATTTAAATGTCTTGGCACTGTCTTGCTGAAAGATGCAACGCCTTCCTTGAAAAAGACATGGCTTGAACGGTAACATTGTTTGATGTGTCCTTTCCAGATGTGCAAGCTGTCCAATCAAAGGCCCTAATGCACCCTAGTACCATCAGAGATGAAGAGGTGCAGGTTTCTGAACTCTTCTTTGGCACATTTGTACTTTGTACAGCATTTGCAGCACTTTTAACATTCACATAAACCAGTTTAAGATTTGCATTAGGAGGTAAAATGTAGTGTAAATGGAAGTGATTTCCACAGCTTTGCTCTTTAAGATAATCTTGTTAAACCATCCTGACACTCACCTGTTGCCACTTCATTTAACTTTGTTGTTGCCATTAAATACAAAACTGCAACACTGAGCAAACATTTATATTCAACATTTTAGCCCACAGTGTCCCAGTTTTTAGGAAGTGGGACAACAACGTCTGTGGTTGAAATGTTCGCGGAAGCTCCAGCTCTTACGGACATGCACTAAATATGACCGTTTAAGAAAACCCCCAACGTTGACAACGGCGCTCTGGAGAGCACACTGGTAACGCTGTGTTTAAGGCAGGAAAGTTCACTTCACCAGCAGCGCAGTCTCCTGAACCTGGAAGCAGCTGCCTGTTACACACCGTGAAACATATTCAATTACTGAAGTCCTCTCTTGTGCTCTTTGCTGGCAGCAGCTATTGATTTCAGGTTGTCTTCTGCCTCATTACACCACAGTAAAGCTCTTCCCACCAGCTAAAGGAGGAAAGCACTAATCTATAAATAAGGCAACTGTACTAAATTTGAGCCTTTTCATAGTTACTCTGGAACACTTAAACAGGTTTGATGCTGCACAGCTGACTGGACGTCTGTTAATCGCGGCTGACTTGTAGCAGAGGCCAACACAAGACAAAGGACGAGCAGAAGTCACAGTCAACCCCAGGATCAGAACGAGTCCCTCCGAGGACCCAGCTATTGATCTGCTTTCGACTACAAGGCTGCAGGGAAAGCGATACAAACCTGGCTCACCACACAGCCAGAGAGGGATGGCTGTGGCCGATCACTTCATTAAAGCACTAAACACAGCCGCAGGAGCCGCAACAAACGGGACACTTAGTGCTGTTTCATAAAGAATTATCATTTGGAGTTAGATGAGCTATTAACAGTTGTTAGCTCAAATGCTTCGAGTTAATATCCAATAACATCAGGGGAAGTCGTTGATCAATACTGAATTTAAATACTGATTCTCATAACCGGAATTCATACAAACACAATCATCAGTCCTCTTGTCCCAGTGGCATGAACGAGAACGTGGAGCTTTCGGGTTTGACTGGTGTTCGGCAGTATTTTGCTATAAAATGTTCAAAATTTGGAGCCAAGATGTGGACGTGTTTGCAGCTTCAGGTCCTGGACCAGTAGATCAGCTCAGACATGCATCCCACGCTGCAGGAAGCTTAGTGTTTCGGGAAAAGCGGCATTAAGTACGTTTGTTCTCGCTCCGTAATCCAGTTTTAGTCACCCAAAGACTTGTTCAATTATCAACAATTATGGTTTGTATGTAATATGACAAAAAACAAGACAAAAAAACGATCACTTCAGCCGGATAGTGTGGACGCAGGCGTGCAGGCGTGCAGGCGTGCAGGCGTGCAGCCGTTCAGGCGTGCAGCCGTTCAGCCGTTCAGGCGTGCAGGGGTGCAGGCGTGCAGCCGTTCAGGCGTGCAGGCGTGCAGGCTTGCAGCCGTTCAGGCGTGCAGGCGTGCAGGCGTGCAGCCGTTCAGGCGTGCAGGCGTGCAGGACCTGCCACGACCAGACCTGATTACCAGTAAAAACCCATTCGTCTGGTCATAACAGCGCCAACGGCCTCCTCACATCCCATCACATCCCAACAGATTAGGGGTCTCTGTGAGTTCTCCTGCTCTCCTGCATCAACTCAGTCATCAGCTTGACCTGGACCAGCTCGGTTTAATGACATCATCAGCATCAGTCCCTTCGTGTACGAGTGTAAAGTGAGACTCCGTGATAAAAGTGGGATGAGCATCTCTCCCGGGAGAGTTTGATACATAAACATGAGTTGTCGTAGTTCAGAGACACATCTTAAGCAGAACAACTTAATGTATTTAACTTAAGTCCCTTTCCAGTTAAAACAAACCATTTCTATAAATGTGGCACATGCAGCATCACTGGTACTGAAGTAAAGTAAGAAATACGTTTGGAAGTCTTTGTTTGACTTTGCTGTGTACTTTTGAATTACAAGTCTGGTTTACCACAGCTCAGGAGCGTGTACGGTATCACCACTCCAACTCTCGACCACACTGTAATTATGTTGTAAGTCTTTAGCAGTAAATCTGGAGGTGGCTGCTGCAGGAAGCTTTGACTTTGCTAAGTTAAGTCGTGGTTGGAGCCAGTCACGCTTGGCTGTCTTCTTCTTTGCTTGTGCTAATGACACGATAAAAAATCCAAATTATTTCACAAGTTTAGATTTGATAATGGATTTTAATCTGTCAGGGTTCGTCAGTGGACATTTATTCGTCAGTGTACAGTAGATGGGGTGGGCCGACTCGCAGTCCCTGCTCACAAGGCCTCAGTGTGTAAACCGTGAAGAGCCCCCCCCACATCTGCAAAGGTTGATGCAGCCTGCATCGAGTCTAAGAGCTGCAGAGGTTTAGTCAACCGTAGGACTGAGCCGTTGACCAGTTTGTTATAAATAAGAGGTGGTCCAGCTGGATCTGCTCCAGCAGGCCTCCGTGACCCTGATTAGGAAGAAGCGGCTTTAGATCACAGATGGATGGTGAAAAAGCAGGACTCACCTCTTAAAAGCATTCACAAAGCACAAGAGACATAAGAGCGACTATACGTATTTATGAGGCATGAAGATGAAGGAGTATGTTCATTTCTTTGTCATGATTTTGCCTGCTGACGGTATGTTTCCTCCTGCCCCTTCTCACAAATCCAGAGCTGCTTCGGGAGAACTGAACAAAGGAAATGAGGAGAATTAACGGCTGGAGCGCCGCTGCTCGTACTTTATGATGGATGACAGCGGACGAAGGGGCGGCGGCGGATTTCCACAGCATAGCTGATCTGGACATTTACATTCCAGCTCCTTCAGGATCGGGCTGAATTTGTGCTGACAGGCAATCGTTTCAACACGGTGGAACAGCTGGATTTCAAGCTGCACCGCATATTTGAGGGGAATGCATCCATGTGTGCACACACGTGCACTATCTTGAGTCTGTATTTGATGAAGCTTGTCATATTTCCATTCGCTCGTGATGTTTGACTTCATGCATATGCAGGCGAATCATCATCAGCAAGAAGGAACCAGAGAAGCGGGCTTGCCTGCTGACATTTCTGCAGCTGCAGAGATGTTTCTACTCTCCTCCATCCTTCAAATGTCCCACTTCCTCCCCGAAGCTACACATTTCTCTGATTTATGTAAAACCGGTTTGGATACATCCTAATAATTACTTAAACTAGCACATATATCTGGACTAAGCTTCTTAAAGATGAAATGTTGCTGTCTCGGGTGCTTTCACACCTCACAGGCTTGGTTTCCATGCTTGGCGTAGTTTGCCTTGTTCATGCGAACACAGTAATCACGCTCAGGTGTGGACCAAAGCAACCGGACCAAAAACCCCCGACAGAGGTGACTTTGATCTGAATCTCCTGGTAAACTCTGTTGAGAGAGCAAACTGAGCTGAGTCAGAGGGTGGAGGTTTGTTCCTGCAATAATTTCTTTTTATATATGAATGAGTGAAACCCAACCAAGAGAAAATTCTGCTGCTCTTTAAACTTACTAAGTAATTTGTACCTGATAAAACACTGTTAAAACAGTCTGAGCTGCTTTGCTGTTTGATTTGATCACCTTTGAAAGAAAAAAGAAGAGATGCCACATCTGGTGTCGGACAGGGCCGGCCCTTCAATCCGTCACCACCCACAATCTGCTCATGAGGCTTCGGCGCCGCATGCATAGTGACCCCAAACAAAGGTGGGTTTATTAATTATATAGCAGCAAGTTATTTTACTGTTTTTCTCTTAAACTGAAGTTCTGATGTTGACAAGTGGAAACCTTCTTGGAGGATAATTGATTATGAGTCACTTAAACAACGCTTTTACGTCCCATATATATATATATATATATATATATATATATATTATTTTTTTTTTGCAGATAAGGGCAATCACAACAGAAATGTTATGTTAAATGTAGTTTCTGGAGAAAATGTGCTCAACTTCACAAATATCCTTTTGAGAGCAGTTTGTTGCTGAAAGAGGCTGAGAGATGACAAATGTGGAATGAGCTTTCAAAGCTCAGCTGCACAAAACAACCTTTTAAATATTACAGGGTCAACAAAGTTTTAATAGGAGAGCTAGTCATTTCTTTCCATTTGATTTGTGGCTTTTGGTGTATATTTGCGTTGTTTACACATGCCAGCAGTCTTAATTTGGTGATATTTCAGAGCAGAGCTGTCACTTCATTTCAGAATGAGCCCATAAAGCAGCGGAGGTGCTGACACACAGGAAGAGATACGAGCCGTAGGATTAATCATGTGCCACACACTGTGTATAAGCAGGGACGTTGCTCTGCTAAGCTGCAGGGAAAGACGGGAAGCTGAGACGCGGCCGTGTTGATGGATGAGTGTAGTGTGGATTTACTGCTGCGCCTACCTACGCTCAACTCCACCCCCTTCCTGCTGAGGTTCATTCCCAAACATCTGAGACCTTCTGCTGCTTCTCCGGTCAGGAGCTGATAGTTAAGTAGGGCAGGTGAACAGGAGTAAGATAGACGCTAAGGACAGACTAGGACATAGTATCTCCTGATCCTGAGAACTGTTGAACATCTGCTTTGAGCTTCTGCATAATAGTTGATGCATTTGTTGTTCAAAATGCATCATCCCTTCATCACAGCTGCAACGGGATCAGCAGAGATGAGCGGGGTGGGGTGACGACCGGAGAGATGAGCACCTACCCTCTATTCCTCATGACGACCAGAGGTGGAGTTTATACTTCTTTAGGCTCACTCGCAGATCCAGTATCTGAAATATACAAAACAGGGCATAAAGTCAAAAACCGGTGGGCGATAAACTATGATTGTTTCTCCTTAAGAGGACAGAGAGCCGAAACATTAATGATAATAACACAGATGCAGATGAGAATAAAGCTGATGTGTGAGAAGCTGTTCCTCTCGTTGTTTTAATTAAAGACAACAGCCCAGCGAGTAACCGGGTTCAGACACCAGTTGTCCTAAAGTCAGAAAGCAGGAACCGGCTGCTGTGCAGAAGCACGTCCAATCCAGCGAGCGCGTCACAGAACGAGGCTGTTTCTGACAGCAGATGTGGTAGAAAGAAAAGGAGCGAAGAACAGCAGAAGTCAGAGGCTGATTCCCAGCTGAGAGCAGTTTCATCAGGAAACCAGCTCATTACCAAGTGTTCCTCTGCTTTTCCTCCTTTAGCATTAAAATGCTGTTTCCAATAAATTACTTCTCCAGTTAAACAGCAGCATTAAAAACACTCAGTCACAGTAGATAAAAAAGAACTGCGCTGAATAAATGTCCATTTGATTTATGCAAATGTAAATGAGTGTATAATTATTTTAATTATTCAAATGAGACAGCTTCGTTAGCAGCAGACTGCTCGGCAGGTGAATCGTGTTTCTTCCACCTCCGTTCTAATTATTTACAGCAGCGCTGTATTTGGATGAAGCAGAGGAGAACCTGGCGAGAGCAGCAGCCTCTGAGTCAAAACACGCTGAGACTTGTTCCATTCACACGCTGGCGCTACGCTGGCGTCGGGGTCTGCCCGTCTCCCCGTCTCCCCGTCTCCCCGTCTGCCCGTCTGCCCGTCGCCTCGTCTGCCCGTCTCCCCGTCTGCCCGTCTGCCCGTCGCCTCGTCTGCCCGTCTGCCCGTCTGCCCGTCGCCCCGTCTGCCCGTCTGCCCGTCTGCCCGTCGCCCCGTCTGCCCGTCTCCCCGTCTGCCCGTCTCCCCGTCTCCCCGTCTGCCCGTCTCCCCGTCTGCCCGTCGCCCCGTCTGCCCGTCTCCCCGTCTGCCCGTCTCCCCGTCGCCCCGTCTGCCCGTCTCCCCGTCCGCCCTGTCTGCCCGTCGCCTCGTCTGCCCGTCGCCCCGTCTGCCCGTCTCCCCGTCTGCCCGTCTCCCCGTCTGCCCGTCTCCCCGTCGCCCCGTCGCCTCGTCTCCCCGTCTGCCCGTCGCCTCGTCTGCCCGTCTCCCCGTCTGCCCGTCGCCTCGTCTGCCCGTCTCCCTGTCTGCCCGTCTCCCCGTCTCCCCGTCTGCCCGTCTCCCCGTCGCCTCGTCTGCCCGTTGCCTCGTCTCCCCGTCGCCTCGTCTGCCCGTCTGCCCATCTCCCCGTCGCCTCGTCTGCCCGTCGCCCCGACTGCCCGTCTCCTCGTCTCCCCATCTCCCCGTCTGCCCGTCGCCCCGTCTGCCCGTCTCCTCGTCTCCTCCTCTCCCCGTCGCCTCGTCTGCCCGTCTGCCCGTCTCCCCGTCTCCCCGTCGCCTCGTCTCCCCGTCTGCCCGTCTCCTCATCTCCCCGTCTCCCCGTCCTATTATTTCCTCCATCTCTATTTTAAATCGTGCAGGCTGACTTCTTGGATAATTCACTTCATTTTAGCACAGATGGTGTCATCACAAGGAGAATGAACAAAGTGTCAGGTTGAAGTGCAGCAGCAGTAAACATGTTAAACAACCCCAGTTCCAGAAAAGCGGAAAACTGTTTAAAATGTAAATAAAAACAGTTCTCATTAATCTGATAAACCTATATTTCATTTAAAGCTTCGACACAGTAAACATCACTTTTTAACACCTTTTAATGAGGAAATGTACCGTTTTTAAGGACGAAATACAAGTTGCAGCAAGATGTGTCAAAAGTTTGGAACTGAGGAGACCAGTTGGAGTTCTGGGAGAGGAATTTTCCCCTTTGCTGTCTGGTACAAGGTTCAAGCTGCTGACTCTTCTTTTCTGTATTTTCTTCTTCTTCACGATGTGCCAAAAGTTCTTATATGATAAATGAATATGATAAAAGTCTGGACTAAAGGCAGACCCGTTCACGACTTTTCTCGGTGCTATGGAGAAATGCTTTTGTAAATGATGCAGAACGTGTTTCAGCATCGTCTTGCTGAAACACACAACTCGCTGCTCTGATTGAGGTTTCTTTTCTAGATGTGCCAGCTGGCCTTTCCAGAGGCCCTCAGACACCTCCATATCAGCTGAGGGCCGATAACAAGCTGGATGGTCTCTGTCTGTAGTCTTGGATGCAGCATCTAAGAGTTCCATAAAGAATTTCAAACTTTGATTTCCTACCACAGGACATTTCTCCACTTTGCCTAAGTCTGTTTTATGTGAGTTTGTTCCAGACACGACGACCACATTTCTGGATCATGTTCACGTCGTCGTCTTCGCGTCACAGAGCTCGAACGCGATCTGTGGATGTCATGACCAACTGTGTTCTTAGAGGTTCCTCAAGTGTTCCTGAGCTCTGGCACTGGTCTCCTTTACAGAATCATGTCTATTTTTAAAGTGGTGTCGTCTGTAGATCCCCGGCATCCAGAACCGAGTCCAGGACTTGTCACATGCACAGATATTTCACCAAACATTTGCTTTTTCTATGTTCTGCTGTGAACAAAATAGTTTCAGATTAGATCATTTATTATTCAGATTATTTCAGATTTCTGTTTTTTATTTGCATTTTGCACAGCATCTCATTATTGGTGTTAAATTTACAAACTTAAGTAAACTGAGGATTATCATCCAACAACAGAGGCCGTATTAGCATTTTATCAACAGCAAATGAATCAATGCCTCCGTCACACTGTAGCGCCACAGAGGTTATGATGTGCCTGTAAACATAAACCAGTGACCAAGTCAGTGGGACTGAGGACTGAGGAGTGGTTTCTTTGACTACGGAGCGGTCATCTGCCATGGACCCTCAACGCTCTTTTCTCTTTTCCTCACACGCAAATAAATATAGTCAATACTTACTGGCATGAAAACATCATCACAACATGCAAAACTGAAACCATTTACTAAAGCTGTCTCTGTTTTATATGACTGGGCAGTTGGTTTTACTTGTATCATCCCGTTAATAATGTTCTGTGGCTGTTTACCGTCTGAGAGGAAGAGGCTTCAAAACCGCGTCACGAGACCTAACGCTTCAACCAGGGTTTCTTCCAGTCTCTGGGCTGGGACGGAGGCTGCAGCCGGCTGCCACGCTACACCCCAGTGCTCATTCAAGGAGCTGCACCTCAATGGTTTTATGACTGATAAATGCCCCTGATGGAGTGGAGTCAAAGAATGTTTTCCCTCCTTAGAAATAAAAATCCCACTAGAAGGTTAGAATGTGGATTACTACAACCTCATGAAAGCTGAAAAAGTGGACAAAACTAAACAAATTCTGTATATGAAAAGCTTTTAAAAAGGCAGCATTTAAAAAGGCTTTCCAGGCACCTGGAGTGAAGTTCTTCCACATCATTGTGACTGTCACTGTGCCAACATCTCCCTGTGCAGCAGCAATCAAATAATTTACAATGACAAATGCACTTCTAGCAGCTTTCATCGCTCCTCTACAGCTGCTGAACTCTGCTGCAAGTGTTTTTTTTTTTTTAAATCAGGGCACAGTAGCCCAACCAACACTGTCTCAACTAATCTTTTACATGACCTGGCAACCGGCTGAGAGAGAGCGAGAGGTAGGGTGAGAGAGAGCGAGGGAGCGAGAGAGCCAAGGGTATGTTGGGTGGAGAAGTGCAGTGTCACCACAAGTCCACTTTTTGCTTTAGGTTACTGTGTAAGTGCTGATGCAGCTGCAGGAAACAGATGTCCTTGTGTGACAGTTGTGATTATTAATAGGCAAGACTTGCTGGTTTCATCAAAGCCTGGAGATGAGGCACCTCTTGCAGGAACTTGAGCTCTGACTGTGGCGGCAGCTATTCAAGGACGCTACAAGCTGGAGCAAAATACTCAGTAGGTGGAGTAACAACTCAGTCATTACCAAGGTGGGGAAAACGATAAATGAATCATTCAAAAATAATGTATCGGAGGGCATTTATGTTCACGTTACTGTTCAAAAGTCTTGTTTTATCAAAGTTAAATGACCAATGCAAGTGTGTGTGCATATATACACATATTTTATGTTTTTTGATGCCATGTTATACACATATCTTTTGAGTTGATGACAGACCCTTTAAAGGTACGGGAGAGGTGGGTGAGAGAGATGTATTGTGACCAGTTGGGATCCAACCCGTCAAATTTCCAGATGACACCACAGGGACTGGACTGGGACTGGAGGAGGTACAGCACTTGGCCACGTGGTGGACTTACAATACCTGCTCCTAAACAATATCCGCTGCTGGAGGGTTGGATGGATTAACAGCAGCGCGATGGAAATAATAGCCGTAGTCCTCTTTCTTATGACCTTTCTTATGGTACGGGTTGTGCAGACTCACATTTGGTCTTTGAGACCTTCCTGCCCTGCTGACACACACCTTCAATGACTCGTTATGAACATTTTTCAGTGTTTAGTCTTCATTATTCTGTGGTGTTCAAATTACTGTGCAAACTGAAGCGCTTTGTCATTTCTGCATCGAGACGCCTGATGTATGTTTGACCCACTTGCATGCATCTGTTGAATTAAATCTATTAAACCTGGATCAACTCTCATGTCTTTATTCATGATGATCTAATGACCCAGTTTCAGTCCAGATAGCCACCTAGTGGTTTAAACATATCATACAGATATGTTCATTAATTAAGTTTTTCCAGAACATGTTGATGACCACGAGGGTCTGTGCAATGATTCCCGTCACGGAGCAGACATCCTTCGGAAACTGCATCCCAACCTTACCCCACGTAGCCCTCAGGGATGTGGACCTGAGGCCCGTTCTGGGTGTGGGAGGTGCACTAGCGATGTTCTGAAGACCCCTGGTGATTTCTGGGTGAGACTGTTTAATTTATTCTTTATTTTTAAAACTGTTTGATGGTGGATATAAGGTTGAGTAGATTTGGGATTTGTGCATTTACTGCTGAAAATGGAGGAAGATTTTCTGTGTGAGTGTGTTTTATTTTAACAATTGTTTGGACCTTCTTCCTGATCTAATGACCCAGTTTCAGTCCCAGTTTTTCACAGTGGAGGGCTGGGGAATTCCAGCGTGTTTGATTAGTGCAGATTAATCCTTGGAAATCCATGCTTGAAGGACTGAAGGGGTCAGTCACCCATCAGTTGGTCTGGTGCAAGAGCGGTTTTGGTTAACGGAGACTGGGTCAAGCGGGGCTTTATGGAGGTTGTGCCTAAAACGTTAATAAGTTTTTCCACAAGAACCAGTAAGACAAAGGAACTTGTGGACTTCAGGAAGGAAGAAAGAGGCACTGATCTACAGTAACGGGACGGCTGCTGAATGTGTCTCCAGCTTCAAGTTCCTGGTGGATCTGTCCTGAACCACCAGCACCTCCAGCCTGGTCAAGAAGGCTCACCAGCGCCTCTTCTTCCTGAGGACACTGAAGAAGAACCAGCTGTCTTCAGCCATCCTAGTGAACATTGTTGCTGTAAAATGATCTTTTCTATGTCTATAGGACATAATAATAATATGAAAGAGTGTCAAAGTAGTGTTTATGGCTCGGGGTTGAAAATGAGGTCCATTGAAACCCAAAGTTTTATTATGAACATAACACGATTATGTTTTAACACAAAGTAACATTATGACTTTGTTAGTTATATCTTCAAGGCGTTGTCACGAGAGAGGAAAACAGTTGTGTGACACAACATGACCTAATAGAACAATTCCTGATTGAGTTTATCAGCATTTAGAAATATGACTAACCACTGTGCCCATCGTGTAAAGAAATGCAACTACTGACACTGAACTAGAGATCCGTCCCTGATGTCTGGACTCTAAAGAGGCTGGTGATCTGTCAATCAAAACAGCAAGACGCAACGTGCACTGGTGAATTTGCTATGTCAAAGATATTGAACTTTCTGTTGTTCTTGTCAACTTTGAACAATTACAAACCAACAAATGTTTACCAATTTTCATGTTTTAAGCAAAAGTTGTAAAAATAAAAATAAATGGAAAACAATTATAATATATTGCTGTTCCATCTGGTATTAGAGGTTACCGGTGTCAAGAAGAGACGTGCACACTTTAACGAGATGCATGCAGTCAAAGTCCTCTGGGTTCCTTTAACCATTTTGTAATATTTTAAGGTCAAAGTAGAAATAAATCCCCCCAAACTTGCTCTGATGGATCCAGTTTTAAACATTTCAGTTTCTTTCTACCTGATATGTTGAAAACGTGGAGATCTTCTCCCCATCTTTGCTCCTCAAGGACATAGACCCTTCTCAGACTTCCCATTAAAATGCACCCTGAGAGTCTTCAAGTCTTCAGGTCCCTGAAAATGTTTTTTTGTTCTGTTGACTGGGAAAGAAACAACATTTGAACAGCAATCTGGTCCTGAAGATAACTCCAAAGCTCAAAGTTGACTTTTGCAACACTGCAAACAGAATCAAACAGCTGGAACTCAACTGAAACACATTTCCTCAAGATTCCCTGGTTGTGAAAATTTAGAGCAAGTTAAATATGTAAATGTGGTGTTAACATGTCGCCAGTTCTTGGAACTAAACATAAAGTAGTCATGCCTGAAGAGTATGGTCAGAATAACAGCTGAAAGTCAGCTATTTTTAGGAGTATTAATCCTGTTTTTGCATAACTGGAAAAGACACGAAGGTGACAGGAAGCCTTTTTTATGGGACCATCATGCCAGGAGTGAAAATTGTCTTTTAAGGCAGAGTGATGGTTAAACCCAAAGTGACAGTGAATCTTGGAAACGAGACTCCTTAGAACATTATTTGCTATAAATTACTGAGAGGATCTCTTTTCAAGGTCAGCAGTAAACGTGACATTCTTCATCTAAGCCCAGTGCAGCTCGTTGCCACCAGCCTGTTCTGGTTCCTGCCCTGCCAGCACCCGCTCAGAAGACTGCATGACCTACTCTAGTCCACTAGAAAGCCTTTAAAGTTCAGATGAACAGTCTACCTGCAGATGTGTAGACCACTAATAAGTGCAGGCAGCCAATTACTTTGCAGCCACCAGGAAGATTTTAAAGATTTAGGTTCAGATTTGATGTGCTCTTGTGTGGCCTTTGGCAAAAAGTTCTGCAAGCTTTCAGTGATGGGATATGATAGGATGACATAAATCTACTGTGTAGGTTTCACAACGATAATCCACTCTGACGATTGTTTTAAATGATTGGCAAGCAAAAATGTGCAGGTACCGACAACTGTTACGCATCCACAATATTCAAATTCCTTCTCTGAAATTGCAGAAGCATTCCGACAATCCCTCCAGATCCTCTGTGGCTTAACGTTGTAACTGAGGTGAACGCTTTAAATCATTTTACAGGCTGTTCCTCTCAGGTATATGACAGCCATGATCAGACAGACTGGTCTTCAGGGGATTATCCAGCTCTGACTGTCCAATTCTACTTTACGAAGCAGAACATATGCAGTTGTTAACCACAAAGCTGGCGTTGCTCTTGTGAGATGTTCCTCTGCTGCTTAAACACACAGTGTTTGGTAAAGAGTCAGTGGAAAAAGATTTAATTACATTATTCAAGACCATGTTTCTAATCCGTCTTCTACACCAGCGTCAGCCCGTTCAGGGCCGTGTGAGCAGCTGCTGGTTTGACTATAACTGTTTTCTTCCGTCCATAAATAATACAGGACACTTGTGTGGCTGTGACAAGACTCCTGTCTATCTAGGAAGTGAAGATAGTGTATTGTCTGTTTAATTTACATCAATATTGTTTTTAAATGATGTTTACTGATACCGTTTCCAACATAAGTACTTGAACGAGTAAGACGCAGGCTTCATCTTCTCTTTGTTGTCAGTATTGTAACTTCATCCAGGTGTTTCATCAGAAAAGATTAAATGTGTTAAATGTAATGGTGAACAGCTTTGCCAGAACAGCCCTGTGTGAGTCAGACAACTCCCGAAGAGAAGACTTTAAACACGCCATTCATTACAAAACATACTTGCATTTTGGCATCTAGGCTCCATGATTTATTTATGATTTATTAGACTTGCATAGAGGTGTTGGGGGTGATGACCTTAACCCCCTGACCACAGAACTGAAGCCTGTGTGTTGAAGCAGTGGGATCTTTTAGAGCAGCAGCAGGCTTGGTGGCTGAAACTTCCCAAATCATTTCAGAGTAAGGCACCTCTTACTCCTTATAAGACAGACATGGAGTAGGTGGAATGAATCATGCGGCCAAAATAGGCCTTGTTTAAAAGAGGTTAAACCGTAATGAAGCAGGCTGCTTCTTACTGAATGCAGAAAGGACGTCACGTCCACGTCACGTTCACGTCACGTTCACGTCCACGTCACGTCCACGTCACGTCCACGTCCACGTCACGTCCACGTCACGTCCACGTCACGTCCACGTCACGTCCACGTCACGTCACGTCCACGTCACGTCCACGTCACGTCCACGTCACGTCCACGTCACGTCACGTCACGTCCACGTCACGTCCACGTCACGTCACGTCCACGTCACGTCACGTCCACGTCACGTCCACGTCACGTCACGTCACGTCACGTCACGTCACGTCACGTCACGTCACGTCACGTCACGTCACGTCACGTCACGTCACTTCACTTCACGTCACGTCACGTTCACGTCCACGTCACGTCCACGTCACGTTCACGTTCACGTCACGTTCACGTCCACGTCACGCCCACGTCACGCCCACGCCACGCCCACGTCCACGTCACGTTCACGTCACGTCCACGTCACGTCCACGTCACGTCCACGTCACGTCCACGTCACGTTCACGTCCACGTCCACGTCACGTCCACGTCACGTCCACGTCCACGTCACGTCCACGTCCACGTCACGCCCACGTCACGCCCACGCCACGCCCACGTCACGCCCACGTCCACGTCACGTCACGTCACGTCACGTCCACGTCACGTCACGTCACGTCACGTCACGTCACGTTCACGTCCACGTCACGTCCACGTCACGTCCACGTCACGTCACGTCACGTCCACATCCACGTCACGTCCACGTCACGTCACGTCACGTCACGTCACGTCACGTCACGTCACGTCACGTCACTTCACTTCACCTCACGTCACGTTCATGTCCACGTCACGTCCACGTCACGTTCACGTCACGTTCACGTCCACGTCACGCCCACGCCACGCCCACGTCGCGCCCGCGTCACGTCACGTCACGTTCACGTCCACGTCACGTCCACGTCACGTCCACGTCCACGTCACGTCCACGTCACGTCCACGTCACGTCCACGTCACGTCCACGTCACGTCCACGTCACGTCCACGTCACGTCCACGTCACGTCACGTCCACGTCACGTCCACGTCACGTCCACGTCACGTCCACGTCACGTCCACGTCACGTCACGTCACGTCACGTCCACGTCACGTCCACGTCACGTCACGTCCACGTCCACGTCACGTCCACGTCACGTCACGTCACGTCACGTCACGTCACGTCACGTCACGTCACGTCACGTCACGTCACTTCACTTCACGTCACGTCACGTTCACGTCCACGTCACGTCCACGTCACGTTCACGTTCACGTCACGTTCACGTCCACGTCACGCCCACGTCACGCCCACGCCACGCCCACGTCCACGTCACGTTCACGTCACGTCCACGTCACGTCCACGTCACGTCCACGTCACGTCCACGTCACGTTCACGTCCACGTCCACGTCACGTCCACGTCACGTCCACGTCACGTCCACGTCACGTCCACGTCACGTCCACGTCACGTCCACGTCCACGTCACGCCCACGTCACGCCCACGCCACGCCCACGTCACGCCCACGTCCACGTCACGTCACGTCACGTCACGTCACGTCCACGTCACGTCACGTCACGTCACGTCACGTCACGTCACGTCACGTCACGTTCACGTCCACGTCCACGTCACGTCCACGTCACGTCCACGTCACGTCACGTCACGTCCACATCCACGTCACGTCCACGTCACGTCACGTCACGTCACGTCACGTCACGTCACGTCACGTCACGTCACTTCACTTCACCTCACGTCACGTTCATGTCCACGTCACGTCCACGTCACGTTCACGTCACGTTCACGTCCACGTCACGCCCACGCCACGCCCACGTCGCGCCCACGTCACGTCCACGTCACGTCCACGTCCACGTCACGTCACGTCACGTCCACGTCACGTCACGTCACGTCACGTCACGTCCACGTCACGTCACGTCCACGTCCACGCCACGTCCACGTCCACTTCACGTCCACATCACGTTCACGTCCGCGTCACGTCCACGTCACGTCCATGTCACGTTCACGTCACGTCCACTTCACGTCCACATCACGTTCACGTCCACGTCACGTTCACATCACGTCCACGTCACGTCCACGTCACGTCCACGTCACGTCCACGTCACGTCCACGTCACGTCCACGTCCACGTCACGTCCACGTCACGTCCACTTCACGTCCACATCACGTTCACGTCCACGTCACGTTCACATCACGTCCACGTCACGTCCACGTCACGTCCACGTCACGTCCACGTCCACGTTCACGTCACGTCCACGTCCACGTCCACGTCCACGTCACGTCACGTCACGTCCACGTCACGTCCACGTCACGTCACGTCCACGTCCACTTCACGTCCACATCACGTTCACGTCCGCGTCACGTCCACGTCACGTCCACGTCACGTCCACGTCACGTTCACGTCACGTCCACGTCACGTTCACATCACGTCACGTCCACGTCACGTCCACGTCACGTCCACGTCACGTCCACGTCACGTCCACGTCACGTCCACGTTCACGTCACGTTCACGTCCACGTCCACGTCCACGTCACGTCCACGTCACGTCACGTCACGTTACGTCACGTTCACGTCCACGTCACGTCCACGTCACGTCCACGTCACGTCCACGTCCACGTCCACGTCACGTCCACGTCACGTCCACGTCACGTCCACGTCACGTCCACGTCACGTCCACGTCCACTTCACGTCCACATCACGTTCACGTCCGCGTCACGTCCGCGTCACGTCCACGTCACGTCCACGTCACGTCCACGTCACGTCCACGTCACGTCCACTTCACGTCCACATCACGTCCACGTCACGTCCACGTCACGTTCACATCACGTCCACGTCAGGTCCACGCTTCACCTCATCTGTTACCACTGTGGACCAGCGGACACCGAAACTCTAAAACTTTGACTGTCCACTTTACTATGCTCCTGGATCAGACTTTCCCACCAGCAGGCCTCGGGAGGTGACCTGTGGTCCTGAACACAGGGACACCCCAGGGCTGTGTGCTCAGCCCCGCCATCTTCACTCTGTTCACACACAATCGCTCTGCCGTTCACTCCTCAAACATTGTCGTGAAGTTTTCTGAAGACACCACCTGCTCAGTCTCCTATCAGACAATGATGAAACCCTCTACAAACCCTCTACAGACAGCGACCTCACTCTGAACACCATCAAGTCCAAGTAGGATTTAAAAGGTCCAGGAAGACAGCGCACGGTCCTCTCCTTGGACATGGCGAAGCTGTGGAGCATCACATCAGACCTGACCTGGTCTCTGAACACCTCCCACCTTGGTGAAGAAAGAACCAGCTATGATTATTCTTCCTCAGGAAGCTTGAATGGGCTGGACTCTCCTCTCAACTGCTCACGAATGTCCACAGAGCCACAACAGAGAGCATCCTCTGTCTGAGTGTGGCCGTGTGGTACGGTGGCTGCACTGGTCTGGACAGAAAAGACTTGGCCCGGGTGGTGAGAACTGCACAGGGGATCGTGGGATGCCCTCTTCCAGATCTATCTTCAGTATATGCTGGCCAGACACACCATCTTGGACCCCACCCACCCCGGCAGCAGACTGTTTGGACTGCTCCCCTCAGGAAAACGGTAGACTGTAAGACTTTTTCCCCGGAGCGGAGAAATCCATCTCCCCCTGTAATTACACAGACTCAGCTCCTGTTGCAGTTTTCTTATCTTGCGGTTGTTGCACATCCTCTGTATGTAGATCTTTTATAGTATATATATATAGTTTTAATACTGTGTGTATATACTCTCTAAGTTGATTGTTCTATTCCCAGAGCTGCCGACTGAAAATGTTTCGTGTATGTTCTTATTCTTATTCTGTCTTTGACGAGTGCAGGCTGGAACATGCTTCATCCTACGTTCTGATCCTGACATAGATCTTTTCCCGCCACGTGAAACGCAGCAGACCCTACCCTGGCATTGACCAGCAGCTGCCCTTTCACCTCTCACCCCTCTGTTTCTCTGCTAATTCTTCAAACGTGAGCATTCTGTTTGGAGTCTGGGATGAGACTGCATGATGTGGCGTCCCACTGATGTTCTGAGCTGCTAACATTCCAGGATGCCTGCGCAGCTTTAATGAAAAATTTAATCCCTTGCTATCTTGGACGCCACAGTTGCATTGCCCAGAAAGCCCATCAGACTCGGGTGACATCCGTATTCCTCCGCACTGTGGCTGCTGAAATGTGATAGCATTGAGCTTTTTCTGCTTTATTCCACAGCCCGCAGTGATCATTTCTACAAGGCGTACAGTCAATCACGCTGCCCTGTTGCCAGCCTTCATTGAGAATAAACACCACCCACTCTCTGTCTTCTCACCGTCTCCACACTCGTCTGCTGGCTGGTCTTGTGGCAGCACAGCAATCACTGGCTGTGTCTGTGTGCAGGAGATAGGACCGACTGGAAACGTCCCAGCATCATAGTCCACTCTTTCCATTTGCTGTGTCAAACGTCCACACTGATTTACACTAATGATCGCAGATGAAGGAATCTGCAAAGCACATAGATGCACCCACTCAAAGAAGAGTTATGCTAATATAGTTTTATTCTTTGCTTGTTTGTTTAAGGTCCATTCTCAAGAGTCTTGTTTGCAGTTACACTTTGAGGTTTCAAAGAAAAAGACGCTCTGCCAGTTGGGGTGTGTTTGCGCAGCAGTGTATAGACAGGCATCCTTGGGATCTGCTGCATGAATAAATGAACACAGACACTGCTGTTAGCAACCAGTAAATCTTTAAAAAAGTTTAAAGTTGTGGCTGGCAGGACTGGCAGCCTGATCACGATGTCAATATCTGTTAACCAAGTGCTTCCACGCGCAGTCAACGCCAGACTACAACTGGTTATGATCTGACGTTCATCAGCATGAGGTCTGACACACAAAAGTAGAATTAGCAAATCTGGGATGTCTGAGAAAGCTTATTGAGGTAATCTTGGCTTATTTCTCTGAACATACACTGAGCCAGGATGAGAAGGTACGCCCATGTCAAGGTGTAACTAATCCCGGTACGTGAAGGCTCACGTCTTTTAGTCCGACTGTGAGGTCGGTCACAGATGCATTGATACAGAACAAGCGAGGACACATTCGGCTCCTCCAAGCGAGCAGCAGCTTATAATGGAAACTTATGAGGATGTTAAAAAGGCAAAAAATGCAATACAGCCTTAATAAGAAACTAAGAGAGCCTGTAGCAGATAATAGTGGATTAATTCAACACATAGTCGTCAATCCCTTCAGTGTAAGAGCATAATAATGTTATATTTCCAATGTCATAAATATAAAAACTTAAAACTTAAAGTGGAAAGACACCTTTTAAGAGTTTAAAAAAAAAAAAAACCTTAATATGCATGTTCATGTAATTCCATGTAAGTCACAGTCATGAATAAAACTTTGTTTTGTTATTATTTTCCTGTTATAGTTTCTCACATTTTTTACCATCTTCTATGTCTCCCGATGAATTTTATTCAACAAAGTAAAAAAGGAAGTGATGAGAAGACGTGATGAGTCCAACCTCGTCCTGAAACACTGTCTACCACCGTAAAGCCTTGGCTCAAGCCAGGCTCGGCCCAGGCTCGGGCCAGGCGCAGGTCAGGCGCGGGCCAGGCTCGGGCCAGGCTCGGCCCAGGCTCGGCCCAGGCTCGGCCCAGGCTCGGCCCAGGCTCGTCCCAGGCTCGGGCCAGGCTCGGGCCAGGCTCGGGCCAGGCTCGGGCAAGACTCAGTAAAGTCAGTGAGGAGCTCGGGCCAGGCTCGGGCCAGGCTCGGGCCAGGCTCGGGCCATGCGCGGGCCAGGCGCGGGCCAGGCTCGGGCCAGGCTCGGGCCAGGCGCGGGCCAGGCTCGGGCCAGGCGCGGGCCAGGCTCGGGCCAGGCTCGGGCCTGGCTCGGGCCAGGCTCAACAGTGACGGAAACACGACATGAGCTGGACTTCAGGATTTATGGCCCAGACCACCGAGATCCTCACTGACTTTACTGAACTCAAAGTCAGTTCTTTGTGATCATCTCAACAGCTGCAGTAGTATTGAAAGGAAATAAACATGCAATCAATCCAACGTCTGGCAGCAATGAGAACATCGACTTTCATAAAGCTCATCGGCTAAGTGACTATATATATGATGATGATCATAATGCCAAATCACACTTTGCACAGAAATGTCACTTAAAAAGGTCGTATTCTGCTTTTCCATGTTTTCTGACTTAACTGCAGTGTTATTATGGTTAATTTGTAAATTTGTAAATAAACATGTATGGAGGGAGGTGTTGAGGTGTTTTCATTGAGCTGTTGATTTGTTAAAATGTGTGTGCCTGCTCAGCAACAGGAGTTGTGTGCTTGGAAGCCGCCAGCTCTTCAACCAATCAGATCAAACTTGAGGCTGATATGCTCAGTTTCAGAAAAAGACTCCTTACGAATCTCAGTGTTTTTCACTGAAATAATTACAGGATTTTGGTGTTTACTTTAGGTGCAAAGCTATTCAAGAGATTAAAATGAGTTGGCTAAAAATGAGTCAAATATGTGCTGACGACCAGCCTGGACGCCAAGAAGAGCAGTTTTCTGAAGTTTGTTCACGCAGACAAACTGTAGGAGAAACCCGTATATATCTTAGACACACATTGATCCATTAGAAGATAAGTTGAGGAGAAAAAGGTTAGAAAGAAGTTTTCGCATTAATGCTGAGAGAAGACTCAGATTACTGGAGCAGCTCAGAAGAGACTCCATGAGGGGAAGAGACAACTCCTATCAGCCCCCCAGACTTCTCCAAGTGGCCGCCTTCTTTGCCATGACCGATGTGAAAGCATTTGAAGGGACTGCAAGTGTTCATTTGCGATAAGAGAGTTTGCCTGCCCACCTAACTGCGCTGCTCCTGTGAGAGTTTGTAAGTGCCAATCAACTATTTCCGGTATGACAGCTGCCTGCCAGGCTCCAGCAGCTTCTCTTGTTCCCTGACATTTAAACCCATTTGGGTCGATGAGGACAAAGAGCTCTTTTGTGGTTATTTATTTATCTCACCAATAAGACAAATAAATGGCATCTGAAAGTTCTTCATTAACCATTGCTTCAATACGTCTGGAGGGGCAGACAGTACTTTATGTGCTTGTATAAACAAATGTGACCTCTACTTAATGTTTCTATTATTATCCATTTGAAAAAGCAAGAAGAATCAATCCCACAGTCCAGTCTGAGAGACATATCCTGACATAGAGTATAACCAAATAGTGTACGCTCAAATGTGGGCTGTTTTAGGTTTCCCTTCACGGCTAAAAGAAACTTCTAGAACAGTAAAAGAAACATACATTTGAGACAAAACAAACAAAACAAAACAAAACAGAAAACACTACTGATAAATGTGTCCTTGTGATCCACACAAATGTTTTGTGGAATTGTCGAAACAAAGGTTAAAGAGTTTGGGAACATGCAGCAGGACAATGACCCCACATGGAAGTAAATCCACCACAGAATGGCTCAAAAAAAAGAAAATCCACAACTTTGGTGTGACCCAAATGCACACTTGAACCCCTCAGAGAAGATAAACAGCATTTAATAAATGTAATAAGTGTCAACATGTACAACCTAGATGCACAGAGCAGGCAGGTTAGTAATAAAGAAAAGAAAAAAGAAATGGAAAAAAAGTCGTAATACAGTGATATTGTATTAACAGGTGAGGGATATACTTTTTCACATTTCATTAAATACTTGGAGGGAGACAATAAATTGTTTTTAACTGTCATATATCGTAGTCTTTCCTTTGTCACTGCCACATTTCAAAGAGAATTGAGTTACTGGCTCTGGTCGTCTACTCCTCGCCTCGCGGGGTTTCCAATTAGTTTGTTTAGATGGTCTTTGATCGTCGGAGCTGAGATGGTGCAACATCATGCCACAAGCAGGAAAAGATGGGATCATAGTTATTGCCTGCAAGGTAATGCAGCCTTCAAGAACGTGTCACATTTGCGGAGGTAGACGATCCCAAGTCTCCTTGGCAGCTTTATGAGGTACACTGGTACACCTACTAAAGTGGCTGGGGAATGTAAACCTGCTTATTCTTATTTGGGGTCATGAGGGTCTGCTGGTTCTATGACTCTCCTCGAGTGAAAGCAGGAGGCCAGCCTGGACAGGTCACCAGTCCGTCGCAGGGGGATATAAAGAATAAGTGATAGGCCACCGTTTACTCCAAGCGAGAGAACTATACTGGACAAGCAGGTCCAAAACCAAAGGCCCTTTAGCAACGTTTATGGCTACCAGTCCCTCTGAGCGGTGCTGCTTCTCTGGACCCCCAGAATCCCCGCAGTCTTGGTGCTCATCCAACCTCGCTGTGCTACTGCCATGCCACCCTGCACACCCACGCCCGCCACCGCAAGACCAACTACTGCCAGCAGTAACTGCTACATGCGTGCTCGTTACAGAGAAACCCGTTAGCAGAGAAACCCGTTAACAGAGAAACTCGTTAACAGAGAAACTTGTTAACAGAGAAGCTCGTTACAGAGAAACCCGTTAACAGAGAAGCTCGTTACAGAGAAACCCGTTACAGAGAAACCCGTTAACAGAGAAGCTCGTTACAGAGAAACCCGTTACAGAGAAACCCGTTAGCAGAGAAACCCGTTAACAGAGAAACTCGTTAACAGAGAAACTTGTTAACAGAGAAGCTCGTTACAGAGAAACCCGTTACAGAGAAACCCGTTAACAGAGAAGCTCGTTACAGAGAAACCCGTTACAGAGAAACCCGTTAACAGAGAAACTCGTTACAGAGAAACCCGTTAACAGAGAAGCTCGTTACAGAGAAACCCGTTACAGAGAAACCCGTTAACAGAGAAACTCGTTACAGAGAAACCCGTTACAGAGAAACCCGTTAACAGAGAAGCTCGTTACAGAGAAACCCGTTACAGAGAAACCCGTTAACAGAGAAACTCGTTACAGAGAAACCCGTTACAGAGAAACCCGTTAACAGAGAAGCTCATTAACAGAGAAGCTCGTTACAGAGAAACTCGTTACAGAGAAACCCGTTACAGAGAAACCCGTTAACAGAGAAACTTGTTACAGAGAAACTTGTTAACAGAGAAGCTCGTTAACAGAGAAGCTCGTTAACAGAGAAGCTCGTTAACAGAGAAACCCGTTAACAGAGAAACTCGTTAGGAAAACTTGTTAACAGAGAAGCTCGTTAACAGAGAAACCCGTTAACAGAGAAACTCGTTAGGAAAACAAGTTAACAGAGAAACTCGTTAACAGAGAAGCTCGTTACAGAGTAACCCGTTACAGAGAAACCCGTTACACAAGAAACTCGTTAACAGAGAAACCCGTTACAGAGTAACCCGTTACAGAGAAACCCGTTACAGAGAAACTCATTAGCAGAGAAGCTCGTTACAGAGAAACCCGTTACAGAGAAACTCGTTAACAGAGAAACCCGTTACAGAGAAACCCGTTACAGAGAAACCCGTTACAGAGAAACTCGTTAGCAGAGAAGCTCGTTACAGAGAAACCCGTTAACAGAGAAGCTCGTTACAGAGAAACCCGTTAACAGAGAAACTCGTTACAGAGAAACCCGTTACAGAGAAACCCGTTACAGAGAAACCCGTTAACAGAGAAACTCGTTAACAGAGAAGCTCGTTACAGAAAAACCCGTTAACAGAGAAACTCGTTACCAGAGAAGCTCGTTACAGAGAAACTCGTTAACAGAGAAGCTTGTTACAGAGAAACCCGTTAACAGAGAAACTCGTTACAGAGAAACTCGTTACAGAGAAACCCGTTACAGAGAAACCCGTTAACAGAGAAACTCGTTAACAGAGAAACTCGCTAACAGAGAAGCTTGTTACAGAGAAACCCGTTAACAGAGAAGCTCGTTACAGAGAAACTCGTTACAGAGAAACCCGTTAAATGAGAAACTTGTTAACAGAGAAGCTCGTTAACAGAGAAGCTCGTTACAGAGAAGCTCGTTACAGAGAAGCTCATTACAGAGAAGCCCGTTACAGAGAAGCTCGTTACAGAGAAACCCGTTACAGAGAAACCCGTTACAGAGAAACTCGTTAACAGAGAAGCTTGTTACAGAGAAACTCGTTACAGAGAAACCCGTTACCAGAGAAACCCGTTAAAAGAGAAGTTCATTACAGAGAAGCTCGTTACAGAGAAGTTTGTTACAGAGAAACTTGTTACAGAGAAACTCGTTACAGAGAAAACCGTTAACAGAGAAGCTCGTTACAGAGAAGCTCATTACAGGTAACCCGTTACAGAGAAACCCCTTACAGAGAAACTCGTTACAGAGAAACTCGTTAACAGAGAAGCTTCTTACAGAGAAGCTCATTACAGGGAAGCTCATTACAGAGAAGCTCGTTACAGAGAAACTTGTTACAGAGAAACCCGTTACAGAGAAGCTCGTTACAGAGAAACTCGTTACAGAGTAACCCGTTAACAGAGAAACCCGTTACAGAGAAACTCGTTAACAGAGAAACTCGTTAACAGAGAAGCTTGTTACAGAGAAGCTCATTACAGGGAAGCTCATTACAGAGAAGCTCGTTACAGAGAAGCTCGTTACAGAGCAACTTGTTACAGAGAAACCCGTTACAGAGAAGCTCGTTACAGAGAAACTCGTTACAGAGAAGCTTGTTACAGAGAAACCCGTTAACAGAGAAACTCGTTAACAGAGAAACTCGTTAACCGAGAAGCTCGTTACAGAGAAACCCGTTAACAGAGAAGCTTGTTACAGAGAAACCCGTTACAGAGAAACTCGTTACAGAGCAACTTGTTACAGAGAAACTCGTTACAGAGAAACACGTTACAGAGAAACTCGTTAACAGAGAAACCCGTTAACAGAGAAACTCGTTACAGAGAAGCTCGTTACAGAGAAACTCGTTAACAGAGAAAATCGTTAACAGAGAAACTAATAAAAAGCAAGTCTATGAAGCCATATTAGCTTTTTTCATTCCTTCTCTCCCTCTCTTCTTTCTTTATTCTCTCCCTTTCTTAAAGGGAAGAACGTAACTCAATTAGTAGAAAGTTCATTCATTTTCCAGAAGGATCAGAGGTGGTTCACATGTTGACCTACATAAGAACTTTACGATCTCTTTTGTCTTTGCCATTACCATCTCATTCACATATAACTACATAAAACTACATGTTTGGTCTGGAATGACCTCGGTACCAGGAACTTCCAATCGCAGGTCCAGACCAGTTGTTTGAGGACGGATCGTACTATGGAGGTCACTGACATCAGTGCTTCCATCGTTGCCTCGCACCCTTGTGGGTCCAACTGTATCACCACCATAGAGCAAAAAAAAAAGTCCAAGCTTTCATTTTCTACACTCACTGGCCATTTTACAAGGTTCACCTGATATTCCTACAAAAAAGTGGTGAGTACACATTCATTATGGAAAACAGCTTCCACACACAGGTTTAAAACCTGTATCCATGGCAACTGTTTAGCATCTACCACAGTGAACTACTGCCACGCTGAGGTATTAAGTGACTGGATAGGGAATGACGAATGTTCACAGTGTTGAACACATTCATAGACAAAAACCATTTCAGTATCATTATTATTGCAAATATTTATGCTATTTTATGTGTATATGTTCCTATTTTAGACTGGAGACCTGTCCAGGTGGTGGTCGTTCTGCTCTAATGGCTGTTGTTCTTAGGACATTTCTTGATATTATATATTTGTTCACTTTGTAATATGTTTTCTGTTTCCAAGACTGGTTTTTATTAATAATTTTGTTGTGGTGTTTGGCAGAAAAGTTCAATGATAATATGAAAAATAATTTTCCATATATTCCCAATATTTTCTGAATTAGAGCTGTACATTGTGTCCAGGTGACGTATTGTGATGCTGCAAATAAAGAACACAATAAAGCACATTAGCAATCTGCTGTGAGTTCAAGTGTATAAAAGTGTTACTGTATTATACTGTATTATATTAGAAAAAATAAAAACACAAGGTGACACTACAGATCTGTCAGGAAACCACATTAGGATGTGCAGGTAAGCTGACTCAAACGATTTGCCTGTTGCTCTTAAATCCATCCGGAGGAATTATCAGGTCGGCAAAAGTATGGCTGTGTCCTTCTGTGTGAGTGACAGAAATTAGGATGACAGCAGCCCCACAGGAGAAAAACGCTGGCAGGGACACGGGAAGAGGGGCCAGGCTTGAAATAACCAAGCTCTTTGGGGATGTGGATGGATTATCCACCTCAGATACGGGGGAGATTCGGTCCTCTCGGTGCACACGCTGCCCCATTTGTCTGAACTACATTTGCTGCTATTGACTTCAGCATTTGATGCTCTATAAATGGACTTTAATGGAACATTTTCTAAAGTTAGTACCCCCTCTGTTACGCCTATGTTTTTGTTTTGCTTTTTAAAAACCACATGACTATTATCACTCTTATCGCTGACGTCCCAGTAAAGTTATCACACAATGCCCAGAGTAATACAAAAGAAACACAAGCATGTTAAATGTTAAGGTTCATTAAGGTCCAATTATAAAGAGACTGAACTATGGTTTATTTTGAAGGGCTGGAAGCAGAAAAACCATGAACAGAAACGTGTTTTTGAACGGCCTAGTCGAAGTCTAGACCTCAGTGCAATAAAGAAAAAAATGAAATAAAAAAAAAATGCTGTGGCAAAACCAAAGAGCTACGTTTAAGTGAATCTTCAAAAACCTCAGTGAACCAAATCCATGTTGTAAATGTACAAAACCACCAGAGTTCCTCCACGACAGAGCAAGTCTGGGACAGACAAAAAAAACTAGAAAAGTTATTTAAAGTTATTTTTCACCAGTGGGAGGAAGGCAACTGAACTCCCTGCACACTTCCCTGCACCCTGCATGATTGACGGTAAATTTAATAAAGCATGAAGAACCCATTAATAAGTAACGCTTGGCTGTGTTGAGGAATAATGAGAGTTGGAGATCAGCTGGAGGTCCACCGTTAATCACATCAACAGCAGCAACTGAACATCAGCTCACTGAGGCAGAGGTTTGTGTAGTGACGGACGGACGGACGGCCGTCTGCTGACAACTGAAAAATGCTCACGATATTCCAGACTGTAGGGGTGCTGCAAAGCAATGAGTCACGGGAATCTTTCCTGTGATTCAGAGTTGGCTCCCAAAACAGGAAAACAATTCCTGAAACAGCCTGTTTTGTTCACTGACCTGCTGAGCGTCTCTTCACGTTGTGTTGATGATGATTTAATGTTGTGGAGGAAAAACACAAGTTCAAAAAAAGACCAAGTCTGACAGTGAAGTTGAAGTTTTAGGTCAGTTGAGATTCCCAGAACTGTCCTTTATTTTTGAAATATTAGAAAAATGAGTCAGAGAAAGTCATGAATTAACATGATCAGCAGTTGTTAGAAGAGGAGTTAAACCGTCTAACGTGGCTCACGTGTTTTGGGAAGCCCTTCACAAGCTTGGCATTCCCGCTGACTGAACTGGAGGAACTGAGTCAAGTTAGTGAACCTTCTCACTCTCACCTTCCGTTTTAGTCTCACCTTCTCCACAGGACCGAGGTCAGGGCTTTGTGATGACCACCTCAATACCTTCACTTCTTTGTCCCTGCTGCAGCTAAGCTGGAGAGACGCTTGGGGTCAATTTCCATTTGGAAGAAACGCCCAAGCTTTACTCTTTTAACTGTGCCTTGGAAAGCTCCTGTAAATATAACTACATCATTATCTTTTATCATAATGCCTGTTTTGAGAAGTGGATCAGCCCTTTCTGTATCCAAGCAACCCCGCATGATGCTGTCACCCCCCCCGTACTTCACAGTTGGGATGGAGTTCCGAGACCTGCGAGTTACGTTAGTTGGGTTTGTGTTTCTCTTCAGAAACTGTCGCTTTCTGGGAACGTTGGCTCTTGGAGTTGGTTTTCAGGTGACCGGCACTGAACAAGCAGGATACTTAACAAAAACCAAACGAATGAGTCCCAGCTTCAATGAAGGTTATATGTGTGGTTTACTTTGGAGTCTACAATAATCTGAAGAAAAAGCGGTTGGATGTGACTGGTTAAAAATGCTACGTTTTCAATAAAAGGGAATGCCACACACGTCCTGACCAACGCCGTCTGCTGTCGCAGCTGAAACATGTTGAGCAGGTTACGGTCTAGTAGCTGACATGCTCACACTGGACTACATCACGACCGATCAGGAAGCACAAACTGACTGTTTCATGTCAGTACCTTCAGACGAGCAAAAATCTGATTTCTGGCACAAAGAAATGAGCTAAAGTAAATCACACCCTCATGTCTGTGACACCCAGAGAGCTGGACCTCTGTGCACAAAGATGAAAAGCTACAAGTGGATCAAGTCTTGGTCTTTAGCGTTGAGTTTCATCATTCAAGAAGAAAAGCTGAACGTCTGCGTCAGCGTGATCACAGAGACTGCAGTGCATTATATCTGTTTTCTCAGCCCATTCCTGACAGTTTGTACAATCATTTTCTAAAACATCCCTCCAGTGCACCGGGGCATTGATCACAGTAAAGGAGCGGCGCCATGAGTGGACACATCTTTCAACAAAGAAGAGAGCTTTGGTGCTATTCATGCTTTATAACTGATGAAGAATGTGGTTCAGCGTTGTCTTGCTGAAAGATCTAGGCCTTTTTATATAGAAAAAAATAAGTGAATAAATAAAAAATGTCATTATGGAAGGCTGAGACCTGCACAGACCTTTAAACTTGATGTGTCCTTTCACACCGTGCAACTACTGCCCCCCTCCCCCATCACAGATCCGGCCTGTGAACAGAGCACGGATAAAGATCTGGACGGTCCTTCTCATTTGATCACACGCCACTTTTCCACTTTGCTTATATCCGTATTGAATGGAGAAGAAGATTGTGCCTTTTCCAGATCATATAAATAAGTCTTCAACCTGCTTTGTGGATGTCGGCGCTCATCTCGGATGGGGTCTTCTGGAAGTGTTTCTGGGTCCATAAAAACGCTCAGACGGATATTTTTACTCGCGTCGCTGCTTCCTAAGACACTCTTGTGATACCCAGTCATGGCACTGATCACTTTGTGAAATGTCCACTTGACATTTTATGTTTTTTATGCACCTTTGTGCAGTAAATATGGATCAATTATCTTTTTAAATCTTTACATTCTATTTTTAATGACTTTTCACCAGCTTTTTTGAAACTGGTGTTACATTTATGCCCCTTTTCTGTGGTATTTAAACAGATCTCTCTAGGAAATGTGTCTCACTGAGACTAACCCGAATAAATAAAGAAAATAGAAAGAACGGAAATAATTTAAACTCGTTTTTTTTCCTGCACTTCTACTCTCTGACAACACGGCTCTGCCTCTGGTTGTAACCCACTACGACCTCTGCAGTTTTTGCTGGTTCGTGTATTTAATGGTTTTAGTTCATGTGCCGTTCTTCTCGGTCGTCCTTCGCAGACCTAAACCTGCTGAGGCCGACGCTGCCCTTCCTGAACCGGTTTCACAGGACTGACGACTCAGCAGTCAAAGAAACGGCGTTTTATTTGAGTTATCTGAGCGTTCCCGAGGAGCAGAACCCGACCACAAACAAGAATAAACTCTCTTTTTTCACAATAAGGTAGAGTGAGAGAAAGATTTCTGGGGGGAAAAAATAAAAAAAGGAGGCAAATTTAAGTTTGACATTACGAAAGACACGAAAATATCCACACAAAATACTGATCGCAGAGTGGTGAAGCTGAAATCAAATCTTTTTACGGTGTAGTAACACTTATGTCTTTATAGGCTCGTGGGGAAACAGACAACAGCTCTGCCTTCTCTCAAACACCATACGAGACAATGTGAGACACAATACGAGGAAATCCAACAGAGGGGAATGATTTCCGAGAAAAGCCCACAAACTAGCATCCGACGACTGCTGCAGTCACGTCCACGGATGGATGATGACCACGATGCCGTCGGCAGCACGGGAAGACCGAGACTGCAGTGAGTTAGCAAAGTCACAGGTGGGTTCATCATGTGGAGCGTGAAGGTGTCAGCCTCATTAAACAGAAGTCAGATCAATGGAGTGGAAAATGATGGGACCACCGGGACCGTCGGCGTAAAGTCTGGGAAACTTTCATTTTTCTTCAAAATGAGCCCGTCTTCAGGCTGGAAATGATTAATACATTAGATGCACAGGAAAAACAGAATGTGAACCCAGCGATGGAGATGAATTATTTCATGATGCCAGACAGAACTTGTGTCGAGCGCTTTGGGCTCGGCGTGCTACACAGCCGGTCACTGAACTACAGGGTCTGCTCCTCGCCCTGTTCTGGTAAGACTGGCGACTAACGATCCGGGGTCACTCCTTCCTCGGCTTCCAGACACGTATGTTTGACCCTTTGCATGCATAGATATTAATTTCACTAAGTCGAGCATTACCACATCTTCATACTTGAGTAATATTTTATTATTTCAGTCTTACTTAGATATTATAGTCACGTAATGGTTGAACTATATATCCACACATTCTTTGGTATTTACTGTTTTTTTGCATTCATTTGCGATGTATAAGTCACAATAATAAAGAAACAATGTGTTTCAGATGAGACATTAACATTCATAATTTCGTCTACCTTTATTGCTTCATTAGGAAAGAGCAGGTGAACCCTCAGACTAATTGCTTGAAAGGCAGGTAATTGGCGACAGATATGTTCCCGCCTGGAGCTCAGTTAATAAAAGGGTCGGGAGCTGTGCTTTAAAGCTACTTTCACAAAAGACACTCAACCACTTTACTGCTCAAGAAGCTGCCGACGTGAGTCACGACCTGCTAGAAACGATTTTATTCTGACTACATACTTTTTCTGGTCAGTGAAAAGTAGTTGTTTTTCCACATCTCATATTTTGCATTCCACCATAAGGAAGCATGAGTAAAGCAGCGTTTTCTTTTTTACTGTAGCCTAACGGTCCTCCAGCTTCTGTCAGGGTGTAGTCCCTCCTGTGGCTCCCTCCATGACTTAAAACGCCAGCAATGCAAATTTAATTTGGGAAAAGAGGTCATGTTCTATTTGGGAATCAGATATTCATCACTGTTGCAGCCCAATTTGATAGATTAGTTCTATTTTTGCATTAAAGTCATGCGGACGGCAGCTTTAAGCAAAGCCTCGTGGAGAAAGAGAGCGATGTGCGGGGCCACTGGTCTAAAGATAACCACCGAAGGTCGGAACGTTCATCCACATGTGCTAATCCGGGCTCCTGCTGCACTTTCAGAACGGATGGTCCTGCTGTTCTCCACCTCCACCCCCATCCCTGCTGCACTTGTGAGGAGAAGTTGCATCTAGAAGAAAATGCTGGCGCATCAGAAGAGGACAGCTGTGGCCTTTAAATGTATTGGTTCACCCTGAGAAAACCACCTCGAACAACCTTTATTTTGAAACGCTGTCATATTTGACTGTTTCCTGATTTCATCTCTACTGATCATGAGCAGCTCCACTATTTATTCTAGATATGCAGATTTCCGTATCCAAGGCAGAGCACTCACTTGTCTTTAGTAGAAAACTGACTTTTGCAGGCACACCGACTGAGAACACGTGGTTTTGTCCAGTTTGCTTCAAGCAGACATCAGCGCAGGTAGAGGAAAGATAATCTGTGCTCCCAAACTCCTCTGGGAGCCAGATGACTCTGCTGGGGAGTTCTGGAGGTAACTGCTAAGGATTCATAATTCAACAACCCCACACCATAATCCCCCCTCCACCAAACTTTACACTGTCCAACCTCACATTTCCCTTCAGCAACGTCAGTGCGATTTATCATTAAAACACTTTTTAACAATGCTTTTTGACCTCCTCTACACCTGGCAAAGTTCTCCTTTTCTGACTGTTTCCTTCCTTTCTTGTCCCCATGGACCCACATCCCCCAGCAGACGTCTTCAGGTATCCCTTAAACTGTACTCGGTGCTGAAACATAATTGATTGTAACACCGAATCTTGAACATGGTCTAATTTCCACCACATGGTCAACACGAGAACAGCAACACATCACGTGAGGGGGCGCCACGGGGGGTTTGCAGTCCTGGCCATTTCCAGTCTCACCTCAAAAATTGAAGAGAAGATGAGTTTAAGACAAGTTTTATGAACAATTTTTTTTTAGAAAATCAATAAGAGATTCAGAGGACAGTGGGACTTTCTACTTGTGGAAAGAAAAAAAACCGAGAGTTGGTGGATTTTGTCGTGGCTGCAGAGTGGCAGTATGAAGACCTGGGCGACAGCGATGAAGCCAAATGTGACTGCAAACGTAACCCTCCTGGTCCCTGGATGTCTTCAGCTTGTCAGCTGAACTTTGACAAACAGTCGACACATTTGTAAATACATGAGGAATGTTAGTCTGTGGCATTTGACTGAGACCTTTCTGTAAAACGCACATCTAATCCACTGAGATTGATCGTCCTTCTGCGGACACGATGCTGCACGGCTGTGGAAATATGCAGCTTCATCGCAAACATCACACACAGAATCCACCAACTTTTGTTTTTTATCTCCCAAAAGTACCGTACGTAATCCCTTTAGCTGTATGTAACACTCTCCCTGATTTACTAAAAGATTCTTCTTCTTTTCAGTTGTTGAGGTGAGAGCGGAGATGCCCAGGTTGGCGAACTGCCTGTGCCGCCCTCCCACAAGAGGCGATGCAGTTCTCAGCCTGCCCATACTCTACGGAAATGGACTATAAATAGCTTTTAACATATTAAATTGAATTGGAATCTAAGTGAAATGAAGTCTGTTCCTGTTCTACTGGGCTTGATTACCTTGATTACCTAAATCATTCAATCTCCGACCGAATCCTGCTCCTGGATTACAGGAAGTCATGCAAAATCTTCCACTTTCAAATGTTATTGTGCTTACTATGATCTATACAACTCCTTTATGAGAGAAATTAAAAACCTGCCACATGAATAATGTTTCTAATAGAAATTGTACTAATATGTCTTTGTCATTAATTAAAACAAGTTAGAAAATGAAGGAATAATTAAGTAATGATAAAAGGGCTCATTTCTGTGCTCGGTGCAGGAGAGGGGGGTTTCAGAGAGCCATCAGAAGAGAATTGAAGTACGAGAACTCCAGCCCGGCTGCGTTCCCTCCAGAACCTTTAATTGCAGCCTCAGAGATGTTATGTGATGTAGCACATAAACCCTGCATCCCCCTGAGAGCAGCATCCATGCACAGCCTCACCAAGAGTAAATGCTCTCCCAGATCTGAGCAAAATATAACAGACGGACTCAGAGGTTATCAGATTTCCTTTTGCACGCCAGTCGTGTGCACCGTCTTCCCCTGTTCCCCCTGAGGTCATCAGAGCTACAGTACTGAGACAGAAACTGCAGCAGACCTGTGCAGATAAAAACATCTGGGTTACATCCCACAGGATGCGCTATACCCTGACTTGAGAGAGACACAATTCCACCTCTTCTTATCATGTGACAAAACTATTGATGTACTGTGCATGATCCTGACGAGGAATCTGAGTTCTAACAGACTTCACAGTCCAATACTGAAGACTAAATACTACGGTCGGTAAGAGTTGCAGGATGAACGATGGCTGGAGGCTAAAGGATCAAAACATCGCCATGCTTTGTGTTGTTAATTTTCTATATTTTAGAAAAGTGGACTCCAGCTTCATTTGGTTGTATCTTAGTGTTCCCATTGCTTGGCTTCATCTTTGAAGTGAGTCTAACAGGTGACTCTCAGGGAATGTTGTCGTATTCCTGTGCAAAGGTTTTCAGGGTGTTGAGAACACGTCTTCTGGAGGGTTTTTTTTAACATCAGCTCTCAGTGACATCATTCTGTGCTCCTTCTGCAGTTCAGCAGCCTTTTAGTGTTTGAAGGTTGAGCTGACTGCAGGAAGGGAGGAATGACCTGGAACCACAATAAACCTGTGAGGAACGTCTCCCTCTTTAAGCTGCCAACAGGGACTCAAATCCAATAAAAAAAGAAGACCGGCGCTGACTCAGGAAAAGTTTAATGCTAATTAAAAGAGTGGCTCTGGGGTCACTAAAGTCTGCAACCACAAGTGATGAATTTTTCTGAAAGACGTATACAACTTGCTCCTACGCATGTTTCGTTCCATTCGGAATATCTGACCTAGATGTGACGTCATTCTCACCTGCCAACCAGGACCGGACCGCAGTATTCAGGTATTCAGGTATTCAGATATTCAGGTATTCAGATATTCAGGTATTCAGATATTCAGGTATTCAGGTATTCAGGTATTCAGGTATTCAGGTATTCAGGTATTCAGTCAGTTTTACACAGTGATGTTAAATCAAAGACCTGACTTTGAGGTCAGAAGCAGTTAAGTGTTCAATCAAGTGAGATGGGGAGGGCGTTACTAATCAATCGTGCACATGACCGCAGGTCACGGCGGCAAAGACAAACCTCGCTGGAGTGACGCTGTTACATCATTGCAATATTTATTTTTGTTTTTCTAGAGCAAGTAGCACATAAAAAAAACAGAAATATTATGACTTTAACTGCTAAAATGGCTTCACTTATGTTTGTGACACTCGTTGATCAGATTAAAGTCACGGAAGGTTTCAGAAGTCCTGTGGAATACTCGTGGCCCCGAACATGACGGCGTTCCTCCTCGGAAAGTCTTTCAGCATTCATTTCAGCAAATCTGAACCCTCTCAGGTAATCCTACGCTTGAAGTTGATTTCTGAATGCTCAAATCAATCTGACTTTCGACAGTTTGATTATAATGACCAGATTATAATTAGTGACTTCAAGTGCAGTAACACCCACATGGATGTTTAGCTTGACTCTGATTGACAGGTAATATTACAAGAAACCCAAGAGGGTGTTAATTTTGGAAGAAAAACAGCAGCTGGTAAATCGGCTCATTGGGCTCAAATGATTGAAAAGTGTCAGAGTCACCGACGCCAACAGAAATCAACTTTAACTGCTCACAGTGCCTGCAAATTCATGTCACCGAGTGTCAAACTAATGGATGACGCCTCAGTCGTATGGCTCATAGGTTTCTGAAGAGCAGTTCTGCAGCCTCGTTTTATTTCATACTTAGTTCAGCCGTGTTGCCCAGGAAGCCGACGGTACACACCCATCGTATGTCAATCACAGCTACCCGTGGTTACCAGCTCCTTCAGCCGATCTGCAATCTGCAGCGCTGCAGCGCAGACAAAGCCCATTTAAACCTCCAAACAGCATGACAAAGCCAATGAGGACAGAGCAGCTATTTAGTGACTCAGCCCACTGTCAATTTATCATATTAGAAATACATTTATTCCTTTAAATAAATTCCCCAGGTTGTTATGGGCGTCCAACAAACAAAAAAACCTAAAACGAACATTTTATCATCATTGACTTTGGACACAGATGTGAAGCCTTCCACAGCTGGACCCAGGTGTTCCACATATTCCTTCAGTAGATGGACATTCGGTGTACAAGTCTGGGTTCTGTATATGGTTCATTTATTTATTTGCGCCCACGGAGAGCCTCGTGGCCGGCATGTCATGACTTTCAAGCAGACTGCGCTCTTCAACGGTTCACACATGGAGCTGAGCTCAGCCATGAAAAATCACCGTCTTCTGGTTTAATACGACCAGCGAAGTACTAAGTAGATGTCCGAAACGTTTTACAGGATAGCAGCGACTGCTAACTCACTTTTTTATTTTCACAGTTGCTTAACAGTTGCTTAACATCATATCTTGTTTCCAGTCTCTTTGAGGTAATGTAATAAACGTACACAATAAAAACTTAGCTCATATGATTGCAAACATCTGTCTCCTTAAAAAAAGAGCACACTAAACTCACACTATTATTCAAATTTGTTTGTAGAGTAACTTGGTTATGAAAGTGGTCTGATTATATCTTATTTACATATCTAGAGGTTAACTATTATAGACTTTACTAGCGCCGACTCTGACATAATAATAGTCGATATAATATGGATGGTTATTTAAACTGTGACGTGAGTGCCGAACATTGAGCTCATATACCAACATTATTGCCCAGTTTTATGAAATAGCCCTGTTGCAGCCCGTCTTTAGGTGACATTCTCATTACTCACTTCCACTTCTTCTCTGACGTGCTTCATGTTCAACGGTGACGGGAATAATTTGTCTCCGAGCATGATTAGGCCGTGACCCGTCCTCCTCCGCCTCCCACCAGCTCGTGTTCGCTGAATGACTCAACACCATGATCATTTAGAGTAAGGCTAAACTAATCACAGCCAGAGTAGGGCTGAAACATCTGATTAATTAAATTACAACGAACTACAGAGCATGAGAAATCAAACACGTTTCTGGATTACAACCATGTGGTGTGATGTCACATTTGAAACTTCTGCCCAAACGAGGACCGGTTCATGCTTGCGTCGACCTCTCAGCCTGCAGAGCAGCACTGGTTATCAGCTGCACCTCACGAGTAAAGCACATTTATTAGGACAAAGCACATGTCACCCCATTTATATTGTAATGTTTATTATCATACTCCCACATGATATAATTATGTTCTGCGATAAACGTTTACTGAACCACGGCAGGTTGGTACATTTTAGAGACAGAACACCGAACAAATGACTTTTCTGTGCTGGATAAATAAACCAAACCGTTGGTGAAAGAAAAGTACAGCGCCCTTCATTCCCTATACAACGAATAACAGATGAAAGGAGTTTTGGGGCACCGCGGCGAACCGTGGCTGGATTATCCAGAACTGAATATTGCCTTTTGTCCACATGAAAGTTGCTCAGTGAAGCATGCGACGAAGGAAAACCTCCGCTGGTTCGGAGGGCTTCCTCTTACTTCGAGCCAACGGCGCTGCTCTTCTGCTTCTTGGAGCAAATCTGATTCCATGAATGACTTCAGTATTTGTGACACTCGGAAAAGTATTTACAGCCTATAAAGTTTGTATTTCATTTATTGCACTATAGACAGTGTAAAAAGATGTTTTGGAAACATCAAAATAAATGTGAAGCTTGTGACTTTGATTTCATTTGAATTTTTTCTAAAGACACATTATAATCATACTTTTAGCATTTCAGTCCCGCGGGACATTCTGCTTGGTCAGGCAGGTAGGGCAGTCCAGAACCCGCACCCTCGTCTTGTTTTGTGTTGTCTTGTTTAAAAAATGGATGGAACTTGAAGTGTACTGTTCCGCATGAATGCCGCCACAAACCGTCACAGAACCGGGATGTTGGACTTGTTCAGCTCATGGGGTTCATTTACTCCAAGTGCTGTAGTGCTAGACGAGAGTGTAATCTGTTGTCCATGTGGCTCTGTCACCTGTCAATGACAGGGTTAGACGTGGCTCCATCTGAGGGGTCGCAGATCACCGATGTGCATCTTAAGCTTGTACATTAGTCCTCTGCACACTGAAATTCCTCCAGATAGTCAAATGTCTTCCAGTCTTTCTTTGAGCAGCATTGCTTTTAAACGTTTAATAATTTACTCACACATTTGTTGACAAATGAGCTGACATGAGATTCCTCTGCAGGGTGTCCCTCCCTCAAAGGTAGGGTGAGAAGCTCGGTCATCCCGGAGGAGCTCGGAGTAGAGCCGCTGCTGCGCCGCATCCAGAGGAGCCAGATGAGGTGGCTCAGGCATCTGATCAGGAGGCCCACCTGGACGAGGAGAACTCAGGCAAGCCGTGAAGGGAAAGTCGTCTTTTGCTCCTGAAAGACGCAGCATTTCTTGGATGGTGCAGGCGCATCACATCGTGGTTGTGTTTAAGGTAACTTTTGTTTCCGCTCCCTGCCAGCACTAAACTGCCACCGCACCATCTAGTTCTGGAATGTGCCCGAGGTTCAAAAACTGTAAGTACGGATTTTTCTCTTAAATCAGCATTCTCTGTATCATCCCATCCTTGTCTGATTTGAGGTTGTAATCCCTCTCGAACACAGAACACGGCAGACATAATTACAACCCCTACAACACAGACTGTTTTCATCAAAAGGAAGGCCCTCGCTCATACACCCACACATTGTCCGGTTGTGTAGAAGCGTTTGATTTCCTCCTGTCATGTGAATAATTCAGCTTGGTAATAAATGAAAGTGGTGACGCGCCATCTGAGGCCACCTGCATCAGCAGCAGAACCGGCTCCATCATGTGGTTTTATGATCCCCCGAGGCAGCCAATTTAAAAGGATTCACTGACCTATGACATTAAGCTGCTAAAAGTCAAAAAAGATCACGTATCTACTCATATTTCTTTTTACACTTTTGACAGAATACACCACTAAGAGCACAGGGAGCCTTATCATTGTGCAACACCGTTGCATCCTGCTTTGTCTTTGTGCTTTATTAATGAGAATAAAGCCCCTTGGCCCGGCCAGAGTCCCCTGCATTAGATCTTCACCACACACACATTCCCAACAGACTCCATAAAAAAGTTAAAAGAGTGTGAATTAGAAAGGCTAATCATTTCTGTAAACGATTATGCTGCCACTTGTACAACGCTATTTTATCTTCCAACATTCATCTCTTCAGGCGACACAGAGAAACCATTAAAACTCTTTAAGTGGCCCCAACATTTCTTCTTTGGTAGTATTCACGCAAAAGCTGTTTATGAATGAGTTCTGGCTCCAGCTCGCTTCTCCGGTTGCATTTACGTGAACCTTAATTACACTAGTCTGCCTGTGCAGGGAAACGAGGTAATAAAATATGGCTGCAGGTCATTGTATTTAATAGTATGACTCATCATTAACACTTGGCAACAGCTATTGATCGAGTGGAAGTGAAAAGAATACTTGCAAACACAGCCGGGCTGCAGACTAAGTGCTCCATCAGATAAGGTGGAGCCATAACTCACCATGGAGACAGAAAGAAATTGGTGGTATTTTTGATCGCTCACAAAGAAGCTCCGATTTCTGCTCGTCAGCCTCCAGCTGGTCAGCAGTCCCTGGATGATGAGACTCTGAGAGCAGTTTCGAAGCCCATTTGTGGACCTGTGGGGAACGCCATCTCCTGTCCTCTTGACTCCATCAACCTCGGTTAATCCAGAACACGCACATCTTACCTCAGTTACCACAAACATGTTAACCTGTGATGCTCACTAACATCACCCAACGTTCATCCTGACCTAATCGCTCCACGCCATCCTCAAAGACGGCTGCCAGAGTTCTGCTTGAACTCCGCCGGCGCTCCATCCGTCACTAGCAGGAATTATACAGGTGAAAGAGAAACTGCACCAGTAAATACATGAGCTTTGAAGCTTGCAACACTGAGAAATCTGTTTTTCCTGTCAGTAAGCATGTCAAGATGATCCGGTCCCTGGGAATGACCTGGGCGTTTTCACTAGAAGTACAAAGAAAGCAGCTTGTAGAACTGGTCAAAATAAGTTGTTTGGGAGAACAAACTTCATCCATCCCTAGAGCAGCATCAGTCCTCTGAGGTTGACTAACGCGACGCTGTTAACAACATCTGGTAAAGTTCCCAGTGTTCCCAATGTTTCATTATTGATTGATGTATTCATCTGATTATTCCATCCATCAGCCTATACCAGCTTATTCCTGTTCAGGGTCGCGGGGCTCTGCTGGAGGCTATCCCAGTCCATCCCAGATATACACGCTCACACTCGCTCCCTCCTATGGACAGTTTAGACTCGCCGGTGCGGACCGCCGAGGTGGCGGTCTACAGAGCTGAGACCTTTCACGGTTTGGACTGATTACATGTTGAAGCTCCACAACAACCAGCTGTTTCCTTGCTGGTACAGGCAAACATTTCTCTCTCAGATTCAAACACAATCCTGACTTACAGCGTGTGTCCTGTTGAAGGAAGGAAAATTACACTTTCTACCTGCAATTAAACTGTAAAGAAGAGCTAAACAATTCAGTGCTTTCAACAGCAATATGTGCTGGCTGAGAGGAAGATGATGAAACATTCATTTGCTATTTGCTGGCCTGAGGGCAGTTAAATGTGGTTATACTACACTGGATATACAGAAATGTAGTTGCTCCGACTCCCCCAAACACACACATTCTCCTTCTGTACACACAAAACACCCTCCTGCCTCGTCCACGGCCTCCAAGCAAGTCAACATTTCCTGACGTTTCATTTTAACACTCGGAAAACTTACCAATGCATCCAAACACAGAGAAATCAGAGCAGGGCTGCTCGTAAAATGTGTTACAGAAGAATAGCAAGTTGTTAACCAAGGCATTTTCATTTGACAGAATTCTAAAGCGGCTGTAAAAGTGTGTGAGCCTGTAATTTATCAGTAGATGCCATATAACTCTGGGCTCGCGTCCAATAAATCACTACCTCTGTCTGGTGGACTCTTTTGTACCTCCTAAAAATTGTTGAAGCCGTCCGTAAACATTCAAAACAGCCTCAGTAATTTGTACAACATCAACAAGCCGAGCAGAAACGGGGTCCACCAGCGGCACCAGCCTGCCGTCACTGCTAAGTATTTCATGCTGATTGTGTCTTTTCCCAAGCAGGGAAGATTTTGCGTCTTTAAAATGTTCTGTGTACTGATACTTGCGAGCGTCCTTTCACAGCCCTGCAGGGGATGCATGCACTGCCAACGACACTGGTTGCTATGGTAACTGACAGCACCTCCCCATAAAATCTCTAATTGATAGCAATGGATAGCTGCAGAGAATTAAGCATCGCGCCCCGATCACTGGTTCTCTGCAGACAAAGGCTCTGACGGTCGGACAAAAGGAATCTTGGGAAACGAGGGTGCTCTGCAGAAACCATCCACAAATAAACCACACTTCAAATTCTTTCTTTCCGCTCCTCAACATAAACTATTTTCTCTTCAGTGTTTATGTATTCTACAATAATGTCAGAGTACAGTATATGAAATGCAGCTTCTTGAAGAATACAGAAGAAAGTATCTCTGAGTTTAAAAAAAGGAGAAAGAAGTTCAAACCTGTTTTTGAAAACCTGTATTTTTGAATTTCCCCAAGGAGAAACCGCTTCCTGCAGAATGTGATGAACCCAACACGTTTAGTGTGCACATCCTATTGCTCCGCGCCCTCGGAGTAAATGCCTCCGAGTAAATCAGCTCGCTGCTAGAAATATAATTATGAATGATTTTTGCAGCAATATGTCCATGCATGTCAATAAAGCTTGAGTGATAACTCTTTTTTTATAGCTGCATTTCAGCAGCAGCAGCACAACAAATGCTGAGAGAGAAAGTATTGAGCCATGATGCAACAGAAGCCAAAGTTATGATGGAGAAAAAAGACGCCTCGGCCTCTCACCGAGGGCGTCTGCAGACTGCTGGAGCAGATAGATTTGAGCTTTTCTGTCAACACTGTGCACTTGTGTAAAGACACAGAGGATGGCAGGGTTTCACACAACATAGACGTTTCAGAAAAATGCAAGATATTCAATATGAGTCACACCTGTAAATATGATGAAATGACTGCATCTGTGACAGAATCTGCATGTAAGACGGGCTTGCTTCTCATTCAGCTGAACACACTAACAGCTCCGGCTCCATGAAAACCAAGCGTGTAAGTGGAATGTGAATTTATCGTTTTAACAATTACCATGTAAGCTGAGCCTTCAGGCCATCAGGTTGAAGCACCAGCTCTGTTTACATGCATGACTAAACTGGGACACTGCATTAGTTTGGTTCATGGGCGAAAATGTCACTTCAGTGCTGGGAGGGGCGGAAAAACAGAAAAAATGTTCAGGAGGAAATGCTGGGAGGTACATGGTTGCCGTCAGCAGGTTTATCACCATGTGCTGTTCCCATGTTTACTGTGCTGTTATTTAAAGCCCATTTAAAGCTACATTTTTACAGTTCTGATAGTGAGAGAGCTCCATAATTAAAAACAACAGACACACCGTACAGTCACTCGGTTGTACCTGCTGATGCCTTCATCATAGCGATAAAACAACCATTTATTCTTCTACGTGTTGGAAGCATCAACACGTACACGTCGTCCACACCCCCCGACCCCGCCTCTGTTCTCTGTGGTTTCCTCATCAGCAGTTCATGTTTTTTTTTTTTTTTACATTTTAATCAAAATGTCTTTGATCTTACTTTTCTTTACTTTTCTTCTGACTCTGCTTTTCTACACTAAATGACCAGAGATTCATTTTTTTTCTGTGTCATCAGCAGAGACACATGCAAACACTTATGCACAGTGGCCGGAAAAGCAACATATCAGGATCAGAAACACATTTACTGTACAAATATGTCCACAGACAAAACATAATCTGCAGATTAGTTCCCGAACCAAACAATCACGAGCTGCAGCCCTGTAATTGAATTTCTTATGTTTGTCTGCTCAGACTGCTGGATGGATGGATGGATGGATGGATGGATGGATGGATGGATGGATGGATGGATGGATGGATGGATGGATGGATGGATGGATGGATGGATGGATGGATGGATGGGCGGGCGGACGGACGGACGGATGGATGATGGATGGATGATGAATGGGTGGATGGATGGATGGATGGATGGATGGATGGATGGATGGATGGATGATGAATGGGTGGATGGATGGATTGGTGGATGGATGGATGGATGGATGGATGGATGGATGGGTGGATGGATGGATGGATGGATGGATGGGAGGACGGACGGACGGACGGACGGATGGATGATGGATGGATGATGAATGGGTGGATGGATGGATTGGTGGATGGATGGATGGATGGATGGATGGATGGATGGATGGATGGATGGATGGATGGATGATGAATGGGTGGATGGATGGATTGGTGGATGGATGGATGGATGGATGATGAATGGGTGGATGGATGGATTGGTGGATGGATGGATGGATGGATGGATGGATGGATGGATGGATGGATGGATGGATGGATGGATGGATGGATGGATGGGCGGGCGGACGGACGGACGGATGGATGATGGATGGATGATGAATGGGTGGATGGATGGATTGGTGGATGGATGGATGGATGGATGGATGGATGGATGGATGGATGGATGATGAATGGGTGGATGGATGGATTGGTGGATGGATGGATGGATGGATGGATGGATGGATGGATGGGTGGATGGATGGATGGATGGATGGATGGGAGGACGGACGGACGGACGGACAGTCGGATGGACGGACGGACGGACGGACGGACGGACGGATGGATGGTTGGATGGATGGATGGATGGATGGATGGATGGGTGGACGGACGGACGGCCGGACAGTCGGATGGACGGACGGATGGACGGATGGATGGATGATGGATGGATGATGAATGGGTGGATGGATGGATTGGTGGATGGATGGATGGATGGGTGGATGGGTGGACGGATGGACGGTCGGACGGATGGACGGACGGATGGATGGATGGGTGGATGGTTGGCAGACGGATGGACGGACGGACGGACGGACGGTCGGTCGGACGGATGGGTGGATGGATGGATGGATGGGTGGATGGTTGGTGGACGGACGGATGGATTAGATACTGTATGTTGCCTGACTGACAGGTGAGATTATTATTTCTATGATTATTTCTACCGAGGCCCCCACATGCCCTGCTGTGGTGCTACCATGAAATGACTGGTCTGTTTATCACGGCTCACACAGATCATCACTGGTACCTCACTGTGAACGATATCGGCAGAAGATGTAGCGGGCAGAAGGCGTGGCCGGTCATCGCACATCCTCGACGGCATCACCAGCATCACACAGCTGAACAGAAAGGCGGCAAGACGTCCACCGTGTGGAGACTCTGCTGGTCTGTGCATGGTCTGGTCACCCGTGTAGGACCAAGCCAGTGGACCTCGCAGGGCCATTTCAAGAATTTTGGGGACACTTGCAAAAATATTTTGTTGTTTGGTGGCAGATATTTTGTAAAGTTTCAGTGCAACAGACGAGTTCGAAGCCTTTAATAGGAAGGTTCAGACTTGTGTCTTATGTCTTTATCTATTATACTTTATACTCAATACGTTAAGAAGGAAACAGGTTAGATTTGTGGATTTAACATCATAAAATGTGAACAGCCAGCTTTATGACATGGGGGGGGGGGGGTAACTTTAACAAGACTTTAACACAGTCTGAGTGATACACGAGTGATACACTGAATATTACAACGCAACAGGTTCTCTACATCACGAGCGCTGCGCTGCCGTCGCACTGTTCATAAGAAATCAATGGTTCTCAACTTCGTGCGGTCAGTGAACTAGGTAGAAGGCTGCTTTCTTCCACAACCTCGTTAATCACATCGTCAGAGTCCAGGTCCATTGAGATCTTCACAGGTGACATTCCACTCGGATTTTGCTTAGTGAGACTCGTTCTTGCCTTCAGGCCAGTTGATGAAAGTTGGGAACCAGTTCAGGTGTGTTCAAATATGGACCCTGAAATACGCCAGGCTACCTGACACACTGGTACCTGCTTCAGCGCCCTCTGGCTCCGACAGGACGGTCCAACTCTGGTGTTCCACCTGCTTCTCAGACAGGTTGTCGTCGCGTTTGCTTCGTTTGTAGCCTGGTTCTGTTGGCGTAGTTGTTGCACAAGCTGCTAGCTGAGGCAGCAGCGCTTTCATGAATAAATCTTTTATTTTCACTCTCCACCAACACAGCTTTCTTTGATTTGTTTCTCTCGGCTGACCCTTTTGCTGGTCTCATCACATCCTTCATTGTTTTTTACCCTTTTAAACGTTGGTTCTGCAGTTCCCTTTACTTGACCTTTTGCTTTTCCACATTCTTAATGTATTCGATTGTCTGAGAACATGTTTATTACAAACTACTTCTGAGCCAAACTCAAATGTTTTGAGCTGCGTCCATGCATAAAATAACTTTTTGAATCAAAAGTCAACAAGAATAATAAACACACACACACACACACACACACACACACACACACACACACACACACACACAGGGAACAAGCGTGCACTGACCAATTCTAGCTCCCACGTGTTTGAAGGACATAAAATGACAAAATGACAACAAAAGTTTAGTTGTACTGCTCCTATAAAATCCCTAAAATCTTCTAACTGTAACAGAGTCCTGAGAGTCCTGAGAATCCTGAGAGTCCTGAGAGTCCTGAGAGTCCTGAGAATCCTGAGAGTCCTGAGAGTCCTGAGACTCCTGAGAGTCCTGAGAGTCCTGAGAATCCTGAGAGTCCTGAGAGTCCTGAGAATCCTGAGAGTCCTGAGAGTCCTGAGAGTGCTGAGACTCCTGAGAGTCCTGAGACTCCTGAGAGTCCTGAGAGTCCTAAGAATCCTGAGACTCCTGAGAGTCCTGAGAGTCCTGAGAATCCTGAGAGTCCTGAGAGTCCTGAGAGTGCTGAGACTCCTGAGAGTCCTGAGAGTCCTGAGAGTCCTGAGACTCCTGAGAGTCCTGAGAGTCCTAAGAATCCTGAGACTCCTGAGAGTCCAGAGAGTCCTGAGAGTCCTGAGAATCCTGAGAGTCCTGAGACTCCTGAGAGTCCTGAGAGTCCTGAGAATCCTGAGAGTCCTGAGAGTCCTGAGACTCCTGAGAGTCCTGAGAGTCCTGAGACTCCTGAGAGTCCTGAGAGTCCTGAGAATCCTGAGACTCCTGAGAATCCTGAGAGTCCTGAGAATCCTGAGAGTCCTGAGAGTCCTGACAGTCCTGACAGTCCTGAGAGTCCATACAGTCCTGAGAGTCCTGAGAGTCCTGAGAATCCTGAGACTCCTGAGAGTCCTGAGAGTCCTGAGAGTCCTGAGAGTCCTGAGAGTCCTGAGAGTCCAACCCTGAGATGAAAACAGTCTCCACTGAGGCTGCATTTACACTGCAGGTCTTCATGGCCAATAACTATTGATTTTATTTTCTTTTAGCTTTGAGGAGCTTGCATCATATTTCCAAAGTGAACCACATCCAGTACCAGAATTTACACTGGTCACCAGCTGGGGAATGTGATTATCTCACACAGCAACAGAGAAAAACTGCCCCCTTCACCAATAAACACAAATGAAATGAACGCAGGTGAATGCAGATCCAGTATGTTGAGCCATTTCTACTGAGCGCATAGATACACCTCGTCAGTGTTCCACAGTAAGTCCACCCGTGTTCACGTCGCTCGCCATCGCCACATTTTCAAGCACCTGAGTCGCATCTGATTCATTTTCTCAGTCTGAGAATATCTGTATCAGAGAAAAAAACGGTCACTTGAACCATCAGTGCAAATGTGGTCCTGAGAGAAATGTCTGTCTTGACACACAAGATTTAACTGCAGTTGAAAGGAGGAAAAAACAAACCAAAACATAAATGCAGATGGATAAAGCTGTAAACAAGAACATGCCACCTAAACCACTATAAGGGATCGCACAGGTTTGGTCGTCGCACCGTAAAACAGGGTAAAACAGGGTAAAACAGGGTAAAACAGGGTAAAACAGGGTAAAACAGGGTAAAACAGGGTAAAACAAGGTAAAACAGGGTAAAACAGGGTAAAACAGCGAAGACACGCCGCTCCCAACCTGAGTTTGCTGCTACATCTCACAATAAATGAAGCAAATTCTAAAATCATCTTAGGAAAGAATGAAAGTCATTTCCTTTGGACTCTGTGTCTGCTGAATAAAGGTTTGGTTGTACATTCAAAAGCTTTTCAGGAAAAAGTACTTCCAAGTCTAAATGACTGCAAAAATATGAAAACAAATATCCACTTCCTTTTTCATGTCTGGCTCGTGTATCTGGTGCACAACCGAAGACTTTAATCTGACTCTTTAATGCACGTGCGCTGATGTGAATCTCTCAGTAATGACGGCACATAATCACGACTGTGGCTGTTTCCTATTGGGAACAATATCGGGACACAATATCATTAAATTCCAAGAAAAAACTGAATTTCTAACTATAAACTTGGAAAAAGTACAAGAAAATGTTACAGACATTCGGGTTTGTGAAGGTGGACGTTGGTTTCGGATCTGTTTGTATTAGAATGTGTAAATAACATGATTCCACCTTTCCCTTTCACCCGCTGTGGGTCACGGACGTCACGCAGAAACGCTCCCGCTGACATTTGTTAAGAAAGGACAAAAAGCTGAAGACGTCTGAACGTCTTTGAAAAAAGTGACGGGGAGATAAGCAGCAAAAAACATTTAAAGACGCCAGCCGGTCACTTCATTAACGTTTCAAATTAGAGCCTCACAGGTGCAGTTGTGTCATCAGAAATATCAAAGCCAGTTCATTCCTGAACACTGTGTACAAGAATAAACATGAGGAAAGCCTATTTAAGTGGTGCATCGTAGGAAAGTTGTGGAATACTGATTGATGCGTTGCCGATGTTCGTTCTCTGTTTTTACCAACAAATAAAACGTTCAGGTTGCCGTGCCCTGATTGGCCGTTAAACTACAATAAGTGGCAGCGAAGAAACTCCCGACACAGTTTCAGTTTCATATTCTGTGTTTGTGTTGTAGCGGACTGTGATACCGGCTTCGCAGCAGTCCCTGGCAGGTGTTTTCTGGATGTGTAAAACTACCTGGACATGTTCAAACAGCTGTAAAGTCCAACATTGTCAGGACTCTGGACTGTTGTACATCTGTTATACATATATGTCAGAAACGCAGAAAAGACCTGACTACACTAACCACGCTGTCGTCTTCTGTCCAGCAACAGCTGATGTAGACACCAACTGAACAAAGCATCTACTGAGTCTTTAAGCATGACTGACGGCTGCGGGAATTGAATCCATCACCCTCAATCCACTCAACAACATAAACACACAAGCAATCTGCCACCAAGACAGGAAATGTGTTATTTCCAGACACATCCTCCATCTGGACCACAGCTTTGTTTGCTCGGCGTTTGAGACTTATTGCTGTTTGTTTGGGCGTAGCTGCTGCGATGGGTGGAGTACGAGGCAGAGGACAGGACAGACCAGAAACTAGAGGAGGACGGGGAGGGGAGGCCGTGGATGCAGTTATTTATATGTTCAGAGGTCATCGACACAGCAAACACAGCAGGGCTCATAAATATGAATCTGAGCAAAAAGTGAAAGATGTCTCACATTCAAAGTAGTAGAAATCAGTGTTTTCTTTACACTAATGAAACGTTGTGATGCAATCGCTTCTAAACCCACCGGATGGGAGAATCTCCACATCGGACAGCATCCTGGTCGGCTGTAGGTGGGGTTTAGGAATTTCAATAGTGGGATTTACGGTCCTCCCACAAAAACAAGTGATTAAATAAAAGTTAGATAGCAGGAGGATGAAGGTTGGAGGATGAAGGTTGGAGGATGAAGGTTGGAGGATGAAGGTTGGAGGATGAAGGTTGGAGGATGAAGGTTGGCAACACAGTTTGTTATTTTAACTTTAACTTACATTTGTCACAAGCGAGTGCTACATAAGTTCATCCGGTAACTACGATACAGTAACTACAGCTCTGATTTCATCAGCTGAAAATATTCAGCTTTTTCATCATCATTATAACTAGAACTCTTAATCACAACTCATAAGCTTTAATTTCATGAAGCCACTAAGACGGGACTGGCAGATGTGAGAGGACGGTAACGACAGGAATCCGTTGTTTTTAGGGGTTTTTTGTTCTTCTGGCATTTATGAACTCAAAACCTTTATTGCTCAGTTATTTAGCTAACTGACCCCTTGCTGTCAGAAAGTTAACGGTGATAAACAAAAGGAAACTTTTTTTTCTCCATGATGGAATGTGGCAAACTGCTTTCCAACTGATCACTTTTCAGAGAGTTTGTTGGAATATTTAAAATCAAGGAAAACTGTTTTCACTTTTATTTTGATGATACTTCACTACTAAAGCGATCCATCCATAGACTAAAGGATGAATCCATTGTTTGTCTGACTTTCACACTGATTTGAAATTGGGTGTGAAGGTCAGACGTAGGAGGGAAAAAAACGCAAACACAAAATTAGATGAATCCCAGGCTTGCACCGTGGCTACGCAGCGGGAGGACGCCAAAATTGCATCAAGCAAATCTGGGGAATGGAAGCCATATGGCTAATGGATGTGCGTTATGATATTGTTTTGGAAAGCTCCACAACATGCCGTCCTTTGGATGCAACAGCAACACGGACCTCCACAAATCATTACTGCAGGATAATAGAACACACTTGATCAGACCCAGGAGGGAAGGATGCCGGCGCAGCTCTGAATAATGATTGCGGTCACCTTCGTCATATATCATCATCCATGAGGAGATAACTTGGATGAGGATGTCAGCTCAGAGGGTTGACAAATTTCTGCGCCATCCTCAGAGTTCAACCCTTCCTCTCTGAGCCCTCCTGCCTCTGTAACTGCTTGCTAAGCCAGGAATTAATCCACGCTGCAGCAACCTAAACACGCCTTTGTAAATTAGACGAAGCGGATTGACCGTCATGAAAGCAGAATAATGACACAGCACGCCGCAGGCCTCACTTCCACTTAAGTGTGGAAAAGTTATCAAGAACTGGTAACCAAGGTCAGGTTGGTGCAGTTGGTGGGTCTTTGCCTGAATATTGGATCTATTCAATCAGCACTTCTGCAAAGCTGAACGTGAGTAAAATGTAATAAGTGACTCGGTATGTGGGAGAGCCCAGAAACATGAGCAAGGCTCCTCTAAAATGTGACTGATGTACTCTCTCCTGCTTTCTTTTCTCGTCACAGTTTTACTGGAGTTGGCAGACTCCCGTGCTGAGTTAGTGTGGATTGTCAGCCTGGCACAAAGCGCTCCATTTGTTCCCCGCAGAAGGTCATGGAGGGTTTTAAGGCCGCTGCAGCCCAGCCCACAGGAGTCATGAAGATGAATGGGATGGTATGTCGTCCTGGCTGCTCTGTGCCATCATGACCTCTGACAACTCAAACTAAGCATTCAAAAACACTGGTTTTTTACTGCATTTTCCTGGAATATCCTTGAATGAACTAATTACTGTGGCAAGAAAAACTATGAGAAGACAGACAAAATACAATGTGCTTAAGCTGATAACACACAAACTATTTTAATTTCTTGTGTCTCTACTGAACACACTCGTTACACACTCGTTAAACATTCATGATGCTGGAGGAAAACGTAAGTGACTCCTTGACTTTAAAAGCTGCCTGAGCAGCCTTTCAAGGAAGCGCTTTGAGCAGGGCCGGTCCGAGGATTTTGGTGGCTCTAAACAAGATTGTGTTTGTGACCTCAAAATCCTTCCAAGCATAAACACCCAATCACACACACTGCTTACAACTGAAGCAACAGGCACATGGGCAAATTAATTATCAGCAAATATTACTTTATTTGGTACTGAAAACTATTATTTGAATTAACTTTCATCAGGAAAGGGTTTTGTGGAACCTGTTTGTGTTAAATACATTGAATTGAACCCCAGTTGGGACCCTTTTGATCATGTCCCCCCTTAGCAGTTCTGGCCCTGAACCACTGCGTAGAGCATTCATGCCAAGAACCGACCCCTTTCAGTATTTCTGGATGAGCTGAACAACGTTCAACAACACATTTGTTTTCAGTTCATCTTTGCAGAACTACTCAGACAGATTTGCAGGATGTCTGGTTAAATCAATCTTCAAAAGGTGAATTTTCTTTTTCTGGAACCACTTTGTAGTGAATTTACTTTCATGCTTTGGTTCATTTTCTGGCTGCATCACCCAACTTCTACTCAGGTTCTTCTGGTGGACAGACACTTTGAATTCATTATAGGCAGGGTGGCCTTAGGTTGTGTATGTCTGTCTGTGCTGGGGTGGGGGGTTGGGTTTCAGGTGGATAAGAGACAAAAGGTCTCGCTATGCTAAGTGGCTGCGAGGTAAAACAATGCCCTCTGCTGGACATGAATGGAATAACGCAGCCACAGTGGAGCGTCCTCCAAACTTCACCAGTGTGACGATGCGTTGATGCTGGTAACCTGTTTCCTTTTAGCGCCGTGGATGGAGCAGTGTTCTTTCCAAACAATCAATAGCGTATTTTCCTAGAAATGCTACAGATTCCCAAGGCACTCTTTGATAACTCCACGTACACAGGAGTGTTTTAAAGAGCAACAGCAAACCGTGTGGTGTTGACGTGTCGTGTATGATGCAGCAAAAGAGTGCAGACACCAAACAAAAGCTCTACACACGTGTCACCCAACAGGTGGGGTTCTCACATCTGACACTGAACGAGACACATCCCCACGGTCATGACCGAGTGTGAGGGATGCACACACTCGGTGACGCATGCTCGGTCTCCAGAGGAGCGAGAGTTATGGATCAGTGTGAGCCTAACCGAGGAGTACACAACAGAAGGGAAAATAGGGTGTATGCCAAAGAGAAAGATCTTCTTTCCTGGAAATAAATGCGATGGGGAAGAAGTTTTTTTACGAACTAGTCACTCAATTAAAAGCACTGCAACTGACTGTTTGTGAAGGCATTAAAAAAATAAATCACTGAATGCCTTAATGAAAATGTCCATCCTTTATGAACAAACATCTGGACATCCAGGTATTAAGGCCCAACGCTAATGAAAACTCTGCCTGTTCACTGAAGTGCATGTGGTAGGCTCATGAGCACAGATGTTTCCAGTTCCACTGGCGTTCTCAAGCATTTAGCTGTTCCTCATGGGTTCTTCTTTACCCCTGAGGATTCTGCGTCGGGCCTTTGGAGTTGGTACAAAAACTAAATTGAAACAATTATTGTGGAATTGTTGCCTCATCTTGAAATCAGTGTGCAACTAACCATAAAGTTTCATCTGATATCAAACGGGAAATACCGCCGTATGGAACTCCGGGACATGACGGAAATGTAAGATCAAAGCTGCACCATGTAATTATTATAAACTTGTTTCGGTAAAAATCCTTTGTTCTGAAGAAAGAAAGTTGTGCACAGTTTGCAGGACTCTGGGAAAATAAAAAGACACAGATCACATCCATGTGCAGACGTTGTGAATTACACAGCAGATTTAAAAAGCTGAGTCTGCTTCCTCAGTTACACAAGATGGTGAGACACACGTGCGCCTCCACGCACACAAAGGTGATGTTCTTTCTGTGTCACTGCAGCTTCATCATCACGGTGACAAAAAGCTGATCCTACATCCATTAAAGAATTGCTGTCTCCAACGAAAAGCGAAGCTGCATCACATCATTAGTAGCTCCATCCACGAGGACCCAGGCACTCGGCTTTCCTTGGTAAATGAAATATGAAGGGAACCTTTTCTCCGGGGAACTGCGTCACCATACCCTCAAGCACGACCATGACTGTGTTTGATAGCGCGATTTTATGTTTTTAAAGTCGTTTTATCAACTTTTATTGAAGCTTTATGGTGAATGTGGATAGTCTACTTCTCTGCGGGAGCGTGTGAAAAGCCGCGGCACATGGCTGACCAGCGAGCGTTCCTGGCATCAGCCGTGGAAACCAGTTCACCTCTTCACACTCCAGTGATGACTCCCAGTTTTAACGAACCGTCTTTCCAGCAGAAAGTTCACGGGCATTTCCTGACATCATCGCAATGTTGAGCACATCCAGGGTGGGGGGGTGGAATCAGGTTTCTACTGGTCTGGTGTGGAGCCGGTTCTCCTGGTCGGAACGACATCCAGCCATCCGGTTCTGATGTGGCTGTTCTCTACACAAGGAAGGAAAGTGCTTCCATAATTTTACTTTTTATAACGCAAGAACGTGTTTACCTTCCGCTTTGTACGCACGTTATTTTTGTTTCCAAAGTCTTTTAAAATAACTGGTATAATATTTGGTTGTGAAGACGCAGTAATCTCTTCCCCTCTTAGCTGGCGCAACGCAAGTCAGAAAGTCATCAACTAGGGGAACCACAGTTGCTGTGGTTCCCCTAGTTGATGACTTTCTGACTCGGTCTTGAACATCTAACAGGACTTGTCTTTGCTGACAACACAGATCACTTCTCTTATTTATTACAGCTTGGTTTGGAAAGTTACATTTCTAATTGGCAAGAGGAGTTGTGCATGTTCATGAGGCCCCAACAAACGTATAAGACAAAAATGGCTGGAAACGGTCCTCTGAGGTCCACTTTCAGGAGTCAACTCTTAAAGGAGCAACAGCCTGCTGCTTCTCAATGCAGAGCCTGTTCATACAGTGACTTGTTAGGGATTGCAAGTTGAGGACTCACATGCAGGAGACGGAGTGGTCAGGAATGTAGAAACGTCCTTTATTATTAACAGAAAGCACTACTCAAATCTCCACAACCAGAAAACAAACAAGGACGGAACTCATAGGACAAGAAAACCACAGACTAGGAAGCGGTGCTGCCAGACACCCAAAACCAAATGATCGTACAGAAAGCCAGAAACTATCGAACGCTACACCAACACCGAATGAGACACAAGAATGCTGATGGCGTGGGGCTAAGGAGGCGTGTCTGCTTGAGAGAGGAAGTGAGGATAAAATAAATGAAACGTAACAAAACGCCAGATCAACTGCAAACCAACGAATCTGCTGAATCCGATTCCAAATCAGACTATTAGCCTGAGCAGTGAATAAATACACGCTTCGTGAGAGGGATTCACAATTATCGTACACTTCTGACTACTGTGCTTATGGAAGTCAACGTTGTTGTACAAATACAATATTTACGTACATATAACAGGCACCAGTGCTCAAGGAGACACAGGTGCAAACAATCAGGGAGACGAAGTCGCGGAAAGTCAAACAGAATATAAGGAGACAACGCCAGACCTTCAAAGTAAAGCGGGAAATTACATCAAAAATAACAGAAGAAGACAGAGGCAAGACCCAAGAATACCAAAACCAGCCAAAGCTAAACAAAACCCAGATCCTAACACCACAATGAACCACACCCAGATCCTAACAGAAACACCAAACTAAGTGCAAATCCAGACGCGATTTCTGAAGGTTTTTTTGAAAGATTCTAAAGATATTTGAAAGATGTTTGAAAACCTGGAGAACACGTTCGAGCAGTTACAACAGACTGTCAGGCAACTCATCACTGCACTGCTCAGTGGAGTTGTCTTGAGCCATCAGCACATTATCACTAACATCATCACAACCTGTGGGTATATTAGTAGATTAGGCCATTAAGCTTTAAATCCAACATCAAAATCAATCAATGAGGCGACTCACACAGGCAGAGTTTAATGAAGTGACAGCTCAGCGCACACAGACACACCACGTCACCAACATACCTACTCTAAACTGTCTGATGGATCCGCTCAAGTACACCTCCAGAACAAGGTTACCGAAGGATTTACATCCTTACATGCAGCTGCAGTGTGAGTAATACAAGGCGGACGGAGGCTGCTCTATTTGACATTAATATCCGGAGCCAAGTGTGCATATAGAAACAATCTAAGAACATCCGAAGAGGCGCCGTCCAGCTGTGCTGTGCACACAATAATCAGGTTTCATTTTAACCAAATCTGAACTCAGCAGGTCGGAACCTCTGTATTTAAACACAGCAGTTGATGTATTATTCAATAGGATCCTTTTAGACAGCTGACAGAGGAAAGAGAGCTGGCTATTCAGTACATCTTTTATTTCTGAATCTCTTTCCATGTGAGGGTTTAAGAGACGCGTCTCTCCACCGGAACGCCCATGACCTGCAAGGATTTATCAATTTAACACCTACACGGTTACTTTTCTATTAAATGCAATTTTTGTTCGTTTTTCTATGTTTCAAATGTTTACAACATCATACTGTATATTATCAGTCCAGATAAGCAAGAATGCTAAAATGTTCAGTTATGACGTGTGTCGGATACACATATAGTCAGAGATTAATGCAACTTAAAAAATAAAACTATGGACAATGTAATGAAGATAAATTCATTTCTTGATATGTGTTTTTAAAGGAGTGGATTTCTGCCCTTCTTCACAGTTGACAGAGGTTCTGAGGTCAAAGTTTTACAGTACAAAAGCTCCTTTATAATCGTTTTTATTACAGCTACATTCACAGCAGCTGGTTTTAGGGGGTGGAGTCAGTCCGTAGACTCCAGTAGATCTTATTAAGGATTTTTAAGAACAATGTGCACATATTTGTGTCATAAAATATGTCCTTCATAACTATCCGTATGAACTTTTCTTTTTTTTTTTTTTTTTTTTACTTTAGACAGAACATTGAGTTGTGGCACAAAGAGTAAAACATGAGACGTGAAACTATGTCCACATTTGTATCTGCTGGACTCGGAAGTCAGATGCTCCGATGTGGTTTCAGCATCAGATATCAGTACAACGTATGACCTATACAAATATTTGTTCTTATTTACGTGTCTTTTGCTCTTAATAATTAAGGTTTAGTTTTTAAAAAGAAATGTAAAAGAGACGCCTTTTCCATAGGTATCATATCAATACCGGATAATCAGACTGGAGCAGCTGAAGCTGAGGCAGAACATTGTTCAAGGCTTCCCAGATGTCTCATTTATTGTTCACACCAGGACAGCTGCTTAATTAAACACCCACGATTGTCTTCTTCTTTTTAAGACCCCCACATTCCCCCACGCAGAAGCACACACTTATACTTAACTTCAGTAATAAAATCCCCGCACAAATGAAGGTAAAAAACACAAACTCGTGGAAGAAAGTTGGAGAAAACTCAGTCTCCACAGCCTCGTAAGTCCAGCGACAGTTGTAAAACTGGACCGCAAGTTTGGATTAGCAGGCAGGTGCATGATCCGCCCAGATAAAAAACTTCAAAGATCTGGATGGATTATTCACGTCCAGCAGTCAGAATTCGGCTCGAATGGAGCAGGAACCCCGAAGAAACGACACACCGCAGGTCCGAGACTGCGGGAGTGTTGCCTTTCATACTCATGAGAAACAACTGGTTCAAACTCTGGAAACAGATGAGCGCTTGTCTTTACCTGCTCCGCATCCCTCCCGACACGGCGGTCCTCTTCCAGCTGCTGGGGAGGTGCTGCCGGCCTCCCCAAGGTTCCCAGCTCCCCGGGAGATGCTCAGGACAGTCAGATGACCGTCAAGACCGTCACAGGCTCTTATTCGGATGTTCCGTTCAGGCAGGTGCGCAGAAAACATGCAGGAACAGCTGAGCGCGTGAACGCCTCCTATCTCGGTTTTACGCGTCTGTCTTAGAAGATTAATTGAGGAGGATGGAGAGTCCACCTGTGCTGGAGCCACGACTTTCTCCTCCTGCAGCGGTGACTGCTCCAGCTCGTTTTGGTGCTGATGCTGTGTGCTGAAGGCTGCACGAGGACAGCTGGGGCGTGTTCTTCTAGGAGGAGGGGGAGGAGGAGGAGGAGGAGGGAATGGGCTGATGAGCAAGATGCTCAGCAAGGCAAAGGTACGTTGAAAAGTTTAAAAAGTGCGCCAGAGCTTTGGGGGGAAAAAGCAAATGCATTTTTAAAAATGTATTTACATTTTTACGCACTTGGCAGTCAGTCCGACTATTTCATTGGAAGAGCACATATTTACATACACACATCTCTACTGTTTTAAGGTGTGTGGGTGTGTGTGAGAGTGAGTGTGTCCTTCAGCAGCTCTCTTTGACAGTCTGATCTAACATATTTTATTAACAGGTGAACAGCTACACCTGCCTGTGAATACACACTTATAACAAAAATAATGGTAAGAATAAAGACATTTATGGCAACAGTAACTATAAAGCATGGAATTGTATTAACAATCTTACTATCATTGTAGTTTGTGATTAATCATTTTGAGTTGATTAGTTGTAGTTCTACTAACATTAACAATAAAGTAGTTATTGTCATTACAGCCAACACACCACTGTCCTGCCACACTGCCCCAGAACCCCCATGGGCATGCAACCAACTGTGCCCACACCACGATGGGAGACGGATGTGATGACAAATATATTGAATGTTGACTATAGAGACTTGAATCATGAAACAAGCAATGTGCAGCAAAGGGCAGCTTCAGTGTGCACGACTTCCAACACCAGCAGACTGGCATGCTGTTCAGACAACACGACATGCAGTCTTGAACTCAGGAGTCCGGAAGTCATTGAGATGTTCACACTACATGACTTACCATCAACAGCCAGTCATGTGCTACATGAACCCACCAACTGTAGCTGACCTCCAAACCACACGTTGTCAACGGGCGGCAAAGGAAATGATTCAAACCCTAGTGCAAGACGGTAGTCATTCATTGGAGCCTCAGTAGACAACAGAATGATGATGAACGCTCTGCAAAATCATGTTTTTTATCTTGGTCTTGCTCCTTTTTTGTTGTTACTTCTTTGTTGGGTGTTGTGGTGTCTTCCCGTTGCTTTGCTTTCTTCCTCCAGACTTTGCTCCCTCATTGGGTTTTGCCAGCATGAGGAGTTGCCAGAAGCTTCAGGTATTTAACACGTCTCACATCACATCCGGCTAAGCGATGTGCCAGCGAGCTGCTCTGATGCATCTTTGAGTAGTTCACTCAAAAGAGCCGAGCGTCAACCGGTCCGCTGCTTAGTGATCTGCCTTGGATCAAGGTTTTTGTTGACAAGCTTGGCAATTTACAAATTGGGATAAAAATAATGCCATGACATGCCTGCTTAACGCCACACATTTTTACCTTCTTAAACGATGAAGTCAGGCACAAAAACAGCATCCAGGATGCAGTGTTCATGAGGCAGACAGAAGATGAGGGTCTTCTGGGAGAACAGCAACCAGTCTCCCCCACACACTGACTCCCACAATGCAGAGGTGTCGGACAGCAGTATTACGGTTACTGTCAAGGGGCTGGTTCACACCAGCTGGAAGACAACTTACATGTAACTAATGTTTTTATTATATGATATAATTGCTTCTGCATTTAGGTATTAATGTCAGATACGTGGGGGTGGTGGCGGGGGTGGGGTTGGGGGTGGTGGCGGGGGCGGGGGTGAAGAGCGATTCGACATTAAAGCTGCCTCCTAGTCTGCTTGTGGAGTGAAAAACTAACTTTATGTCACATCAACATTATTTGAGCTCCTTCTCTGATTGCATATATCCTCTCAAATAAGCCATCAGCCTGACGCAGCACATTTCAGTTTGCTGGTAAGCAGCTCAGCCAGCCTGTGCAGAGGTCCTGCTGGTTCATCAAACGCTAGCTTTACAAAAGCTATTTGAGGAAGTCTCGCGCCTGCCTTTGGCTGCCAGATGGTCTTGTGTAAGAACTTTGAATTATTCAACCATCCCACAGCACATTGAAGCTGTCATGTGTGAGACAACTTGGCTGGCCTCCTCGTGCACCGCGTATCACCAGTGGCCGAGCGCTAACACGCCGTGCAGACAGATCACCGGCACCAGCTCCACGTTTTTAGGCCCGGTTCACAAGTCGCTGCAGCAGAAGATCATCTTTTTCTCTCATCTCGCTCTGATCAGACTCCGAATGTATAGTGCTTTCTCAAAGAGTGATGAGACTCATAAATTATTCACCTGATCCAGCTTTTATGTGTGAATGCTGAGCTCACAGCAGCACTGGTTCACTCTGAAACAAGCAATTAAGCTCTTTAATAGATCCACAGTGTCTGTTTGTGCCTCTCTGTAATCCATCGTGTTAAGTCAGACTGTTTTAAACACAATTATGGAAATGACTAAAGTTGGACAAGAATGTGTGATAAGCCATAAACCAAAACATTGTCGTAAATTTTCTAAAAGACATAATGTTCCTCCTTTAATGTGCTACAATTACCATACTGGCCATTAGTGATATTAGAGTGAAGCTTTACTGATGGCAGGGGTCATGATTAGAGCCATAACTTCCCTGGATACCTCCTGTCATTTTAACAGAGCCATTGACACTACGGATACATGCCATTACAAAATACAGCTCTATAATATATGACCACAATATAAATGATGTATCATCCGTATTACAGCCCCCCCCCCCCCCCCCCCCCCCCCAACTAGAACCTTGTCAAGGTTGAAATCATCTAACCACACTAAAGTAAAAATGGTCTCAGGAGCTATTCAGGTTTACTTTCAAAATATGAGTGTGTGTGTGTGTGTGTGTGTGTGTGTGTGTGTGTGTGTGTGTGTGTGTGTGTGTGTGTGTGTGTGTGTGTGTGTGTGTGTGTGTGTGCGTCTGCTTCTTTTTCTAATAATATGAGGAAGACCACATGGAGGATGGCTCTCTGTGTGACTGGTATAATCAGGAATGGATTCAGTGTTTGGAAGTCCCAGCGAGGCAGCATTCACACCCGACTGACATTTACACCAGAGTTTATTTCCTCTGGTTTCATTTCATAATTGTTTAATTTTATAGCATCCTGCCTTTGATTTGGACTCTTTTCGGAGAGCGAAAAATCCAAGCGTGCTCTAATCTATTAACGAGAACAACACCAGAATGTCTTCTGCACTTGTTGATCAAATGTGTCTGCAGCAGGAAAAATCAAAACTCAAAAAAGGAATTTGGTCATTTCCTATGGGATTCGCTGGTGCACCGTGGCATTACGTTGTGGTGAACATACACAGGTTTTCACCACAGTGGTTGTTATTAAACATCTGAAAGCTCACTCGTACTCAAAGTGCCATTTTCCTGAACGCTCACATAATCTGCTTTACTGCCAAACAGCTTTGAGATGGCAGTATTTATAAAAGGGACTGATGTTGATGAAACCTTACGAGCCAAATAAACTGTCAGCTGGCACAAGACAAACTTGTTGAGCATGTCTGCAGCGTCTGGACGCTGCGAAGTGAGATTTAGCTGATCCGCAGATAAAAGAGCTGCAAATGTGCACTAGAATGTTATTTTTATCCTGCAGAATTAGTACCACCTACGTGAATAAACGGTTTTATGTTACAAAAAAAAAAAGCAAAAACATTTTGAATCCACAAAAAGTCCCATCGTCATTAAAGTATCTGAAAGGGAGCTGATGTCATGATTTCATCTCAGCCAGCTGTTTTGTGCCTGAAATATTATTATTCATATAATTATTGACATGAGGTCACTTTCAAGGCCATTTAAAGTTTCACAGACCGACAAGATACGAAAGAGTCACAATATAAAACATCAATCTAATCACTGGACTAAAATTAACATCACAAAAGCTACACAAGATATCACACCCACGCCCATGAATCAATCAAAGATCAGACAATGTACAGCTGGAGGGTTGTAATTAAAGTCAGCAATTGTAGGAGCTGGTGGGTGGGAGCAGGTGCCGCTGCACTGACACACTTTTCGTTTCAAATCAGTTCAGCTTTATTTATATACCCCCAAATCAAGGTACTTCAGCAATACGGTTTAACTTGTTCCAAAGTAGTCCAGCAAAATCATAATCATCATAATCATAATAATTATTGCTTTGCTCAGGAAACCAACAGCACTGTTTCCTCACAGCAAGAAGGTTCCTGGTTCGGTTCCCGGCCTGGTGGGTCTTTCTGTGTGGCGTTTGCATGTTCTCCCCGTGCCCCATGGGTTCTCTCCGGGTACTCCGGCTTCCTCCCACGGTCCAAAAACATGCAGGGTAGGTTAATTGATCACACTAAGGTGCCCGTAGGTGTGAATGTGAGCGTGTGTTTTGGTCTGTCTTGTATGTGGCCCTGCGATGGACTGGCGACCTGTCCAGCGAGTCCTCACTCGGGGTGTACAAATTTACCTGCCCATAGAGTCTAAGTGCAAAAAGTCAATTGAACCTCTCCTCATCTGTCTCGAGGAAGTCCAGTCTTGGTTGCAGAGTAACTTTCTCAATCTAAACAAAAATAAAACAGAAATAATAGTCTTCGGTCAGCCAAACATTTTAGATGGGCATGACAGTGTGATTGGTCCCTTATCTGTGTACTGTAAACAATCTGTAAGGAATCTTGGTGTGATTTTTGATTCTGGTTTTAAGTTTGACAAACAGATCGGTTCAGTGGTCAAAGCTAGCTTTTTCCATCTACGGCTTTTAAGTAAGGTAAAACCATACCTTCCTTTGAAAGACCTGGAGAGAGCTATTCATTCTTTTATCACCTGCCGGCTAGATTACTGTAATTCCCTCTACTCTGGGATTGACCAGCTGTTGCTCCGCCGCCTGCAGACGGTTCAGAATGCAGCAGCTCGTCTGCTGACTAACAAGAAACGTCGTGATCATATCACTCCTGTCCTGGCCACCCTGCACTGGCTTCCAGTCCAGTACAGGATCCATTTTAAGATTTTATTACTGGTTTTTAAGAGTTTAAACGGTACGGCACCGTCTTATTTATCTGAGCTTTTAAACCTCCATGTTCCGGTCAGAGCTCTGAGGTCCACCAATCAGTTACTTTTAACTATTCCTCGATCTAAACTTAAAAGCAGAGGGGACCGATCCTTTTCCTTCACTGCCCCCAAATTATGGAACAGACTACCTTTTAATATCAGATCTGCTGAGACCACTGAACGTTTTAAAACCCTGTTAAAAACACACCTCTATGCATTGGCGTTCCCACCATCCTGAGCATGACATCTTGGCTTCTTGTGTATGAGTACTTGTATGATTGTAGTTTATTACCTTTGTTTTAATTGTTTTTAATTATATGTATTACTTTTATTGTACTGTTTTATGTTTTATTTTAAATCTGCACTAGTATGGATATTTTTTTTTGTTTATTGGTCAGTCTGGAATTTTCCTGTTCTTATGCTGTACAGCACTTTGGCTAAACTGAGGTTTTTTAAATAGTGCTTTATAAATAAACTTGAATTGAATTGAAGAGGTCGAGGACGTGGTTGACAGAGACGTGTGTTACCAGTGTGCTAAAACAGGAACCTGCAGAGAAACCAGCAACCAGACTTACATCATGATCAGTCAGCATGACTAGGCACGTCCGGGCCCGGTTTTCCAGTATGAACTGACCGAAAAGAGTGAGGGAGTAATAATATCAGCAGTCAGACGAAAATCAAGAAGTGTTCAATTTAATTAATGCAGCAGTAATGCTACAAAGTGACATGAGACCAGAAGTAATTTTACATGTCATGAAAAAACGTTTCATTTGTGTGTGACTCAGGTGCATTTTGAACAGTGATACGTCCATGACATTCCCATGGTGCAGCAGTCAACCAGAGTATCCCGGAGAAATCTGAAAAATGTAAAAAATCACTGTGAAAAACAAAGGAACTCCACGCTGTTTTATAAAAAAGCTCAGGGAGCTGATGTTTATGAACAACGACTCTTGAAAGACAAGCAGGGCATGCCGTCTGGCAACCGTCACATGTGTTGGAATAACAAAGCAGCTTTAGCTGAGGGTCGAACACGCCCTCCTCAAGTGGAAAGGCTCTGAAGATCATTTCAAACCCCTCACGTGTCACTCTTGAAGTCAAAGAAGATGAAATGGTCAGATTTGGGAAGATTTGTGAGCCCCTGAGGAAGCTACTGATAGGCAATCTGAAGAAAATGGTGCTGAACGTAGCTAACAACTGAAAGCGCTTGCCTCTTGATTATATTGCACAACCCATGCAAGACCTGCGGTGCACCTGCAGGGCAAGAAAAACCAGGTGTTTGAGCTGTATGTGGTTACTGATGGACAGGAGAAGTATTTAGAAATACACCGTCATCCCTATGGTCACTAGGAACTGCTGGTGTGGGGTTATTAAAAGGAGTTGAACCAGTTAAAATTACACCAAAAATGATCTTTCAGGCCTCGTCAAAGAAAATATCCTCTTAAACCTGAGGCAGAAGCTGGAGCCTATAATAAAAGATTTGTTGAAAGCAGGCGTGATAATAGACTGTCCTGACTCATCCTGCAACACGCCTTTGTTCCTAGTAAAGAAGACTCCTCCCTCTAGTGGGAGGCGAATAGTACCGGATCTACACGCCGTTACCAAAGCGGTAGTACCTCACACTGCCAGGATTACACACTCTTCTACATGATTTAAGCCCAGAAAATAAATATTTCACTGCCTGCGACGTGAGTGAGACATTTTTCTCTGTCCCTGTTCATCCAGACGGTCCGTTTTGGTTTGCATTTACTTACAAAATGAAACGGTACGTCTACATTACATCCACAAGGGTACTGTTAGTCCCCAACAAGTTTCTCTAGAATCATGTCTGCAAGTTCGGCCAAATTTACTCTACCAGATTCTCTTCTTTATTGATGATATCCACCAAAGAAAAGTGCTCTCGTGGCACAAAACCGGATATTAATCTACCACCCACAGTCTGCAGGATCAGTGGAAACACATAAGGGAATCATTAAGTCTAAATTGAAGAAAACCTTGGAAGAAACAGGAAGAAATTGGTTGTTCCGTTTCCCCCGAGTGACTTTAAACATGCATGTAACACCTACCTCATTAGGGTTAACACCTTTTGAAATGATGTATGGTAGAGCCTATGAAACTCCACAGTTGAAACCATTTGAAAGACCAGGAGAAGAAAGACAACAAACAATAGTTGATTATATGAGACAAATGCTAACAAGAACAGAGGTCTCTTCTGTTGGGTCTGCTCCAGACACACCACCAACTCCCGAGGACCCAGCAGGGCAACCTGGTGACTGGGTACTAATCAAGGTCATCAAAAGAAAAACCTGGTCCAGTCCTTGGTGGGAAGGTCCATTTCAGGTCCTGCTTGCCACACCTACGGCTGTGAAAATTGCTGAAAGACCCACCTGGATCCATCTGTCACATCACAAAAATGTATTTAGGTTGTCTGACAGGGGACAGACTGACAAGCCTTTAGGAGGCCAGTCCATTGGTGGAGGCTGGTGAGCCTCGGCATTGAGACCTTTCTCCAACTGCCCTCCAGTTCATCTTGAGTCTGTAAAGCATGATGGCCAACTGATAATAAACAATTTAAATCTCTGAATCTCCAGGTCAACTATACGAGCTCCTGCAGCCATGGCCCGTTCAGGTAATTACTCCTGCTTTAATCAGTCGGGACCAGTTCTAGAAGTGCAAATGTTAAAAGGAGACAGAGATCAGTGTTACACAGTATAATGGAAATGACTCTGCCTCCTGGTTTGTGAATCAAACCTGAAGCATGGCTGAAATCCGATGGTTAGACCGCTGCTACCTCCTGGTGCAGGTGCTCATGCCATTCCCGCTCTTCCCAGTGGGCGACTTTAAGGATCTCTCCCTTCTCCTCCATGACCAACAGCACCATAGTCCACCACATGTTTGGAAGAAATGCTCCTGGTGGGCCTCCGACAGCCATGCGTACATTGATGCCATCGGTGTACACGGAGGAGTGTCTAATGAGTTTGAGGACCAGAACCAAATTGTAGCAGGATTTGAGTACTTCCTGTGTTGGTGGGCAACGATAACACCGATTAGATTATGATCAACAGATATTTGTTAATTACACCAGATGCAGATGCAGTAAAAGGCATCACTGATTATTTAGGTCCAACATTCCTCATGGCCTGGAAAAACAGACTGCCCTTAGCAGGGAAAGGTCGTGTCTGTAAGCTGTTTGGGACGTTCTGTTGTATTTTCATCCCTAACAACACAGCTCCTGATGGCAGTAGCACCAGAGCACTGGAAGGCCGGGCTGCTCCTCTGAGGGACCTGCTGAAAACTCAGGTTCTCCTTTGCAGTTGCTGTTGCACTTTCCAGATGCTGCTGAGACCTCCTCCAACGCCTCATGGACACTGCTATGACAAGAAAAATCTTCCAACGAGTCCAAACTAATGACTATGGTTATACTTTAGAGGACAGTGATGTAAAAGGAGACATACGTCTCCAGCATTGTGTTTTGTTAATGATGCATGCTTAGAAAATCTCTTGAAGTGACATTCTATGTATAATACTGAATGATGGGGAAATGTTTTCTTTTTAATGATTATTTTACCTGCTTTTATAATTATGTCCTCTTTCTGAGGACAAACTCATGAGCGAATGATCATTGTATATGTTTATTTGATAGGTTCAATAGTTTAAACAAGAGGGAATCGATGGGGAAACTATGGAACAACTGCTGACACCTTCCTGGGACAGAGGATGTGAGACTGGATGTCTGGATGTGGACGCTTCCTGTGGAATAGCAGGTAGGAGTTTGGGAGGGAGAAACCACTTCAGTTAACAGACTTGTGAGAAAAACTCTCAGCTGCCCAGAAGTCGTGTTTTCCGTTTGCACGTAGACCTGTCTACGTGTCTTCTGTAGAATCACCTCAACAAACTTTCTACAAACTTTCCAAAAATGCTTACGAAGAAGATTATTTTGACAAAACAGATTTTGTATATTAAAAACCCAACTTTGATATTAAAAAACAGAGGAGCTGGAAGTGAATAAGTTCACAGCAGAAACAGCAGAAACAGCTCTACGTCTGACGCCTGAAGGTACGACAAAATGAGACAGACTGAAGAACACTTGATGTGGAAAAGTTGAGCGGGAGATGGAGACCTGGCAACACACGGCGACAATCCAGCGGCTCAAAGCGGACACGAGGTGAGGACCTCCTTCCCAGCCCACATGCCAGCAGGAATAAAAGGCTTTAAGTAGTTAAGTGGCTAGTGTAATCACTCTGAGAGGGGTCCTTATTCCAGCTTTGATCTCTGCGTGAGTGGCTCTACACTCCAGCTCATCAACTTTGCTAAGGATCACTCAAAATTACCATGATGACTTCTCATCACGTGATGTGGATTAATAGGGTATCTTTAGCCAAGAGGTGTGTCTTACCTAAAGGTGCCGCTTCGATGGGAGACTCAATAAGTATATTGACGAGAGCCTCTCCACATGATGCAAATAAGGCAGTTATGCACTTTACAGAAGCACCTACTGTATCTGAGAGCCTTAAACTCTAAACTGCCAGATATCAGGTCATCACGGCAAGCGTGGGGTAACTGCACATGTGTGTGCGTGGTGCTGGTGTGTTTCTCCGGGGCTGGAGGGCTCCCCCTCTGCATCTACCGGTGCAGAGGGGGAGGCAGGTGATATTCAGCTGAACCCTTACCGTTACGACCCAAATCTGCAAATAAATTAAACAAAATGTATGTTTGAAAGTATATTATCTGGAAGGAGAAAAATAAACATCACTGAACTGCAGAAGTGGAATTATGTGTTGTCCTTGGATTTAACACATCAGACATCTTTGCAGTCACCGCAAAGTGGATTTAATGGTCACACTACAATGACCACTCTGATATGTGTATATATATATATATTATACTAATATATATACTCAGAAGGTCCTCAAACATTCGTATGAATCTATTATTATTAGATTAGACAAATCTCACCATCTCGCTGCATAGTGAGTCCTTGTGTTGTTCTTGTGTGCTGTTCATCCTGTTGCTTTGACGGTGCTTTTAGGTTTTTAGATAACTTCTCTCTTTTGGTCTTTTCAACTTCTCCATCAACAACAAGTCCCTCTATCGTACGCCAGGATGTCAAGAAACGTTCCCTTCTCCTCATCAGATTAAACATAGGAACAGCTGCATTTTCAGGACTTCCAGTTGAGCCACATTCATTTACAGACACCACAGGTCCTCTAGCACGGCACATGCACATGTTGCACTGACATGCATCTACAGTATCTCACAGCGGGCCAACTTAAAACAACAGCATTCTGGCCTTTTTGCTGTCTCTGCAGACTCCTGCACAGTGGGGAGGGGAGAGTAAAGCTAGGATTATTAAGCCCGTTGCAGCTTTGCTGTTAAATGTCACAAAAATGTACACACTGCTGCTTTGAGAAACAGTCAGTGTTGCAAAATCCTGTATCAACTCCCTTATGGAGCCACTTCATCATTGTTATATATGTTTTAGCACCGTAGCGTCAGATTCAGCTGCGCACAGAACAACAGGCGGTAGGAGAATACTGGAAAATGAGGAAAAGTTGACTCTTTGATTAAGATGATGAATGATCAAAAGACAGATTTTTGCTTCATGAACTCCTGCCAGAATATGCGCCAGTCTGTTTTGCTCATTACTCCACACATATTGACACTGGGATTCTTAACAAGCAATCACGTCAAACACAAAGAGAGGCGAGTCGGGCTCCCTCAGATACAGAGCAAGGCTGTAAATATTAATGCTGGAGCTGTCGGCAGGCCTCTCGGCAGCCTCCTGTCGCACCACTGATCTCTCACCGCTGACATTCACGTCCTATGTTCCCCCTGACTCACCTCAGTCATGTGAGTAGCGGTCCATTTCGCCCACTTTCCCGATGTCTGATCCTACAGGAGACAGCAGCACTTTGACCTACAACATTGGACTTTACATCTCAGTCATCATGAGCGTTAGGGATTTTTTAAACGATTCCTCATTTTACACGACTACTCAGGCTGCATTCTTTTCTCAAAATACATATTTAGATCTTAAAACTAAAGTAGTCACACTGGGTTACAGCTAATTTCCCTAAACAACCATAAGTTCCCACATTAGCTTTTGTAGTTTGAACAGAATTCTTTTTTTTTCCAACTCAGTGACTTCACTTGCAACTGTGTTTGTCAGCTGTTGGTTCTGACCAGATCCAATCACCAAGGACCTGACAACAGTGCACGAGACCTCACAGATGCAGGTCATTTACTGTTTATCCATCCGTCCGTCCGTCCGTCCATCAGTCCGTCCATCCATCCGTCCGTCCATGCATCCATCCGCCCGTCCGTCCGTCCGTCCGTCCGTCCATCCATCCATTTTCATCTCCATATCAGGGATTGAGTCGGGGGCAGCAGTCTGAGCAAAGATGCCCAGATTTCCCTCACCCCAGGCATTTCCTCCAGCTCTTCCAAGGTATTCCCAGGCCAGTTGAGAGACATATTCTCTCCAGCGTTTCCTGGGGCTTCCCCAGGGTGTCTTCCCGGTGGGACATGCCTGGCCTATCTATCTATCTATCTATCTATCTATCTATCTATCTATCTATCTATCTATCTATCTATCTATCTATCTATCTATCTATCTATCTATCTATCTATCTATCTATCTATCTATCTATCTATCTATCTATCTATCTATCTATCTATCTATCTATCTATCTATCTATCTATCTATCTATCTATCTATCTATCTATCTATCTATCTATCTATCTATCTATCTATCTATCTATCTATCTATCTATCTATCTATCTATCTATCTATCTATCTATCTATCTATCTATCTGTAAGGGCACCCAGCCATCCTGGGTCATTTTGGCTGCTTGTATCCGCGATCTTGTCCTTTCGGTCATTATCCAAAGTTCATGACCATAGGTGTGGGTGGGAGCGTAGATTGGCCACCTTCCGACTCAGCTCCTTCTTCACCATGACGGTCCGGTACATGACCACATAACTACGAACGCTGCACCAATCCATCTGTCAATCTCACGCTCCATCTTTCCCTCACTCGTGAACAAGACCCTGAGATACTTAAACTCCTCCACTTGAGGCAGGACACCTCCACCTTCCCGGAGGGGGCACCACACCCTTTTCCACTCAAGAACCATGGCCTGCTGCAAGAACCTGGCGTGCCCTGTCCAGGTCCAGGAGGTGCCCTGTCCAGGTCCAGGACGTGCCCTGTCCTGTCCAGGACGTGCCCTGTCCAGGTCCAGGACGTGCCCTGTCCAGGTCCAGGACCTTCCCTGTCCAGGTCCAGGACGTGCCCTTTCCTGTCCAGGACCTTCCCTGTCCAGGTCCAGGACCTTCCCTGTCCAGGTCCAGGACGTGCCCTTTCCTGTCCAGGACCTTCCCTGTCCAGGTCCAGGACCTTCCCTGTCCAGGTCCAGGACGTGCCCTTTCCTGTCCAGGACCTTCCCTGTCCAGGACCTGCCCCTTTCTTTCCTTGCTGAGAGAGCAGGGATATAGTCCAGCAGATCCCCCTGAGTGGGAATCAGCAGGTATAGATAATGGATGGCTACGTGACTGATTCAAACTTGGTAGTACTAAGAACGATAATAATACTTCATAAAACTACATTACATTAAGCATGAACACTGATTCACTGTGCACAGAACTGCCTTTTTTATTCTCAGTGAGCATGTTAAATGTTAAAGTTCAACTTAACAAGTTTGGCTGGAAAATCTACAAGAATAAAATCTTCTGTCTAAAAAGTGACTTCTGCATGTAGTCTTGGTTTTTGCAAAATAAATAATCATGTCACACTGTGACATATGTCATGTGTTGTTCATCTTGTATTTGCTTCATCTGAAAAGATGATTGTTTATTATAAACATCTTTGGGTTTAAAGACTGTATACTTTTTCAAATGAGACCAGTTGCTTCTATAAAGCTTCGTAACATCTTAAGTGTGTCTATAAAAGAACAAATCAATACATTGGTAGAAGGAAACCTGTGTTTATTGCTTCCTGCCAAAAGCACTAAAGATATCTGCACATGTCACTGAACACCTCTCCATTTAGTGTGCAGGAGCTACACAGGAAGCTCTTTGTTAGGGCTGGAGCTCTTCCTCAGCTCCCACCGACCCCTGATCAGGTCATGTTTCCTGATAAGTAGCTAATGTACAGGTAGATGGGGGTGGCCTTGGGCAGACGAGAACAACACAGTGTTTGCTGAGAAGATGAAGGAATCCTTCATTATCCTCTGTCAGGAATTCGTCTCACACTACCTACGACCTGGGTGTTAACTACCTGACTAAACTGTCCAAACACAGAAGCTGAGAGGAAGCCTCACTGAAGGCTCTTCCAATCCATTAGCTTCTTTTATTTATTAAAACAGAATTGTCCATGAGATGCTCGGCTATTAAAGACCATTGTACCTTAGTATTACTGTGCAGTGATTCTGTGGTTGAATTCAAATATGTGCCGTAACGGTCTAACTTGTTTAGCTGTGAACTTTGTCTGCTCCTCTGCAGTGAGGTGCCTGAGGCTCTGAAGATGAAAACATGTTGTATGGTAATAAGGGCACCTATTACTTAAGCTGTGTTCCTCTGGAAGCACATCATTCTGAGGGACCACTTGTCACGAGCCATGGAGGGTTTCAGATTTAAGTGGCTCTTCAACCTCTGCAACCAGTGTTTATCACTGTTCACTGCACCCATGACATTAAAACTGGAGAGGGTGAGCCAAGCTTTCCTCCTTCTGTTGACCTTTTTCCACCAAGTACCCTGAAACAAAATAAAGCTAGCAGGAGACCAGGGTAAACCTGGCAGACAGGAACCTCTAACAGGTCCGACGCCTCCTCAGCCCCTCCAGCCGGCGTGTCTTTGTTACTCTGCAGCGCCACACAAGGACTGTTGACGAAACAGTGAACACAGCCACGGTGGTAGTGACGGAGGTTACATGACAAGCCCCCCCGCCGGACCTCTGCGTGGGCATAAAACACCAACAAGACCTGAACCGACTCGCGGGTCATTCTATCAGTTTTTCTTGTAATGTCCAACTTCATCAAATGTACTCGTAGCAAAATGGTTCTGGTCCAAATGGTTCTAATGAGTTGCAGTGTCCTGATTCATGTTCACGTGAGTACCGAAATGTACCGGAAATCCTGATTATCAGAGACCAGTCTGAGCACCTCTCCTGCTACAGGAATGTTTTTTAACCCTAACCCTAACCCTAACCCGGAAAGGTTCCCGAAGGCCGTCCACGGTCCAAGGAATAAATGCTCAGAACTCGTGTGTATTTTATTTTAACATGTTCAAACCTTATAATTGTCAGAAAGTGTAAAGTGTATTGTGTAACAGTCTTCTTTGCTGTCAGTGTTTTTATGTTCAGTGGAACAGGTTTCCTTTTGTTTTTCCTGTATAACAATATTCAACTTTGGGAGCCACTGTTACAACCTATGTTGCTAATTAATATTATTATCATTTATTTTGGTTAAATCTGTCCAAATGTCCTTACGTTGTTTGTCGCTACTGAAACATCTAGAACAAGTGCTGGCAGAGTTAAAACGAGGACTAGGGAGGTCCGATGTGCCTCCCGGTGTCACTTCGTCTGCCACATGTGGGCGTTGGACAAGATACCGGCAGATTGGCTGCAGAGAAGAGTTCTGCAGACTCGGTGTACATTCACTCACAACTTCATTAGGTGGATGCACCTGTTAAAGTGGCTGGTGAGTGAATGAGAGCAGCTCTGTCCACTTAATGTTTGTATTATGAGAATAGTTCTTTCTACAAATAATACTGCTCCTGACTAACTTACGTTTAAAACTACACTGTCCAGAAAAACACGTGAAGAACATCTGAGCGAGCATCTGTAATATCTGTGAACGTTATCTCCTCATCATCACTGCAGCATCTTCCTCCTCGTGGTCAGAATCAACAATCAATTTTGAAGGTCTTTGCAAAGTTTGATATACTATCAGAAAAAGGGAGACGCTCCATAAACTTAACAGATCTAGTCAATATTTGCACCAACAACATTGTTTGTGTTTGCTTCATGTGTGCTGCACAGCAACGTTCTTGTGAAGAAAATGTAATAATCCAACTAAACATCATATTTAGAATTGTATGGTAAGAACACCACATGTTCTAGAGAGTGTTGATGATAACATTCCTGTCATCTTTCTTTCTGACAAAAACAATTGAAAAGACATTTTTCCAACTGCTAATGTTGTTACCGGAGAAGTTATTATTATGGTAATGATTTACTGCCCTTCACCACTCACTGCTCACCTCTTTCCAGCAGCGCAGTGGTACCACAAAGGCACAGTATTCCCTTCGGAGCGTGTGCTTTTCCAAGGCACCCAACAGGTCCCTAAAGTCTGCTCGATGGCTGCTTCTTTACGAGGTGGTAAAAAATAACCTTCTCCAGTGGGACACACCCAGCAGCGCTGGCTCCAGTTTCCATGTTGCTGTTGGGTTTGTGATGTCACCGCAGCTGGAGCTCGGAGCTTCAGTGGTAAAGAGATCCCAGCCGGACTTCAGCTGGTGGGAGCTCCTCCAGCTCCTCCAGCACTGCCCTGTCCAGCTGCTCTCGCTGTCCCTGAATGGTCCTGTCAGATGGCCATCTCTCATCTTCTCCAAGATGCTGTTTTGATCTTATGCAGGGAGTTTGCTGTAAGCCTTGCATCAGTTAGGTCTTTCTGCATCTGTGCTATTCCCACAACACGTCCGGGAAGAATAAAGACACTACAGAGGTGAAACAAACTGGCTGTGTTCATGGAGCGTATGATGCCTAACAGGAGCCTAAATGTATTCCAGAGTCGGGTTATGACCCATTAATTTGATGGAACCTCCCACATCCTGGGTTTCTTCACGTTCAGGACTGTCTGGTTTTGAGTCTCTGGCATTACTAATTGCTTCATTTGTGCTGCAGGCATTCACGGAGGGCAGTTTTTTCACTCAGTAGCTGTGCATCATTGTAGGACCTGGTCCTGTCCACTGGTCAGACTTGAGGCCATTTCTTGAATCCCTGTGATTGTGGAGGTCACAGGTTGTTGTTCTGGGAGACGTCTGTGGTCTCCAGTCATCAATGAACCACAGAGCATCAGTACTTTATACATTATATCTTTTTTAAACACTATATCTTTTTTTCCAGTATGGTTCTGAGTCAGATGACTAATGAGGGTTTCAGTGGGGTGTCATTTTGATTTATGGAACACAAACACACATTTGAATGGTATGATTTTAGTAGTTTGGGTTTTAAGATCCTAATTTCCCCATCTTATGTCTTTCAACAAGAGATTTCAACTCACTGACTTTAATAACATGCATGAAAAGACAGAATTCTTTTTTTTTTAGAATGATTTTTTTCAGCATTTCTTGAAATTTCTTCCTCTTTCAGCTATTAGCAGGCAATCAATGGCCTATTGCCTTTTTAATGTCTTCTCCAGAAAGTCAGACACACTTCAAGCTATCTGCTTACTTCCTCCCCGCCGGCCTTTTCAATTCTGCTCAGAAGTGGGTACAAATAATAAAGATAATGTTCGCTGAGTAATGATTTCCCATTTTCTCCTAACTTGTACCCTGTTATTAGTTAGATCACTATGGCAGTGAAAATTAATTTCCTATTCACTTAGAGGGGACATTACCATGATTAATTCCAACACTGAGTGGAGGAAACTGGAAGATTGCTGCAATATGAGGAGGAAAATCAATTTGCTGTGATGTGAGAAGAGTTAGGAAATGTGGGGTATAAACAAGTATGAAATTACCATCTCTGTCTTTTCTTATTATAAGACGAGAGCATCATTTGACGAGGCTTCCTTGCGCCAGAAATGTGACCTTCGTTGGCCTTCATCTGGATTAAAAGGACTGAAAAAGAATGAAATTTGCTCTATTTATCAGCCATTATTTCAAAATCACACACAGCACTTGTGTGACAACTGGAAAATCAATTTAGAGGTTAAGATAGGAACAGGGAATGATTTGAATACTATTTCTCTGCTTCGTTTGGAGCGGACCTGGCTGCAGACTGGAGAGAGTGAATGAGTGAATATGAATGTTTCTCTTTGGCTTTGCTCTGTTAATTCTGTGCATTTTTAAACAGTTCACTTCTGTTTTATTCAATTCAGTTCAGTTATATTTATTTTACCTTTAACAGCAGCAAGAACAACTCCCCGTAAAGAGGGAAGTAACCTGAGCAGGACCTGTTTGGTTTGATATTTTCATAACTAAATGTATTTTCTATAAATTATAACAGTTATATTTTTGTTTGTATTATATGAGCGAAGCATCTGCTGATCTGTGGGTGTTTGGCTCCGTTCCCAATGTTGGTGACTCCCCGTTGTGGAAACTTCACAGCCAATAGAATTGATGGGAAGTTCACAAATCCACGTCACTTTAGCTATTATGAAATAAGTATAAAACAAAGACTCAAGACTTGAAGACGGCAGTCAGAAGTTCTGTATGCTTTAAATCACAGAGGGGTTTTTGCTGGAATCCATACATCAATCCATTATCTATACCCGCTTAATCTGTTTCTGGGTCACGGGGGTCTGTCGGAGTCTATCCCGACGCATAGTAGGTGAAAGGCAGGGTCCACCTGGACAGGTCGCCAGTCCATCGCAGGGCCACATAGAAAGACAGACAAACATGCACACTCACACCTGCATGTACCGTGGGAGGAAGCCGGAGTACCCGGAGGGAACCCACACAAGCACGGGGAGAACATGCAAACTCTACACAGAAAGACCCACCGGGCCGGGAACCGAACCAGGAACCTTCGTGCTGTGAGGCAACAGTGCTGACCACTAATCCTAGGCTGTGGAGTAATGATATAAGAGTTCACTGCAAACTTCTCAACACATATGAGTGTACCAGGAACTTTGATTTAAAATAAACAGTCTACCAAAAACAACATTTTATTTACTCTTTTGGTACGCCCCGCTACAACCAAAATTCACTTCCTGCTACATTTCTCACCAAAGTTTGCCAAAAATAAAACTTTTACTGCTGTGAAGTCTTATGGCCACAAAGGGCTCAAAATCAAGGTCAAGATCATCCCTCACACTCAGTCTGAGAGGCGTGAAGGCCAAGGAGGGGCCTCTGTGCTTGGTTGGTTGAAAGCTGTTATTTCTAAAACTCTCTTAACTTGATGAATCAAGATGGATGCATGAAGTCTCCGTCTTATCTTGGCATGCCCAGGATATCTACTACATGTCCAATAAAGACAAATGGGCAGTAATGTGCGATGATTTGGGCAGGCTCACCGCCACTGCACAAGCTGATAGGAGCGCTGAGGTGAACAGGTTTTTGTCCTTGGCTGGATGACTGGAGCTCTGTCTTCAGGGATGGACACTCCAGCTGATTAGAGGGGGAAGTACGAGATGGGTAGTCATGGTTTTTCATCAGATATACTGAAGCAGAGCTTTGAGGTATGAAAAGAGTGAGCCTCTGAGTCTCACTTTAGTAGATCAGTACTATAAAAAGGATGGTGAGAGATCTTATGAAACTGGATGAGAGGGAAAATTAAGCAGGTCTTCTTCTCTGACTCCTCAACCGGAAGGTGCAGCGACTATAGCTGCGTTTCCTCTCCAAAAATCTTCAAATCTCATGAGTTGCATTAGTTTCTGCTGAATATGAAGACAAAAGAACAACGTTCCTCACATCTGAAGTGTCTCTGGTTATAATCATTTCAGTCGGTCATGATTCTAAGTCCCATCCATCCATTATCTATACCCGCTTAATCCGTCTCCGGGTCACGGGGGTCTGTTGGAGCCTATCCCGACGCATAGTAGGCGAAAGGCCGGGGTCCACCTGGACAGGTCACCAGTCCATCGCAGGGCCACATAGAAAGACAGTCACATTCACACCTACGGGTAATTTAGTGTGATCAATTAACCTGCATGTTTTGGAGTACCCAGAGGGAACCCACGCAAGCACGGGGAGAACCACTAAGCCACCGTGCCGCCTGATTCTAAGTCTTTTCTTTTAATTCTTAGGATATGAGTTTGTTTTGTGCACCTAATCACTGGTTAAATTAGTGTGAAGCATTACCGAGAAGACTCAGATTTCACTGGATTACAGATGCTTTGCCTGACTTTTAAACCTTTCAAAAACTTTGTGAGGCCTGGGTGAGGAAGAGGAGGGTGCTGGTACTGGCCAAGCTCACCGTAAGTCCTGACTTGTCCAGATTGGAGAATGTGTGCGGAACCTTTAAAAAGAAAAATGCAATAAATCACGACCCCCAAATGTCACACGCCTTAAGACCAACCTTCCTTCTCCACCTAAAACACATTTCTTTGGAGACGGCTTTTTTCTGTTTTCATCCATTTGCAGCTCTCCAGTACTGAGATTTTTCATCTACGTTGAATCAAAATTAATTTACGTAATTTTTGTATGAGGCTGCAATCTAACAAGATCAGAAAAAAACGTTACTCGCGTAAATGCAAAAACCAAATGAAATTACCCCAAGAGGGAGCTGAGAGCAGTGGAGATTCTACTGTTATCATTTTACATTAAACTTGAGGCTTTTCTGACAAAGGTTATACAGTATTCTGCAGAGAAAACCGAGCACGAGTCTTCTCCTAGATGTACACGGGATAAGAGGGTGAAAGAACATTTCTGTCGATCAGTTGACTGAAGACGTTCAGCCAATCCTGGCGTCTGCTGTCTCTTCTGAAACTACAAACCCAGCAGAGACACTTGAACCCTGATGCGGATGGAGTAGAAACATCGGTGAACCATTTAAACTTGCTGACTCGTATCATTTTAAGTGGAATGCAGGGAAAGGCATTCATAAATCAGTTAGATTAAAAGAAAGATATCTGTCATGTTCATTTAATAGCTTATTGGACATCGTTAGTGTTTGGCGTGGGTGTCGTAACACGGATTGATAGAGCTGAAACACATTCAGGCGGATTGATGGGGCTGGGTTGGGTTTCAGTGCTGCAGATCAGCAGTGAAAGGGTCACATGAGGCGCAAGAACCAGCCAGTGAGATCATGTATATGTAGCCATCTCTCAGGACGGCTGACTTCATGCCAGCTCCTCCGTTTTCTGTGGCGTGAGCGCGAAGGAAAACGATCACGACTTCCCCCAACAGGGGGAAAGTGACCACAAACAGAAATGCCAACAAATCAAAGTTGGCATTTTAACCTTTGGTTCTGTTTTCAACATTTCCTTCGATTCTTTCTTCTTTTGCATATACCAGTCTGAGCTTTTAATAAAAAATACGTGTATCATTTGCTTATTCTCCATTCCAGTATACAGTCCTGAATCAGAAAGTTTGGACATTTTGGATTGTTCGTGGAAAGGATGTGTTCTTAAAGCTCTGGCATCTCCGAGTGCTTTTCTGCTGCATCGCAGAGGTGGAAACAAGAGCACGGATACGACCCCAGACGTTCACAGAGCCTGGATGTTGGACTCGCTACCTTCCTCCTTTGTTGACTTAACTGTAGTGGAAAGCGCGTGCGTCGCTGCAAATTAGGCTTTTATTTGGTTTTGTGATAGGTTGCACTATTATATTGCTCACAACTAATCTATTAGTTTGGTTTTAGAGAGACCAGGCCAGCCTCTGTTTTCCTTTATGATGGCCTTTGATTGTTACTTTTGCCACCTTTGTTTGGTCATATTTGTTTCGCCTATTGACATTGACCTCTGTTTATTCACGCCATCAGCCGTAGTCCACCTGGATATGACATTTAGTGCTTTCTTTTGCTTTGGTAGTGGGTTTTTGTTGCCCTCCTATTTTGCATTTGTCATAGGCAGCTTGTGTGCAAAGCCAGGTGCACATCTGTGCCCTGCTTTCGCCGAGAAACCACACACAGAAGTGCTGTTTACCCGTAAAACATTCACTCTGTTGTCCTGTAGTAGTTTTACCCTGCTGAGTACACGGATGGCGGTGTGGCATGTCTTTCGCGTTGTTGGGAGGATGCTGTCTCTTCTCTTCGTCTCATGAAGACCCCATGAGGTGAGGTGAAGGGCACGTCCGACCTTCATCATTTAGTCATGACTTCAACTCAGTTTCTGATAGATTCCAGTATTTTATATATTATAGTGATTTGCTTTGGATGGTTGATGCGTTTAGATTGTTAGTTAAACTGTAGGGGATGTTTAATAGTAACTGAGTACATTAAATGTCCTTTTAAATATTTTTCATTCTAGCTCTCACTTCCTGTGTTGTAGACACAGACACAGTCATACTAACTTTTGTATCCAAAGAGTATGCAGTCTTATAATTACTTATTACTGTAAAAATTAAGATTATACATGAAATTCAGTGTATTGGATTAAAACTGGCTCCACGTGATCCTAATTCAACAAAGGCTGAGGTTACGTCAGAAGGCCTTCTGGTGGTCATATCTGGGAACGATTGTCATTTTAATAAGGTTTTTTCTTTGTTTTGTAGTTATTGATTTCCAGCTGAGATTAAAAGATGCCGCTCTCCTCATCTCCTGCTCGCTCTCCATCTCAGCCCGCTGGACGTTCAGTTTAAAGAACAAACTGATGGTTTTGGTTGGAGCCCTGCACTAACAAGACCCTTCGAGGACGCTGTCAAGCAATAACTTAGTGTAGATGTGTGAAACGGGCCGAGTTTCCGCTCAGACGCTGCTGGCGGCGTTCCCAGGTGTGACTCCGGAGTATAAAAGAAATATCCCTGATACTTATCTGGGACATCTGCTCTCAAGCTTTTCCTTTGTTCCTACAGATGACATGTACAGTAACTTTGTGAGCGTATTAGTAAGGAGTGCAAATGATAATAATGATAGCAAATCTGATCTAATGATCTTTATTTGCCAGCGGGCCGATAGTTGTTTCTTCCAAATGTCAGCCACAGGTTAACCAGATAAACCAGTGACCCTGGTATTGCACACATGAAGAAACATGTCATTTTTTGTGATAAATAACAACCCTTCTACACTGTGTGCACAATTATTAGGCAAGTGAGTATTTTGACCATATCATCATTTTTATGCATATTTTCCAACTCCAAGCTGCATGTATGCTTCTTCTCCTCAGGCAGAATGGGCCAAAAAAGAGATTTAACTGAATTTGAAAAGTTAAACTTGTAAAACATGTTTCAGAGGGATGCAGCACTCGTGATATTGCTAAGATATTTGATCACAGAACCGTCAAATGTTTTGTTGCAAATAGTCAACAGGGTCGCAAAAACAAAAAAAGGCACAAATGAACTGCCAAAGATTTGAGAAGCACCAACGTGAAGCTACCAGGAACCCGTTGTCCTCCAGTGCTGTCATACTGCAGAGCTGCAACCTGCCTGGAGAGCCGAGAAGTACGAGGCGTTCAGAGCTCAGAGACACGGCCAAGGTGAGGACGGCTGAAACCCGACCACCTCTGAACAAGGCACATAAGAAACGTCAAGACTGGGCCGAGACGGATCTGAAGACAGGACCAGATGGATGGGCCCGTGGCTGGATCAGTGATGGACACGGCGCCACTTCGACTCAGACGCGGAGTACGGGTCTGGGCTGCTATTATGGAAGGTGAGCCAGCTGGAGCAGGACCAGTCTCCATCACATCGAAGAAGTCCACGGCGAGACTGGCCAGAAAGGCCTTAAAGATGAAAGAATGATGACATGCGCCCTTCCTCACCTCACCTAGACCCTACCGAGAACCTGGGGGTCCTTCTTAAACGGCAGATTTACAGTGAAGGGAAACAGCGCACGTCTCTGGAGTGTCTGGGCGGCTGTGGCGGCACAAGAAGTTGGTCTTCTTCTGACTGACTCGGTGAACCGGAGGCTCGGGACTCTTATTTAAACAAGGGGGTTATATTGGTCACTGTTTTCTTTTTTAATGTCAGAAATGTGCACTTGTAAATTTGAGTTGTTTTAATATTCCCACTTTTAACAGATGAAAATAAACAAGTGAGATGGGACAATGTTAGTTTGTCACTTAGTTGCATAATAATTCTGCACATATTCATTCTCCTACGAAAACCAAAACCTCACTTTTACTTTCCGACATATCCTGGTTTGAGGGTTTATTAACGTTTATGATTGACCGAGAGCACTGTAATTCAATAATAAAAAGAGTCCTCAAAAATACAACTTGCCTTATAGTTGTGCACACGGTGTACAGTAAAGCAAGAGTAACCTTTAAGTTGTGTTTCCATGGTCGATATAAAATAACTGAATCCCAGATGCTGTTGGTCAGCACTCCCAGGGATCTTGGACTAAAGCTGTAACTCTTCTGTTAATTATCCATTGAGGAATTAGGTGTAGAAATTAATTACAGGCATGAGCTGCTGTAGAATTGCTCGCTGTCGTATTTGTTGCATCTCGTTCTGCACCAGGAAGCCCGTCACTTTCAGGAGTTACTGTCACTGAACAATATTGGAGAGAAATACGACTGCAGCGAAGCAACGAAGCGTGACGGATAAAATCCATTTCTCTTCACTGTGGCCTTGCACTGTAAACCACGTAGCCACAGCGCTGTCTGACGGACTCTGATATGACCTCATGAAAAATGACAGCATTAGCCTTGTGTGGTCCATCTTTTGTGTGAGGCTGACGATCCATCACTCCGTCCCCTCCGACACTCAAACCTACCTGATTTACTCTTTTTCATTTCAAGGAAAAGAGCTGAGAGATGAATGAAACGGATCATAACTGATTATGTTTGGACCAAAACTTTGTGCTACAGGCTGGATGTGACTGTTTATGAGTAAAGCAACACATTTACAGTCCAGCAACTGTTGTAGTTGAGGAGGTTTCCAGGGAAACAAAGGAAGAAATGACGATGGGTCATTTCACTTTTAAGACAAAGTCATTACTGTGTCTCAGATGTTTCTGTTTTTTTCCATTTGAAACTCTGTTAATCAGAATTTGAGTGCTTAAGCTGGTCTCTAAAAGTAATCTTGTAGCTGTCGGGTGGAAACTTTATGTCTAAAAATGTCAAGTATGACAATGTGGAGCTACAGTCACAAATGTGACTGAGAACTTTACTGTGCAAGTTATTTGAGCTATTTTCAAAGGGTGTGATGGAGCCCAGACTGTTTTTTGTCTTTTTTGGGGCAGGGGTTCGGAAGAAATGGACTCCGAGTGCTCCAAATCAAAGGGGAAAAGGACCATGCAGACCTTTATCAGCAACAGGGCCAAAGGCCAGGCTCTGTGGTGGTATGGGGTTGCAGTAATGCCCTCGCCAGAGCGCATTTAAACTTCTGAGACGGAAGCATTAATGCAAAAAAGAAAATTAAAAAAAAATACACCTATTTTAGAGTAACATTCAGAACCACTGGGACGCCCATGCACTTTCTGTCAAGACGATGTAAAACCACATTCTGCACAAACGTCTTGCAGGAGGAGGAAGGTGGAAACTGGTTTGGTCTGCCAGCAGGCCTGACACGTCCCTGACGTGTGGAAAATTTTAAAATGAAAAGTGAAAATCCTGGTGCCATGCCTTTGCTTACAGGACGAATAGGACAAAATGACAGCTGGCAGGGTGGCGATTCATTAACGTTGGAATCCAGACAGAGTAGTTGCAGTCGGTACATTTATCCCAACTTCCCTCCCTTTTCCTTTTCTCCTTTTCTCTCTTTTTAGAGAACATCACTTGATTGTACCCCAAGAATGATGATTAAAAACTAGATTTTCCAGTCATTGCTTTTATACTGATCTGGAATTTCACTCAAATCTGTTTCCAGATTCACATCTTTGTCTTCTGTCTCTGCTTCAGTAATTATCCTTCTCATTCAGTGAAATAAAACTCCACATAATGTGACGAAACCGACCGGTGTGATCTGCTTCAGCGAAAGCGTCCGTTCTTTCAGATTTACTCAGATTTACTCAGATTTACGCAGGTAACTGCTCCAAGAGCCGAAGTCAAGCCAGAGTTGTTAACGGGACTGAAAGGTTCACGACGGTGAGACAGACGAGCACAAACAGACATTAAAACGATGTTCTGAGCTTCTGTCATTCGAATGCTTTGTGCCTGCAGATTAAACCATGTCGAATTCTGAGTAATGTATACATATTTTAAAATGTTAATGGATTGCAATATTTTTATCAGCTTATCTGCTAAACAAGATGCACAAGATCATGTTGAGTTTCTATAAAAACAATTAGAAATGATCCCCTACATGCTAAAGCTTTAAAACAATAAAAACACCTTTTTGAGTAGTATCTGTTTTATTGAGCGGTTCTTTAGTGCAACCTCACGTTGGGCCTTGAGAGTTGACTCTTGGATGAATTTGTGTCTGTAAAGATCTGGTAGGAAGAAGAAGGACATTTAAATACATAATCCAACAATGCAAAAAACTACAAAAGAGCAAAGAAATGAAACAGAGGTGTACCCGGACGGTGCCTCCGTTAATGAAAATGAACCCATCCAAGGTCATTATATCAGTAGATATCTGAAATGTGGAGGTTTGGACAGATTTGATCACAATGAATGTACGGTAACGTTAGTTAACGTCATCCTAACTCGTGTAACCATGGTAACTGTCAGGGGATTGATAACTGCTGAAGTGTTTTTGGGGTGATGCACAGTGGCCACACACTCACTGATGAGTCAGGGTGTGTAATAAATGGCTGCATGTACACACCGCAAAGCAGCGAGTGAATGTGCGTTGAACTGGGGAACGAGGCTCGCTCTGTAAAACCGTTGGAGAAGATCAACTCCAGCTGCTGCCAGTAACCTGGATCTGCAGACTCCTGCACCAGTGGCAGCAGTGAGACGAAGACTCAAAAGTAATGCATTGCAGTTCATGCACTACACAAGATCAAACAGTCAAATGCCAGATGTGTGAGTCAGTGCACATCCACACAAAACAAGCACGCAGAGTTGATCAGTTCTCTGCAATACACAAATGACAGCTGGTAACATCGAGTGGACTTTTGACTGACCTGTTGCAGTGCTTGTGCTGTGTCAGGGACTGCGTTTGAAAGGCCTTAAAGCCTTGAGAGCAACCATCAAGGACGCAGACGCTGCGTCCAGCTTCGTTATGTCGCTGTCAGGAAACGGCTGTGATGTCACTGGTGGCTGGATGAGAGCTGGAAAATCCACTTAAGGCTCAGCCAATCTCCTTCCTGTTGGATATCGCTGAAACATCACTTAACACTTCACCTCAACACTCAACTTCAGCAGTGAAATAAAAGTGACACATATTACCCACTAAAGGAAATGGGAGCATGAAATGGCCCATAAATCATAACAAGCACCGCAGTGTCTGGAAACACGCTGATGAGTTCTTCTGCAAGTGGGGTCTAAATATTATGACTCGGTGAGAGTGTGTGTGTGTGTGTGTGTGTGTGTGTGTGTGTGTGTGTGTGTGTGTGTGTCTGTTCACTACGTGAGGTTCTGCCAGCAATCAACCAAAGTGCAGTTAGGCAACTATTTCACAAAACAAAAGCAATGTCATGTTGTGATCAGATGTTACATCAGACTGACTGTCAAAACGTTTTTTGGCAGACGTCAGATGAACTGGAGATACAGAGAAGCTCTGACACCCATTTGGGACTAACATGAACTAGGTTCTGGTTCTGGACCGGGTATGCAGCCTGGTACATGTTAGGAACTGGTGTGAGACCACAGTCCACAGAGGGCACACTTCACCCCTTTACTGGCTGCTCTCTCAGACGCAACATTTCCATGTAGCCAGACTGCTTTTATTTGGATTGTTGAAGAACAGTTGCTGAACACACTTTGCAAGGCCGACTGCTGACTGCAATTATTCGTATGTATGATGCCACAAACAGGATTTATAAACACCAGCATGTGAAACATCCACTAATATTTACATGCAAGACGATGCAGACACTGATTTTAATTCAGTTCCAATCAGCCCAAATGTTTCATCCACCCAAATAAATAGTCTTTTGTCACTATGTGACCAACATATCATGTTGTACATGTGCAGTGTTTAATTTTAAATAAATGTGTTAACAAATATGTTTACTTTCAAGTGTGTTCTGTTTGATTTTTTTAGGGAAACCGTCTTTAATCGCTCTGAAATGTCAGTGAACTGCTGGCGTTCCTTCATCACATCTCATGGACGTTTCTAAGATAGAAAAACCGGATCAAATCTTTTGACTACACGTTGAAATACCATCAAATATAAAAATAGAGTCAGTTCCCAGTTTCCTACAGACTTCATTAATATGACATAATGTATGAAATCACAGGATTGTTTTTAAACGTGCTTAAACCTTTTGCAGATAGATTCTTCCTGTCATGTTACTGATGAGTTGACCATGATTTTAATTTGATGTGAAAGCTTCCACCAGCTTCCTTTATTAACATTTGGACTCTGCATCAAATTCAGGATAGAAGTGGAACTAGATCAGAAAAGCCAGGACTTCTGTCCTAAGAAGGGCGACAACGTGTCCAGCATGTCCGGAGCTGGACCCGGGGCTCCTCCAAGCTGGACTGTTGCTACTGTTCTCAAATCAAACTGGAGTTTCGGTTACCAGAATATTATGGGTTTTTTTCTTCACCTTGTCTCTTACATGCAGCTTGAACATTCGTTGTTATACATTATGTTGAAGGAGGTATGCAGTCAGCTGACATTCCAACCCGTAATATAAATATTTGTATACTTTCACAAAGTTTTGGACTCATTCAGGTCAGGAGGAACTCGGGATTTAAGCAGAATATTTCTTAGCTCGTGTGAGCAGGAAGTCAGCCCTTTGAAAGTAGTTTGGTGCTTGAAAGAAACAGTGAAACTCAAAGGAAGCCTGTGATGTCTGAGAGCCAGAGTCACAGGCGCACAGGTAAGAAAACCCCTCAGCGATGAAGCGCCTGCATTACCTCCCGTAAGGTCGTGAGCATGAATGATGAACATAACATCTATGCTTGTGATCTGTGAACAGGCCATCAAGAGAACAGATAAACACATATCAAGAGAAAAGGATGAGTGGTGAGAAGTGGGCAACATCTCATATGTTATGTTAGGATTTACCGATTCAGTCTGATGAAAATCCTTACGTATTTGTTCTTTCAAGGTAAAATCCATCCGTCCATCCGTCCCTCCCTCCATCCATCCCTCCATCCGTCCGTCCATCCATCCCTCCGTCCATCCGTCCGTCCATCCATCCATCCATCCATCCATCCATCCATCCATCCATCCATCCATCCATCTGTTTTCTATACCTGCTTTATCCTATACAGGGTCACAGGGGTCTGCTGGAGCCTATCCCGACTCATTACAGGTGAGAGACAGGGGTCCACCTGGACAGGTCGCCAGTCTGTCACAGGGCCACATACAGACACAAACAAACGTGCACGCTCACACTCACATCTACGGGTAATTTAGAATCATCAGTCAACCTAACATGCATGTTTTTGGACTGTGGGAGGAAGCCGGAGGGGAACCACCCAAAGTAACTCTGGACTCCTGTCTTGGTTGTCTCTAGCGATAACTGAGAAGTCTCATGGAGATACGTCACACATCAGGTACGTTGGAACTGCTGCACAGACCTGCAGGGGACTTCATGACTAAGGTCACTAAAGAAAGTTACTTTTAGCTGCTTTAAATTGTGAAGTTAACCCGTTCCAATATTCATTAGAGTAATGAAAAAGTAACTTGAGTGTGTTGGATTTATCTGAGATGAACCACAGACTGCATAAGAAGAGCTGGACAAGCCCACAGGTAACGGTTCTGATAACTCCAGTCCTGCTGGGCTGCTGTCCTGCATGTTTCAGATGTTTCCCTGCTTCAACACCCTAATACAAACGATTGTGTCATTAACAGACTTGTGCAGACCCTGATGACAAGCTGATGACCACCCATTCTTTTGAATCAGGTGTGCCGATGCAGGGAAACATCTAGACCATGGAGGACAGAGGCCCTCAAGGTCTGGACTTTGACACTGTCCAGTAATCCATCAGTCTATAATCCGTAAAGCTTTTAAAAACAAGTACGACGTCTCTGAGAGCAGTTAGAGGTCATTCAGCTGGCAACACTGTACAAGAGCAAACAAGCTGCATCAAGTCAGCGTCTTTTATTTATCGTAGAAAACTTCAACAATTATAAACTTTCTAAATCCTTCTTCTTTTTTTTTTTTTAATGGTGGCCATTAAATATGGATCCAAAAATCCAATAAGCCTAATGACGAGAGTTTGCATAGCTGTGCTTTTGGACAGATATAAAAACTGTTGGCAGCACTGATGATCTCAGCCTCAGCAGTCTGAGAGAATTATTCATTTAACCAAAAGACGGTCTTTTCAGACTGTAATTTGTTTGACAGTTCATTAAGTTCACATCAAATAATCCCCGGCTGCAGTTAATACATAAATGAAAGTGATTTAATAGCCATTGCTGGAATTGGAGCTGCAGCGTTTACAGTATGAAGTCTCCACTTTCACTTGTAATGTTTTGACAGATCAAACTAAATGTTATGCTTTCACTACAGAGCATTTTCTCCTTTTAAAGCTGAACAGACACGTCTCTAATTTTAATCAGCCAATCGGAATTCATTTGTACAGCACTTTTCAAAACTAATGTGCAAAACAAACGACTTTACCAGATTAAAACAATGAAACTCCTGGGAGCAATAAAAGGACAGCTTGGAGTGTCCAAACATTCTTTTGTCTTTTTTAAAATACAGACAATCATTCAGTTGTGGGACAACTTTTATAACTTTTATCTATCAAAGACACAGACAGACTAAATGGGACAAAAGACGTGAGGTTTTGTGAGGAGCTCGTGCATTTAAAATAAAATAAAACGCCACTTCTGAGGGTCAGCTTCATCTACAGTCACTGATTCATCAGGAAATGTAAGTATATCATACATGACAGCAACACGTTTCACAACACGAACACAGGGACGATGGTTCGGATGCAGTCGGTGAGTTAAACTCTGAGACTCTCGGGCAGATGAATGAAATATTTGCTGCTTCTCAGAATGCCACTGTTTAACGCCGAGGCGGCTGTGAAATAAACGTCAGGGGTCGGCGGCTCACCGCAGAGACAAACGTCAGGGGTCGGCGGCTCACCGCAGAGACAGCCGTGTCGGTCCTGCTGCTGTGTAAACGCCGGCTGCAGGAAGAGATGGATGTGCACGGCCACGGTCTCTGAGGAAGCCCTTATTGTCATGGAGCTCAGCCTCTCTGAGACACCTGATCTGAATCCAATCACGGCAGCCGCCCAGGAGACCGCCTGCCGCTGCCCTCTCCGTCCACATGAATCTAATGTGGATCCATCCTTCTGCAGCTATTCCCCGACCAAAAGTAAACTGGGAATTTACAGCGCCAGTTACGTTGGTGCCTGTTCATGCAGGCTATTAAATTATATGAGTGGTGTGAAGATTTATTGTGTTCTTTATTTATTTTACAACATCCAACAAATAAACCAAAGCCAATTCAAATGAGAGTTTCATCAACACTAACAGAACACTTTTACCCTCCAATCAGAGGCTTTGAAGTCCTACTTTCACAGCATGTGTATCTGAAAACGTGCAATGTTTCAGTGTGAATGGGATGGACTCGATGTGTAGGATGTGATGTGTTCGCTGCAGTCACATCGTGACTCGTGAAGCGTTCAGACAACACAGAAGCTGCTGTAGACGAGAACAGCCGGGCTCCTCGTTGGACGTCAGTAACACAGCGGCTACAGAGACACACTGCAATTAGGGAGCCTGTGTGGCAGCAGGGTATCTGATTTATCAAACTCTGTCTGTAACAGCACATTTATGTGTTATTCAGCAGTGCAGAGGACATCAGTAGACAGTGAGTCAGTGAAGAAACATGAACCTGGATATCAGGTCCTGGCAGCCTGTTGGACTCTGTCACGTTTCTACTGATTCCTGAATGTGGAATCATTTCTCTGAGCTGGTTCAGATGCCGTCCTGCTGGAGGGAGTTTTGATGGCATTTTTCAGCATTTGTTATGATGATATCTTATTTTAATCTTGTATATTTATGTTTAACACTGTGGACATGTATATTTTGTTTTAAATTTATTTTAAACGTGAAGCCCAACATGTGAAGGAGCGTCTCTGCACCCAAACACACCATAGAGCATGACAATCCTAACGCTGTGGGCAGCTCTAGGGGTGGAAACAAAGGAACCGGGCCCAGAGGAAACCTGAGTGGCCCTCCGAAGTCTCCCTGTCCTGTCACACATCTGTCCTTTGTTCATGAATGATGATCAGGATATCGGTGGATGTGATTCCATATTCAAGCAGGTTGAACCGGCATGAAGGCGTCAAAGTAATAACTGACGGTGCTTATGAAGGGCGCTTGTTTAGAAGGAGGAGGTTATGGTATATTAATACCATAACCTCCTGCACCAGTGCATTAAAACATTCCTGTCCAACCTTAGCTTCCCGTCATTTTCAAACTGAATTATTTTGCAGGAGTTATAAATACTTTCAGTTCAACTTTATTTATATACACCAAATATTGACACATATCATCTCAAGGCACTGCAGCAATACAGTTCAACTCATTCCAAAAGAGTCTAATTAATACAAAGTCAATAAAATAACAATGATAATTATTGCTTCGCTAAGGAAACCAACATCATCAAAACCTTTCTTGGATCCAGTCTCCCGTCCTGAACAAGCACCAGGCGACTGTTGAAGGAGAAACTCCTCTTTAACAGGAAGAAACCTCTGGCAGAACCAGACTCAGGAAGGACCAGCACCCACCTGGACCGGTCGGAGGATGAGAGGAAAGAGGAGAGAACAAGAACAGATCAGGAACATCTGCTGGGAGGAAGGAACACGGGTTCATAACAACAACAACAGTGTCATCGATGGAGTTGGAGCAGAAGAGCGCAGAGTGAGGTGCATCATGGGAGGTCTCCCAGCAGTCCAGGTCTATAGCAGCATCACTAAAGGGATGTTCCAGGTCACCTGATCCATCTCTACACTTTATCAAAAAGGAAGGTTGTAAGCTTCATCTTCAAGGTAGAGAGGATATCTGCTCCCTGAACACAATCTGGCAGCTGGTTCCAGAGGAGAGGAACCTGATACCTGAAGGTTCTACCTCCCAGTCTACTTTTGGAAACTCTAGGAACCACAAGGAAACCTGCCTGAGACACGTGTTCTGCTGGGAAAATATGGAAGTATGAGCTCTTTATGAGCTCTCTATGTGAGGATGATAGTAATATTAAAACAATCACTAGGACGACAGTTAATCCGAAAGCCACCAGTAGACCAGCACATTCCACTTCCTACTTCCTTTTCTGTTCAGACACATCTGACACACAAGTGGTAAGCATTTTCCCACATAGTTTGAAGGGAAACATTTCACTTCAGTTTTTTCTGGGTAAAAAGAAGCCCAAGTAGGAAAACATCACAAGCTTACCAACCTCAGGTGATTCAAGTCGAGGGTTTTGGACCAGAACTAACAAACTACGGTGTTATATCACTCTTAAACAACAGGGAAAGCAGTTGAATGCCATTGATTTCCTGTTATTTTATGCATCAATTAGGGGTCGTGAACAAACTCCAAACACTGCAGGTGTTTCTGGTCGTGTTTTGTCCAGGTGTGTGTTTGGCATGTAAAAAGTTGAGCGTAAGCGTGGCTGGTCTCGTCCCTGTTCCTGCTCCTACATGTACAGTCTCCCTGAACCTTCAGCTCCTGCCTCTCTTTAGTAGATTCATGCGAAATGGGCCTGAGGGACACTTATTGGACTTCAGTTTTTAGTGTCACTGTCAGATGACAGATGTGATAAACCAAATGAAAAGGGAACCCAGGACTGGATGTCCTGTTGATCTGAGCTCTTTTGACATTATCAGTAACTGTGTTTCAGGGGTGGAGTTGGATGGCTCTGTGGAGGGATTTGCTTTTTGCTTCACATCAACTTCGAGTCTTTTTACAAGATGATAAGATAAAAAGCATGTTTTTGTATTGTGTGAATCTGTTTAGAGCAGGAAAATGTTCAGAGTGGCCCTGTGATGGACAAGAGAGCTGGTTACAGCAAACCCCCTTTGACCTTGAGCAGGAATTAGCAGGTATAAAGTAGAAAATGAAATGGGTGGGTGGAAATGTTCACATTGGATGTGAAGTGTGCAAAGATCACAATTTCATTTAACTGATTCATTCCAGACATGTCAAAACCATTGTTTGGCAAATACACAAAGAACCCCTTGTATCTCTCTCTCTCTCTCTCCTTATATATATATATATATATATATATATATATATATATATATATATATATATATATATATATATATATATATATATATATATAAATGTACACAAACCAGTCTGATGGCTTTATTCTGGAGTGTGCACAATGATCGACACAAGTATTTGTAGGTGTTATCCCAAAACCACACAATAATTCAAATATGGCCATAAAAATGAACAATATACAATATGCAATGCTTTGTTATTCAATAAATGTTTAGTTTTACTGATGACTGAAATACTTCTTCATCTTGAACATGTTGAATGTGAGGTTTCCAGCAGATCTTATGGTCCATCATCACACCCAGAAACTTCATTTCATTAACTCTCACTGAGGCAAAGAGGCTTATGAAATTGCACACTCATGCATTTGTCAACATCACAAGCACTTCACACTAAACTATTTGTAAATCCTTGCATAATTATATAAACTTTATTTTATGTGGTAAATATGAGGAAACCTGTTAATAGTACAGAAGCGTGCATGTCTGTGGCTCTGGGTTGGTTAATGCACAGCAGCCCGAATCAGGCAAAGAAAAACCTCTCTGAAGCCTGTCTGTGTCCAGCCAAGAAGACAAGGTGATGGATTACTCTACAATGTGATTATAAAGTGGCACACATTAACATTTGTCTCATTTCTAGAAACGTGCAATATTTCCATAAATGCAATCATGCCACAGAGCAACGCCGCTGGCTGTGTGTCCAGGCTGCTGGAGTCAGCATGTCTGCCAGTTTACCATCTCACATCTTACTGACTTCAACACTCTTGCAGGCGGCATCTCTGATTGTAAGGTTTGCATTTGCAGGCATGATGGCAGCCTGAGTGGGCTCCACTGTGCTGCATGTATTTGGGGACATTGCTGAAGATGATTTATCACTAGAGTAATTGTCACTGAGAGTAAAAGTACACAACTTCTTTAAGTCATTTTATTAATTACTGCCGATTCTCAGACATGCCTGGCAGAGCATTTGCCAGTGCAACATCAACCAGTACGTAAACTACCTTTGAAAGAGGTGGTAGGGTGGTAAGACTTTTTTCTCTCTTTCTTTTCAAACCCCAGAGCAAGTATCCCTGGGCCGGAACCCTGCATTGCTCCTATTGGCCCAGCTACTCATAGTATCAGTGTCAAAGCTCAGATATGTGGGGAGGGACATAACACCTATCCATAATCTACATGTGGGACACGATGCAATCCCAGTCAATCCCTGCAAAAAGAAGGGCTAAAAGAAATTGGTTTTGTTTTTCTTGATTAGTGAATCCAATAATGGTTGCTTTGAAAAGGAATCACAGCACGCTTTGTTAAACAGTTTTCACCCTCAATCTTTTAGCAAACCACATTAGAGCCGTGTAATGCACGATGCACCTGAATGCACGGATACTAGACACATTTTTATTTTGTAAAGCAGCGGCACGGAAGGCAAGTTTAGTAGTTTATTTAATAACAGATGTCATGCACAAGACGATCCAAAGTGCTTTACATAAAACACTTTTAAGAAACTGATTAAAAAGTTAAAGAGTTTAAAAGCAGAAATTATAGACAGGCAGACATAAGTTAAAAAGAATCAAATAAATGTGATGCAAGAAAATAAAGATTACAATGCATTCTGGGAGATCACTGAACTGTAGCAGTAAATAAAAAAGGTTTTTGATCTTAACTTAAAGCAAATGAAAGTTTCAGCAGCCCTGATGCATGCTGGGAGTTTGTTCCACAGGTGAGGAGCACAAAAGCTGAACGCTGCCTCACCTGTTTGGTTCTGACTCTGGGTCCAGAAAGTGGGCGTGGCCCCAATGACCTGAGGGTTCTGGTTGGTTCATAACGGACCAGGAGATCAGAGATGTGTTTTGGTCCGAGACCATTCAGGGATTTATAACCAACAGCAGGATTTTAACATCTGTTCTGGGACCGACAGGAACCCGTGTAAAGATCTAAGACCTGGAGGTGTCTGGTCCAGTCCCTGGTCCTAGTGAGGACTCGGGCAGCAGCGTTCTGGACTAACTGCAGCTGTTGGATGGGTGTTTTTGAGAGACCCGTGAGAACAGCGTTACCAGCCTGATACCAGCCAGGTGTTATGTGGTCCAGATGTTTGTTGTAAAGCTGACTGTCGGCACTTCTTTTAGCCTACACCACATCTGTTCAGTTACGTCTCGTAGAGTGAAGGGAGAGTCACTTCAGAGCTGGGACTTGCAACACAACTCCAAACGTTCATCTCAGCAAAAAAAATCAGTCAATGACCGACAGCAGCTGGTCATCCAGAACAATGAACTCCACAATGTTCTCATTGTTGCTGTGGCTTTCTGGCTCTCTTGTTGGAAAGTCTTTCTCAAGCAAGTTGGCTGCTGTGCTTCCGCTATCCTACCACAATGAATTTGCATGGATGTATTATTCCTGACTGTCATCCACCTGAATACAAATACATTATTGTTTTATTTGTTTAAAATTTAGAGGCAACATCTTGCAAGAGCAGGATCCTGAATTTTATCAGATGTGCAAAAAATATTCACAGATGTAACGTTACTTTTGGCAGAATCAGTGCGTATTCCTGATGCTGGTATTTGAATAGGAACAGTTTTAATGTGTGCTGCACACCAGTGCACATAAATATATGCCTCTTACGTATCTAAGTAGATATGTTCACATTACTGACGTAATTAATCCCAGGGTTGAACAAAGCTTTGAGCTGATATCAGCTGCATGAAAACCAGCCAGTGTCTCAACTGCTCCAAATTTGTTTCTAAACTACAAGCACATTGGTTACAGAAAAGTTCATTAAAACCTAATTACACAGGTGTTTTTGTTCATCTTTTATGAACTGAACACATTGCAATTGAACATTTTTCCAGATTTTGTCACAATGCTGTTGTTTTGGTTTTTTTTACAATTTACTTTAGATCTGTTGTGCAGAAAAGCTGAGTTGATGTCAAATAACACTAAAGAAAGAGTGAATTAATTTAGTCCAACACTGTTGATCTTGGATGTTGCCATCTGAGGCTTCTGCAAATACTCGTCTCCAACTGAACTTAATTATCAGCTAAGAATTTGTACATATCCCTCAATGACATATTTAAGTTCCATTTGAATGCTCATGAATGAAATGTGCCCATTGTGTGTCCAAAAACATCTTGGGACAAGGTGTTCGCACAAGCACTTGCCATGTAAAACTGTAAACAACATTATTAAATTATCAGAGTTTATCTAACATTATCTAAAAGGGTGGGAATTACCAATCAATCCTATCCCTGAATAGTTTTCCGTTACAGTGTGTACAGTGTAATCTTTATTATGCTGCAGCAGTCAGGGATGGCGTCCACGTTTAAAAAGGCAGAACTAAAACATGATGCGACTGGTCTAAGTGCTGTTTTTTCAAGGGATACAGTGTAAAACATTGTCAATTACAAAGTGCAGCAAACACTTTTTTAAAATACTGCTTACTGCATAATATATACTACACATGTATATTTACATTGTGGTAAATACAGTACCCTCCAATAGTACAGTAAGTAGTTCGGTATGGGAGAACCAGATTCAAGTCCCACCTGAGGCAGGTGTTTATATTCATGTCAAAGCAGGTCTCACCTGTCAAAGGTAAAGTAGGTCGGTAAGTAAATCCTGATGGAGAGCTGTAGAAACGAGCTTGTGCCAGCTTGGGTGATGTCCATATTAACAAGGTCTGAATCCGTCACGGCCTCATTTAGGGACCGTCAATAAACTACTGACTCAATGAACTGATGTAGATGTTTCTTTTCAACAGACACCACACCAACTACCCGCAGACTGAATATATGACTGAGCATATGACTGAGTATATGACTGAGTATATGACTGAGTATATGACTGAGTATATGACTGAGTATATGACTGAGTATGTGACTTAGTATATGACTTAGTATATGACTGAGTATATGACTGAGTATATGACTGAGTATATGACTTAGTATGTGACTTAGTATATGACTGAGTATATGACTGAGTATATGACTTAGTATGTGACTTAGTATGTGACTGAGTATATGACTGAGTATATGACTGAGTATATGACTGAGTATATGACTGAGTATATGACTGAGTATATGACTGAGTAAATGACTTAGTATATGACTGAGTATATGACTTAGTATATGACTGAGTATATGACTGAGTATATGACTTAGTATATGACTTAGTATATGACTGAGTATATGACTGAGTATATGACTGAGTATATGACTTAGTATGTGACTTAGTATATGACTGAGTATATGACTTAGTATATGACTGAGTATATGACTGAGTATATGACTGAGTATATGACTGAGTATATGACTTAGTATATGACTGAGTATATGACTGAGTAAATGACTTAGTATATGACTGAGTATATGACTGAGTATATGACTGAGTATATGACTTAGTATATGACTGAGTATATGACTGAGTAAATGACTTAGTATATGACTGAGTATATGACTTAGTATATGATTGAGTATATGACTGAGTATATGACTGAGTATATGACTGAGTATATGACTTAGTATGTGACTTAGTATATGACTGAGTATATGACTGAGTATATGACTGAGTATATGACTGAGTAAATGACTGAGTATATGACTGAGTAAATGACTGAGTATATGACTTAGTATGTGACTTAGTATATGACTGAGTATATGACTGAGTATATGACTGAGTATATGACTTAGTATGTGACTGAGTAAATGACTGAGTATATGACTTAGTATGTGACTTAGTATATGACTGAGTATATGACTGAGTATATGACTGAGTATATGACTGAGTATATGACTTAGTATGTGACTTAGTATATGACTGAGTATATGACTGAGTATATGACTGAGTATATGACTGAGTATGTGACTGAGTATATGACTTAGTATATGACTGAGTATATGACTGAGTATATGACTGAGTATATGACTTAGTATATGACTGAGTATATGACTGAGTATATGACTGAGTATATGACTGAGTATATGACTGAGTATGTGACTGAGTATATGACTTAGTATATGACTGAGTATATGACTGAGTATATGACTGAGTATATGACTTAGTATATGACTGAGTATATGACTGAGTATATGACTGAGTATATGACTGAGTATGTGACTGAGTATATGACTGAGTATATGACTGAGTATATGACTTAGTATATGACTGAGTATGTGACTGAGTATATGACTGAGTATATGACTGAGTATATGACTTAGTATATGACTGAGTATATGACTGAGTATATGACTGAGTATATGACTTAGTATATGACTGAGTATGTGACTGAGTATATGACTGAGTATATGACTGAGTATATGACTGAGTATATGACTGAGTATATGACTGAGTATGTGACTGAGTATATGACTGAGTATATGACTGAGTATATGACTTAGTATATGACTGAGTATGTGACTGAGTATATGACTGAGTATATGTGTAAGAAACATTCCAGGACATTTAAAGGCCGTGTGACGCCTCTGTCGCCATTCCTTTCATTTCTATCTAGAAAAAATAAGTACTGACATTGATTTTATTTGGCTTATTTCTCTATTAATTCTGCATTAATTCTGTCCTGGTAAATAGAAAAAAAGTGAAGCTGCAGCAGAAACTCAGATATGCAGTACAGTGGTGGTTTTGATTTCTTGACAGTGAAAGTAAGATGTTTATGTAAGTAGCGAATAGAGGATTAGTGAAAATATAAAGTTGAATTCAATTTTTATAAAGGCACTTGTAGTGTTTCATACGCAGTTTATGGCTACTGTTGTTCTTTTAATGCTTTTGTTTTTTCTTTAAAGTCAGAAAACAGATGAGGAGGAGCCGGATAAAGTCACAGTGTTTAAGACAACAAGAAGCAAAAGTACAAAGTTTCATTAACCTTTTCATGCACAACATTATAGAAATATAAGAAAAAAAAACAGTGGAAGTGACGCATTATTTCAACTCTGATCACTTACAAAATGCAAATAAATGGTGAAGATTTTTAATTTTATAATATTATCCTGTCAGTTTTTGATAAATTGGCCCTTCATTAAAAAGTACAGAGTGTATAAAAGCTTTTATTCATAAATAATTTAGAATCATGCTTTTTTTGCAGCTACATGAATACGTCCAGCTTAATTATTTTGCTTATTTTGTCTCAGTATAGTCCCAATGTATGTAGAGATGCAGAAAATTTAATTTTTTTGGTCTTTTAGAAAACCCCAATCCTGCCTTTTCTGTGCTATCATCACTTTTCAAACCAAAGTTACACCCATGAGGTCACATACCTGACAGCTGACGCACACAAGTCTGCATTGACTCATTAAATTGACCAGTCTCATCCATCCATCCATCCATCCATCCATCCATCCATCCATCCATCCATCCATCCATCCATCCATCCATCCATCCATCCATCCATCCATCCATCCATCCATCCATCCATCCATCCATCCATCCATCCATCCATCCATCCATCCATCCATCCAATTTCAATAAACCCCTTTCTTGTTAGTAAACAGTATGACATATCTTGGTGGGCGGGGCATAGCTGGAGGTAAAACAACTTCCACAGTAACCTGGGTTTAGTGTTAGCACATATACCACCAATCTTTTTTTTACTTGCCTGATAGTGTGTGCAGCAGTCAAAAGCATTTTGACATTTTTGACTCTCTTTAATGTTTTCGCCATATTGCCTTTAACCAAAGTTGTTTTCTTTTTAGTTGACAGGAAGCTGTGGCTGGTATGCAAAATAAATTTCATTTGGATTAGCCATATTTCTACCATTCTGTCACCCAACAACACAACAAGACCACATCTTAAAACTTTTACGTAGCCTATTAACTACAGTGAATACTTATCTCTTTATTCAGGTTCCTCTGGTTTGTCTCCAACTAATTGGGTTACGTCATTGTGACGTTGGTCCTGAAACGCTCACTTTTCCTTTAATGTCAGGTGTGTTTCCAGAGCCACTTAAAAACAATAATTAAACCTCTGCTGAAAAAGGAAAAGCTTGAGAAGACACAAATGAACAACTACAGACCAATCTCAAATCTCCCATTTTTAGGTAAGATAATTGAAAAAGCAGTTTTTCAACAGCTCAATTACCTTTTAACACAATATAGCTGCTATAATTCCTTCCCGTCAGGTTTTAGACAGCACCACAGCACTGCGACGGCTCTGACTAAAGTCGTTAATGACAGACATGTATGCCTATATATGCCTATTTATACACAGATGTCTTAGTTTTGCTGGATCTCAGTGCTGCATTTGGTACAGTTGACCACGATATATTGCTTAAACAACTGGAGAAATTAGCAGGTCTTTATGTAAATGTACTAAATGAAGTACTTTGTGTCAATAGGTAACTTTACATCTGAGCAGACAAGAATCACATGTGGAGTTCCCCATGGTTCCATCCTGGGACCTCTTCTGTTTAACATCTACATGCTCCTACTGGCACAGATTATAACAGCAAAATAAACTACCACAGTTATGCAGATGACATGCAGATATGTATTACAATGTCACCGGGAGACCTCAGCTAAACAAAAACAAAACTGAGGTAATTGTCTTTGGAGGCAAAGAGAAACGATCACAGCTCACCACAGAGCTTCAATCTAAACACCTAAAAACCACCAACCAGCAGGATGGTGGTTTTTAGGTGTATAGATTTTCTCAGCAGGACCTGGAGAAACTAGTCCCTGCATTCATCTTCAGTAACCTTGGGTATTGTAACAGCATCTTCACAGGTCCACCTAAACATCAGTTCAACTGGATTCATTCAGAACTCAGCTCAGACCAAAAAACTGGACCACATCAGTCCAGCTCTGAGGTCTTTGCACTGGCCGCTTGTCCGTCAGAGGACAGACTTTAAAGTTCTGGTGCTGGTCTATAAAGCTCTGAATGGTCCAGGACCAAAATACATCAGGGACCTCCTGACCCAGTATGAACCTTCCAGACCCCTCAGGTCATCTGGATCTGGTTTTTGATCAGTTCCCAGAGTCAGAACCAGACATGGAGAAGCTTCCTTCAGCTTCTCTGCTCCACATGTCTGGAACAAACTCCCAGAAAGCCTCAGATCAGCTGAAACACTCATTTTATTTAAGTTGAAGACTCACCTGTTCTCATCTGCATTTGAATAAAGACACAAATCCACTGTTTTACTGTCATGGTTAAACGACCTAACATTTATTAAACACACAATAAGGAAGAAAGACAAAGTCAGTCAAGTTTTTTTCATACATCAGCACGGAGGACGGACAGAGAACCAGCCTCATCTCAGCTGCTCTCGTCTCTGTCCGCCCCCCCTCTGATGGCCTCTTGAGGCTTTTATTGAAAATAAGGAGGTCACAGATGACATGATAAACAACAAGTGCAAGATATATTCTCTGACGTGTACAACTATCTTATAAGACGAGCAGTGTACAGAGCGTAAAATAACAATGAGATTAAACAAAGAGTGTGTTAAAGTTTAACTATCATTCCCTCCTGCTTTAACACTGTTTATTTCACGTCGTCCAAGACCACTTCAGGTGGTCTTCAGTCATGGAGTCATTTTTCATGAGAACAAAGACATTTACGCTCAGAGGGGTTTCTATAAGGCAAAAAAAGAAGAGATATTACTATCTTTAAGATTAAGTTTCAAAACTTGATTACTTGATTTTACCCACTGATTTGATCTATTGTTGTTTTTCTCTCTTTATTTTGTTTATGTTTTAAATCATGCTTTTTTTTGTATGTAATATTTTAATGTTTCCGTAAAGTACCGTGTTGTACCCCCAGGAAATTACACGTGTAGCATGTTTGTTAAAGTCCCGTTTACCCATAATGCTCTGTGCTGTAGTCCACTTCCTACAGTGGTACTCTTGAAGAGGAGTAACACCGCGGTTTTAGATGGACCAGAGTCTGCTTCTTTGACCTAAATCAGAGCTCGATCGTGTTTTCACACCTCCCTGAACTAACTCTGTCCATTTCAATGTGGATGAACCATAAATCAGTTTCTTTTGTGGGAATCAACAAAACTGGTGAGATCTTCTGCACACTTTCTGTTCTATATCTATCTATTCCTTTAAGTTGGGAGGAGCTTTTCTGTTGGTGCCAACCACAGACATTTATTGCAAACATGGGGACGATAAAAGACTGTGGTGTATTTTTCCTGTGTTATTACAGAGTTCTCTCCAAACGTAATTTTCTTCTATTTTATATTTGAGCCTCGGTGCACTTTCACCTGATAGTACATTTGCCAATAGAATCCATCAAAGAGAATCATTTTAACCCAAAGGAAAATAGCAGCTATAACCACTATTTTATTAGTCCAGTTGTACTGGTTTATTGAAACCTTCTTCAAGTGTCACACAGAGGGCTGAGAAGCCATGTGTGGCAGGCCCTGCCTGCTCCCTGCTTTCTGCTTGTAATGTGCAGATACACAGAGAGGGATTAGTAAACAGGGAACAGAGAGGAGGTGGGGGACTGCTCCAATTCAACAGTGTAAGATGTCTGTTGTGCAGAGTCTGCTTTTTGGGGCTTACTGACATTATCAAATGGATTGACATTTCAAATATTTGCAGTCCTCAGCAGGTCCAAATGTGGTATAAGTGAACCGTGGGGCTCCCCCTCCTCTGCCACCCAGCAAGCCATGCATGGCCATTTCATCACAAGCGCAGCAATGAGATTCAAGAGTCTCTGATTTGCAGACCTTTACCATGCAGACAATGCAATCTGAGGGGAAGGTACTTTCATCAAAACAGGCCATTGCCCTGCATCCACTGCAATAGCTTAAGTGCAAAGGGAACCTTTAAAAGTCCAGGCACAGAGTGATTCATTCACTTCAGAGTAGTAAAGCACTCTTAAGACCATCTTGTTTTACAGAAGGTATTCTGCATCTGCACATCAACATTTGCACCATGTTTAAGGTTAAAGAATAGCAATAAACCTCATGATGCTGAAATAATACAGAGGCCTGAAGTTTCTTCCTTTCTGCCAGCTCATGAATAACGGCCTGGATCGCTGCAGCTCTGGAACGCCACCAACACTCCAACGTCCACCTCAAGGCTTTGAGTTTATGGAGACTTTAGGAGTCAGTTTTAGCATAATCTCTGGGGAGTTTGACCCCATAACAAAATTACAAGTAAAATAAAACATTTGTTGCTCTATTTCTTTGTGTAAATTAATTCATTGAACTACATTAGAAATAGAGAGCATTGTGCAGCTAATCTGGCCATGTTATATGTCATGTTACATCTTAACCAGAGGCAACTATTGATCCTAGTAGTTAGTGATTAAGCAGTGGTGGCAGATAAGGCACTAACATTCATTGGTTGTAACATGATGGGGTCGATAACCTTCTTGTTCAGTCCACTAGCATGCTGAGGGTAACTGGATTAGTAGTTTGTTCAGCAGGTCATAAGTCTCACTCGTTAGTTGCCATTGTGGTATTAGATGTGGATCTAACCAGCTGAGACAGCGTAGTCCAGTTAGGCTGACATGTTCTAGTTCTAGTTCTAGTCGGGCCAGGCTAATGCCCACGTTAAAGCAACCAATGATTTAAATAGGTTGCTGCCAAATGCGTTACTGCACCACCCAGTCCAGTGGATGGTTGTGCTCTCAGCAAGGACAGCCCATCTACAAGTACATAATCGCTGACGGACCGATAATCATAGGTTATTCTTTTTTATGTGTCCTGCAAAACATTTACTGTAAAGAGTTATGAGCAAATGGGTCCCAATTCACCTGCACAGAAAAAGATCCTGGCATGACGACGACAACAAAACAACAAAAACAATAAAAATACAGAATTTCAAATAAAGAAAAAAACCTGCCTTGGCTTTGTACAAAAGATCTCATAAAAGCACTGCTGACTGAGGCGTCCACGATCAAAGTGTTTTTGCTCTAAATGTAGCACAGTGGCGCCATGTTGTTAAAGTCAAAGTCACGTTTATTGTCAGTTCCACCACATGTGAGGTTCAGACAGAGAATCCATGATGTCAGATGATTGGACGTTTGCATGCTATTTTCATTAATGGACTAGACTCTTACATTTGTTAAACCTCCCAAACAGAAAGACTGTCTAGTTATATTTTTATGTTTGGTTTTCGCTTGGTGTTTCTTGTTTTCCATGTTTGCAAATATTACTTTATAAACTTACAGATATTGAGAAAGTGTGCCCTTAGGCATGACAATGAAAGGAACCTCAACACCCGCTCACACTCGGAGATACTTTATGTAGTCATCATTGCTGTCGGTTTGAATCTTCATGAGATTGCTTACCTGTGTTGTAGCCATTTGTGGTTGAACATCTTTATGGTGATTTTTGCCTCTATTGCTATGCAGTACTTTGTCTCCTTTCTGATATTTTGTCATTGTGTCCATCTTTGTTATGATTTTTAGTCTCTTTTGTATTAATTGGAGTGCCTGAGCTTATTTTATCTATCAGTGCACTTGATTTACTTCTAATTGTTTTTATGTTGTGTCCCTGGGGGGTTGTGCTTTCCAGTCTGCAACATCCACAGTAATTACAGAAGTTGCAGGGTTCCCTTTTTTTAATGGGTTTACCAATACATCATAATTGATATTATAAAGACACACAATGCAAAAATGAGAAATTTGTCAAAAACAAGTCTTACAAATTGGATAATCTTGACATTTGGAAGGAACTTGAATTTATTGTACAGTTATTTTAAGGCTGACTACAGAATACCTATTCCATCATGGTATGGGGTTAAATCCAGAGGATGTTAGAGCCACACTTTGAAACCCTAATCAGTGTTGGAGTGTTTAAAAAACATTTCCTGTTGATAAAGATGCTACAGCAGGTCAGGGGGTTCCGGGTCAGGGGGTCCATCAGTATCACCATCATTTGAGAAAAATGTACCATGACTCAATAACAAGCCCTGCTAACCTTAAAACAAAAGTCGCAGACAAAAAGATGACTCCCTAACAAGGTTAAAAACCGAATAGAGAGGAAGACCAGAGCCTACAAGACAGCACTGATAAAAGTACTCCATATATCACAACAGCAGAAAAGGTCCAGTTTTCTGTTGAGTAGAACAAAACCTCAGGCACAGCAGACCAGCACAGACAAACCTGCCCCCCTGCCCACCCACTAATACAGAACTGGAAGCCTGAAATATGAGCAGTGTTTTTTAATGAAGCCATCAAAGTGCAGTCTTAATCACAAGATGGAAAGAACCAGTGACCAGCAGTTCCATCTGGCCAATAATCTGCCTCTGCACAACATTGAAGCTCCTGTCAGGCATGGCTGCAGCCAAGATGAAAAGGCTCATGAGTCAAATGCATGAGCAGGGCCCTGAAATGAATGGCAAGCAACACGTGAGGATTTAAGCATTACTGTTTTTTTGAAACTGTAAGACAGACAAATCTGTGTTCCACCTGGATTTACTACATGAAACCCTCCAACCTGAAGCTGCAAACATGGATGCAAGCATGCCGGGAGCTATACAATGTCAGCAGGACATTAAGAGTACTTTTCAATAATTCAATAGGATTATGGATGAAGAGTTTCATGATAATTTAAAAACTGCATCAAATAACATCAAATGTGGTATACATTAGGGAGATGCTCTGTCCCTTCTGCTGTTTTGGATAGGCCTAAACCTACTCAGTCAGTTCTTTACAAATATGTCTCACAATACCAGTTCCAAAGTGGAGCAATCATAGGCAATTTCCTTATGAAGTATCAGGCTGTATGTTCATACGAGAAATTGAGTCTTTAGTCAACCTCACCACGGTATCCAGAAATGTCTACAAAGTTTTACATCTTTCGAACAGCTACAAATACATTACTCGGCTAGATGTATTTGGTCACCTGCCTGGATTCGCATATGAAATTAAGTGACCTCCCATTCCTAAGCCATAGCAGCTGTAACAGCTTCAACTCTTCTGGGAAAGCTGTCCACAAGGTTTAGAAGTGTGTTTACAGGAATTTTTTTACCATTCTTCCAGAAAAACATTTGTGAGGTCAGAAGTCTGTGCAGGCCAGTCAAGTTCATCCACACCAGACTCTGTCATCCAGGTTTTTATGGACCTGCTTTGTGCTCTGGTGCAGAGTCATGTTGGAAGAGGGAGGGTCCAGCTCCAAACTGTTCCCACAAAGTTGGGAGCACGAATTGTCCAAAAGTTCTTGGTATGATGAAGCATTCAGAGTTCCTTTCACTGGAACTAAGGACCAAGTCCAGCTCCTGAAGAACATCCCCACACCATCATCCCCCCTCCACCAAACTTTACACTTGGAACAATGCAGTCAGACAAGTACCGTTCTCCTGGCAACCGCCAAACCCAGACTGGTCCATCAGATTGTCAGATGGAGAAGCTCCATTCATCACTCCAGAGAAGGTGTCTCCACTGTGCTGAGTCCAGTGGCGGCGTGCTTTACACCACTACATCTGACGCTTTGCATTGCACTTGGTGATGTTTGTCTTGGATGCAGCTGCTCGGCCATGGAAACCCATTCATGAAGCTCTCTGAACACTGTTCTTGAGCTGATCTGAAGGCCACTGTTCTTATAATACAGTTGACAGTTGACTGTGGAATATTTAGGAGCCAGGAAATTTCCCGACTGGATTTGTTGCACAGGTGACATCCTATCACAGCTCCACGCTGGAATCCACTGAGCTCCTGAGAGCGACTCATTTCTTCACAAATAGTTGTAAAAAATAGTCTGCATGCTGAGGTGCTGTGGCCATGGAAGTGATTGGAACACCTGATTCCTGATTACTTTGGCAATATAGTGTGCCTTAGGATCCCACTAGCAAATGGCAACTAGAAGGGTCGGCAAAAAATTCAGCCTCAACCAAACAGCTGTAAAGATTGAGGAAGAACCTAAAGATCCAGCTGAATGGGAAGAAGAAAGTCAATTTGATAATCAATATTGCTGGAAATGTTTCATTAACAGTTATCTCTGTTATGTGTAAATGAGCAACTTATCTGTACTAATTTAAAAAGTGACATGTCACTGTAACAATATTTGTGCATTGTAGGTTTAAAGCCTTCAATACTACTAATTCAAGCAGAGTGCTAATTCTATAAATTTGAAAGCCATGGAGAGAAACTCCCCTTCTCACATTTGCACATCTCTTGCTGCTAGAGTCTGTCTGTGCCATGCAATTAATCTAATATTGTAAAATGAAACACGTTTGCCCTGAGTGCTCATCTTCGACTAATGCATAAATTGACATTTTGGTGCTGAATATGACACAGAAGTGTAGTGGCCTTTATATGGTTTATTACTGAGATTAGCCTTCACAAAGAGAGGGCATTTTCAAATCAACACAAGCCAAGGAGAAGATCATCATTAAATGCAGCCTTAGGTACTCAAACATCCCATTATGTATATTTAAATGTCACTAATGAGGATTTTTAAAGCATGAGACAGCACTGTCCTCTCCAACAGAAGCATTGCTGTCTGATTGTTCATGCTCATGTTGACTGGCATTGCAGAAACCCGTTTTTATGTCCCGTAGTATGTGGAAACTGTCACCTGATCACCTGATCACCTGTCTGAAGAGGATTGGTCACCTGGAGCTGCACCCAATGGATAAAAACAACCAGGACTAGGAATCTCCCACTTCTTTCAAATAAGCCACTTGCAAGATGAATTGATGACAGTAACTAATTGTGAGCTAATTGCTATTTTATTTTATTTATTTTTGATAGGAAAGTTAGTTTTTTTTTAGGTAGTTCTGTTTTGTTTGTTTTGTTGTTTCTGTTTTTGTTGCCTTTATCCACCGTGAAATCTTAACTCCGATAGTTATGTGAAACTGCATGTGAACCTTAAATGTCACTTTTAAACTGATATTGTTGACTGACTGAGAACTGAGAGAGATGGGCCTCCTTCATGTTACGTCCGCCGGGATTACTAGACTGGGTGCAACGTGAATTGGGGGCTTGTCTTTTCTTTTTTTTACTTGTGTTGGGAGGTGGTTATGGATTTTTCATTAATGATTTTATGGTATCTCCATCTTTGATAAAATTGGACTGATGTAAAATAGTCAAGTTTATTATTGTGGCTAATGTATATGTTGTGTTGAAGTCTCTCCCTGAGCCCGCCAAGCTGAAGTAAAGCAGCTTTTGTGTGAGAGGCTTGTGGAAAAGTGTGTGGCGTCAGAAATGTCTGCAACTGTGGGAGTGGCGGAGGAAGTCGTAGAAGTCATGGATGTGAAGGTAGCGGAGATTGTTGAAGTAGTTTAACTCTTTGTATTTAGGAGGTGGAGACGAGCAATAAAGATGTGAAGTCCAAGCTGTGCGTCTCTGTGTTAGAGTGAATCAAGTCGCCTCAAAGCACACAAGCCTCTGCTTTGACTGGTTTTGACATCATTAAGCGCATCACATTAGTTCACGTTAGACGTTGACTCATATTCTGGTGCTTTTGAGCGAATAGCCACTGTGTTAAATTGGCCTAGGGAGGGTTGGTCTCAGTTGTTGCAGTGTAAACCAAAAAGTCTCTTCTTCTTTGTCGCTTGACCAAAGTTTGGATTATGAGATTTGAAAAAAAAAAACTTTTGCAGGCCTATGAACTTGTCCCCGAAGCATATCGACAAAATTTTAGAAATGTTGAAAACCGCCAACAACAGTTTCGTTGAATTTGCACGAGCAAAAATTCCTAAAGTGGTGTTCTGCGTATGAAGTTAAAACTCTTGAGAATTTGACAGAACTTCTATTGGAAGAGTTCAGAAAATGTTTACCAGAGCGCATTGTCATTTATTTGAATGACCAAAAAGTTACGTCTCTTTTAAAAGCAGGAAGTTATCTTAACTCATAAAAATGGGTTTCCGAGTTACTCGCATCCCAACCTCCGAACAGAGACGCTCGTCAAGTTGGTGCGTAAAAACACATCTTTTGCCTTTGGTGATGACTGTGAGTGTTGTTTTTTTGTCTTTTTTTTTGCTATAAGGTAGGACTTTTGATTGCAGCATGCCCTGCTCTTAAAAGATTAGGAACAAAAAGTGTGTGATGACTCCTACTGGTGTGGCCTTTGTTAAATCTGTTACTGTGTTTGTGAAAAGATGAGTTTGAGCACAATCCTAAAACAGAAATTGATTCTGAATTTTTGCCATTCATTTCTTATGGGTTTGTTTGTTTGACTGGTGAGGAAAAGGACAAAGTACCAGTCACTATTCTGAGATACCAGTGCTTATCACTCATTTATGTTGGAGTCTGTGTTGCCATTGTCAGAAGAAACCTCTTATGGTACCGACTTGTTAGTATGCGGTATAGAAATGAGTGTTGTCAGAGTGCCATTACATGTAGTGTGTTTGCATTCACCGCTGGTAAAGAGGCGCGTTAAAGCAGCTGTGCACCCGTGGTTACCAATTACGTGTGTCATTCATTCTTGGAAATCTAGTTCCCAGCTGTGCCAAATGTGTTTCTTGCCTGCGCCATTACGCACGCACAGGCTCGTAAGATGCATGAAACTGAGGATTTAACTGAGTCACTTATGGCTACATTAGATGAAAGTGAGTTTCGTTTGTCACCCACAGTTAAGATGAGTAAATGTGACGACCAGTCCGGTCTGTTGTCTGCAGACCTGAATGTCACCAGAGACATGCTGATGTCTGTTGTCTGCTGTGGATACGGGGGAGAGCAACACATGCAACGTGAAGTATATTATGGACTACACATTTGGGCGATTTGAACAATGTTCATCTATTAGTGGTACCAAAAGAGAAATGATTGCAGATATTGAGTCTTGCACATGATAGCAGCCTAGCCGTACACCTTGGTGTTAAAAAGACTTATTACTGCATATTGTGTAATTACTTTTGGCCTAGGTTATGCTCAGATGTTGTGTGCTACTGGCGTTCATATCGTACATGTCAACCTGTGGGGAACCCTAATAAACTTATCCCACCCGCTCTTTTGAAGCCATTTTCAGCTCTTGGAGAACCATTCAAACAAGTTTTATTGGACTGTTTGGGCTCCCTGCCAAAAACCAAATCGGGGCATCAGTACCCATTAATGGTGAAGTACTTTTGTTCCAGAGGCCATCTCTTCACGCACACTAAAGCCTAAGGTTACTGTGAACGCTTTCATTAAAGTCTCTTCAACTTTTGGACTACCTAAGGTTATTCAAACTGATCAAGGTACAAACTTTATGTTCAGAGTGTTTTTGATGAGATTAAAATAAAACATCAGAAATGGACTCCTTATCACCCCGAGTCTCAGGGTGTACTAGAACTATTTCATCCGACTTCAAAGTCTATGCTGCAAAAACAGCACAATATTCCATAAATCTAGACAAAATTGTTATATTATAAGCAAAAAAAAAAAAAAATCTTTTATTTCTTGACTAGATTTCTTAAAGGTAGCAAAGAATTCCAAAATAGTCTTCTTTTTTGCTTAAAACAAGTTTGTTTGTTTTTTAAATGAGTTTTTGCTGTGTAAGTTACCCGAGTCCTGTCTTGAGTCTGGGGGAGAGTGGGATGAGGGTCTTCCACTTTCGCTCTTTGCTATCCCAGAGTCGTGTTCAGGAATCTCTTGGGTTCAGTCCTGCAGCTTTGGTATTTGGTCCCATGGTGCGTGGTCGTCTCCAGCTTCTCAAGGAAAAATGGTTGATGGAAATGTCTCATACTGAGCACAATGTGCTAGATTTTATTATTAGTTTTAGGAAGCCTTACCATCATGTTTGTCAGCTGGCGCAAGATAACTTAGTGCATCTTCAGTCCAAAATTAAAGTCTCACAGCGATAGAAAATCTATGGTCAGAACTTTCCAATCAGGTGATAAGGTTGGAGGATCCTTAAACAACAAGTGTAGTTTGTTAACTGTTTAGTGTGCTAAATGAGCTGTAATGGATCAGGAAATAAGCAAACTCCTCAAACATGGCGTGGCTGTTCCTAGAAGTAGTTCCTACAGTTTGTTGTGCATCTTGGTGCCAAAACCAGATAACAGACTCTGTTTCTGTACTGATTATAGAAACGTTTAACACCGCTGCAAAGGCTGACTCACTTCCTCTCCCGAGGATAGCAGATTGTATGTATAAACTGGGGTCAGCCAACTTTGTTTCCAATCCCTATTAACACCACGTGCTTCAGAAATATCTACATTTGTGACACCTGACCACTTCTTGTTATGCCACGTCAGCCGTTTGGGTTGCATTACGTGACTGCAGCATTCCAACGTCTCATGTGTTGTTTGGAGTAAAGAGGTGCGAAGCGTATTTAGATGTGTGGTCGTCTATTCTTCAACGAAGTCGGACCTTCAACCTTGCAACTCTGTCCCTTATTTCCAGCAGTTTTTGTGATGCCTCACTATCCTTGAATCTTGCTTATTGTGCTCTCCAGCTTGTCGAACTGCCTGCTAAAGCATTGCTCTGCAGTGCTGCACCTGATTTTTAACAATCTTTTATTATGGAGGTTGATGCCACCACAAATGGCGCTGGAGCTGTTCTGCTGCAGCAGGATGAACGAGTGTTGATCATCGGATCAGTTCAAAGTGAGTTCGAACTGATATGTGCCGGGTTCTGGCCGCAGTACTGTGTGTACTCGTGGCTCCTTTCAGGATAATCCGAGGCCCAATATGAAAGTACCTTCCTCCATCCTTGTTTTAATACGTAGCAGAAAACAATTAGTTAACCTTCAGAGAAGACAGTCTCACCCAAAACTGTCTGTAATGTTGTCAAATATTGTGTTTACTGATCAGCCAGCCCATAAGAAACACTGGACAGATGGTACAATTCACAAAATAAACAGGTTTTACTAAATATCAGGTCTTTGGCAGGGAAAAACTTTTAAAATTGATTTTAATTTCACAAACTAGATTTTATGTTTAACAGAAACATGGTTAAGTCAAGATACTCATGCGGTTCTTCTAGAAACAACTCCTCCCCCTCCAGCTTCAGCTTTGTCATTGGGGATTTTAACACCCAACCCTCAGGATATATGGGCAAAGGATTTCTGTTGTGTTCAGGACTGCTGAAACCCTCAATTGCTTTAGGTCAAGAAAATAATTTTTGTTATTGCTTGCTGCAGTTCAGTAATCTCCCACAATGCACTATCCATCCATTGTCTTCCACTTGTCTGAGATCGGGTCGCAGGGGCAGTATCTTCATCATCTACCATACACCACAGCAATATTATACATAAAAGTACATCTTACAAATAAAACACGTCAGGTCATAATACCCTAACAATAACCGCCATTATTGTAGCAGTGCTCTACAACAATTTGCATGTATAATGTTATTGAATTAATTGCTCTCTGTGAATGTGTTCAGCATGTTTCGTTATCTGTCCAGTCACACAGCCTCTCAGCGCGTTGGTAACCACACCGCGGTGGACGGTTGCTCACTCATTACCACGGACAAGTGTTTGAAGTGTGTCGGTAAACCTCTTTTTTTTCTTTCATTAAAAATGCTGTCTGGTTTGCGTTTTTGTATGTTTTTAATGAAGACTATTGGGAACGTCTTCATAGACATTACAGATAAACATAGGGTAATATCTGACCTCAGCCTTTTCCATATATTTAATCAGTTTTTTTGTTGATTGATCTCCCTGTAGCTCTTAAATTTCACCAGCTGTGAAACACCTGCTGCATGTACACTAGTCATCCTGTACGCCACACATTCTAGGTATGAATCAAATGGCACAAACGCTACTGTGGGGGAGGGCTGAGAAGAACACCTGAGGATGTCAGGGCGATGTGGAGGGACTACACCAGTATCACTAAGAAGAAGTCTGCGGCTGTCTGGACGAACCAACAGAAGACTGGTGACGGGGGCACCAGTCCTCCTGTACTCACGTCTACAGAGCAGGGAGGGCTTGCAGCACTCGGGCTGGAATCCATAGAGAGAGATTTGGACATGGACAAATGAGGGCTGCACACTTCCCGGAAGTTTGTGCCTTTAAGCCCCTGTCAACACCTGGTACCTCCTCAACTTTATTATCAGGCAGCTCGCCATCGCCTTACACGTAAGCCATGCCCCCACAGGGACCCCAACATCGGGCCCTCCAGTATGACCATGAGTCCTCCTCCGCTGAGCTTTTCCTCTGGGGTTCACTGTCTGTAAGCTCTTTCAATCTCACCCCTTCTACGTCCTCACCACAGCGCACGCTGCACAGTCACAGCCGCCACCGCAGGACGAACTGCTGCCACTGTTGATGGTGTTGTCACCAGGAACAGAGGTTTAAGCAGGCCAAGACCAGTCGCTCCAACTACACAACTTAACATCAGTCTCTGCAAATGTTTGGTCGAACAGTGTTTTTGAACTGTTGTGCCTCATTTGTAGGATTTCTGGTGTGAACAGCCCTCTTCATATCATCCCACAGCATCACCATGCTCTCGCCACCATAGTTACACTGAGATGACGCTTGACGTAGGTAAGCTGTGCCGTTTCTTGACGTGCACAGCGTCGAGTATTCTTATAGAGATAAAGAGCAGGGAGGGGCACTGCTGGGCCATGTCTGCCATCCTTTTCTTCTGTGTATGTTTCCACAGTCGCACCTCCAGACTGGCACCTCCTGACTGGCACCTCCTGACTGGCACCTCCAGACTGGCACCTTCTAACTGGCACCTCCAGACTGGCACTTCCAGACTGGCACCTCCAGACTGGCACCTCCTGACTGGCACCTCCAGACTGGCACCTCCAGACTGGCACCTTCTAACTGGCACCTCCTGACTGGCACTTCCAGACTGGCACCTCCAGACTGGCACCTCCTGACTGGCACCTCCTGACTGGCACCTCCAGACTGGCACCTCCAGACTGGCACTTCCAGACTGGCACCCCGTGACTGGCAGCTCCAGACTGGCACCTCCTGACTGGCACTTCCAGACTGGCACCTCCTGACTGGCACCTCCTGACTGGCACCTCCAGACTGGCACCTCCTGACTGGCACCTCCTGACTGGCACCTCCAGACTGGCACCTCCTGACTGGCACCTCCAGACTGGCACCTCCTGACTGGCACCTCCAGACTGGCACCTCCAGACTGGCACCTCCAGACTGGCACCTCCTGACTGGCACCTCCTGACTGGCACCTCCAGACTGGCACCTCCTGACTGGCACCTCCAGACTGGCACCTCCTGACTGGCACTTCCAGACTGGCACCTCCTGACTGGCACCTCCTGACTGGCACCTCCTGACTGGCACCTCCAGACTGGCACCCCGTGACTGGCAGCTCCAGACTGGCACCTCCTGACTGGCACTTCCAGACTGGCACCTCCTGACTGGCACCTCCTGACTGGCACCTCCAGACTGGCACCTCCTGACTGGCACCTCCTGACTGGCACCTCCAGACTGGCACCTCCTGACTGGCACCTCCAGACTGGCACCTCCTGACTGGCACCTCCAGACTGGCACCTCCAGACTGGCACCTCCTGACTGGCACCCCGTGACTGGCACCTCCAGACTGGCACCTCCTGCTGCAAGTGGCAGATTCCTCTGCTGAAGTACAAAGCCATCGATCTTTGCCTGATCGTTTTGTCCTCTTCATCTGTAGTATCAGTCCAGGCACATATTACGACCAAGTATGCATTTTCAGATTACTCTCGCTACTTCCGGACCTGCCAGCTCTGTCAACCTCTGCCTCACCCTTTTCCACAGCCTGCCTTGCAAGATTCCATGTTGAGTAAATAAAACCCTGTGTTCAGTGTGTACTAGGGATCCAGTTAAAACCCCACAAATCCTAAGACATTGAGGCTTATGTGATGTGTGTCTAAAGTCATCTTGGCTGTGCATCCACTTCTAGGAAGAATAGCTGTGATACACTGCTTCCACTCATAAACACTTCGTCTAACTGTGGACTGATGGATGCCTCAGTGCTTTGACATGACCTAGTATCACTTCCCAGCCCTGCAGATCACTTACTCCTTAACATGTGCATCTTGTAAACAGCAGATTTTAAATGGTTGACGGTCTTTAAAGAAACTCTAAGCCACAACTCCAAATTCATTTTAAAAACTGTCATTCTTTTAGCACTGTGCATGTTTCATGCGTATGTTCTGTAAAGACAGGAGATAATTGTGTTTGTCTATTATTGTGATGAAGATGACGCTCCAATCGTGTTTAAGGGCTAAACTAAGTTCATATGGAGTTACATACCTTCTTTTGATTAATTAATTGTCATTCAGGCCTTAGACAGATTTACAAAAACCTTTGGAGTGATCCAGCTTCCAATTTGTGGGTCAAAAAAGTCAGTAAAAATATTGCGACATATCTAATTTGCACACTGGCATAAGTGACATGTGGAACTTGGCAAACTGAGTCAATCCAACTCCTCTTCAGATAGTTGTTTTATTTTAGAATAAACCAGTGGTTTAACAAAAAAAAACAAAAAACAATTGAGATTCAGCTCATGCTCCTAACACAGATCTCTGTTGCCAACATGTACAGTAAATTCAGGCGGCTACCTCATGTGTGTCTGCCAATGTCACTTTTGTAATCACAGAGGGTCCAGCGGGCAAATCTTCAGACGCCCATTTGTTAGCTGACTCAGCAGTTGGTTAGACAGGAAGCTGGCAGATTGGTCAGTTCATCTGGGATAAGCGATGAGGCACAGGAAGAAAAAGTAGAGGAGCGTCTCCTCTGTGATTAAAGACTGGAGCTCCTGACATGCATGATAGCCCGGTGACTGTGGTGACCTGCCCCGGGACAGATAAACGGATGGCTTTTCTTCAGTCCTTCCGCTGCATCCTCGGCTGCAGCCGTATTTCAACAGCCTTTTCTGCAACCTTTTTAATAGTTTTGTTGCAACAATCTGTCCTCCCTGGATCACTCAGTCTCCTGGAGAGGTGGCCAGGATGCAATTAAAAAAGTAAAGAGAAATGAAAAAAGTAGAATACTGTGAAGTTTCACCAAGGAGAATAAAGATCTAAAATTCTATTTTGAGTGTGTTCCTAACACAAGAGTGGAGATAAAAGAATAAAACATCATTCAGTTTCACCTGGAGCTGGAAAGGTTTATGTCTGTCACACTGGAGAGCTGCACATAAGAAAAGCCACGTGCACAATAACATCTCATGCATATCGTTCAAGGCGTGCTCTTAATTCAGATGCAGACTAGGAAATTAATTGCAGTGTGAATGTTGATCAACAGAAACAACCACTGCCTCAGAGAGGCCATCAGTAAACCATTTATCATCTCTTCCACTGCTGTCTGCTTCGCTCATCACATCTACTCATCATCGGAGCTGGACCGAGGCGCTGACTCCCTGCAGTGTTACGTGATACAAACTGTATGTACATGATGTCAGTTTATGATATGTGGCAAATGCAGTAGAATATTAGATATGCTTTGGACTAATTCCCCATTAAATATACAGGGAAACAGAATTTTGCCTTTAATTCAGGCCAGCAAATGTGGAACTCCACAAAGCTCAGGCAAGGAAACGTAGACTGAGCTTGTTTTCTGCACAGATTTGAAGTAGTGAAGACGATTGCTCACAACAGCCCAGTGAATGTTCTGCAGGTATGATCCAGAGCTACTGAAAGTGCTGCTTGAAGGAAGCTCGGCCAGCGATCAACTCCAACTCTCAGGCAACAAGAGCTCCTCTCTGTTCAACGCAGTCCAGGATTACTCCGATTTAGCTTCTCACTCGGTCAGCTTCTGGTTTTCTCTTCCATCACTGCTCTCTGGAGTCTCCACCTTGTCCACCTTGATCTATGAGCTAAATTCATCAGTTTGTGATGGTCAACATAGTGCTGTAGGCAATAAGCGTTCGCTAGAGCTTTTCAAACTGAGAAGTTTGAATTTTTAATTGTCAGTATGATGCAAAAGGGTTTTTTTGGTTTGTTTCTTTTTCATTCTTCAAAATCAAAAGTTTACATAGGTTAGTAGTTGGCAGAGTTGCCTTTAAACTTCTTGGATAAAAGCTTTGAGTAGCCTGCACAAGCTTTCCTCCACGTTTTCCTGGAATGTGGACCGATTCCTCCCGGATGAACGGGCGCAGCTGCGGGCTGTTTATGGGTCTTCAAGCTCGCTCACACCTTTTCATTGCTTCCCACAAATCTTTCACAGGAGTAACGTAACGGCTTCATGAAGGCCACTCCCTTTCCTTTCCTTAAGCCACTTTACAGTTAAGTTAGAGGTATGCTTGGAGTCTTTTCCTACGCCCAGGACTTGTGTTATTGGCGGATGTTTGTGATGTCATTTGAATATATCCACATCATGTTAATTACAGGACACACTGTGGTCACTATGGACACAAATATTTTTAGTGTTTTTCAACGGGTACCAACTCATTTTTCCAGGTTTTTTACTAAACTAAAAATAATTCAAAAGCAATGTTTGATTTTAATAACTCGGTGTCCAGTAAACGGTTATTTATTATTCCTTTTCCCAGTTTCAAGTTATTTCAGTGACCATTGTGGGTTTTTCTTTCTTTAATGGAAGGATATCATCAAATTTGTTCACATCTGTAAAAGAACAAATATCTCTTTCATATGTCATTAGGAAAAAAGATAACTTTGCTGTGTTCCTGGTTGTAACAGTAAGTCCGCTAAATGTCACTGTAGCTGTTGAGGGAGATCTTGTTTGTTGGTGTTTTTGTGGACAGACCAAGACTAGCTGTGAGGTGATGCTGAGACAGACAGGCCTGAAGATGCTGACAAGAGGAATAGACAGAAAGGGTAAGTATCAGTTCACCCTGCTCCCTGCAGGTCCACCAAGGCCTCCATGTCTCTGGAAATCAGGCAAGGAAATGTAGAAACGGATCACATAACTGTCTCTTGCTCGTTGCCTGCATTGCTTTGCTCCCGTGGTCTTCTCTTGTTTATGCAGTAGATATTTGCTTTTGGTATTGAATGAAAAGGGAGAAGATCCATCACAGGCTGCCGCTGATAAAATTACAGCTCACACATGCTCGTACATTGCCCTGATTCATCACCCGCTGCCAACGACTTCCTGCCACACCCCATCAGTCTTGGAAACTGAAAAGCCTGGCAGATACTTTGGGGAAATCAAAGGAAAAAAATCAGTAATGGGATTTTGATTAGCAAAATCTTTTAGTGGCTACAGTCCCCCTGAAGTGTGGCAGTCATAAATAAAAACTCATCTCCTGAGCGAGGAAACTGGCAGGTATGGGAGCAACTCACTGCTCCGGCTGGCATTCAGTGACATTGTAGTGGGGGGATGGTGGGAGCGACGAGCAGACGGAGGCAGCTGCTGCAGCCTGGGGGTGACCTACAGGAGGGAATAGCACATCTGTAACAACTGACAGGACAATAAGGTCCCAGCGTCCCATTATCATCAGCAGCAGGGTGTCTGTACACAACCACACTGCAGCTGGACTGAGCTCTATCTGCTGCAACCAACAGGGCGACTTCCAAGCTGCTCGTACTTATTTCACCCACTGATCCTCTTTTACCCCTCCGATAAACACAACATCAACATTCTCAGATCGACACCACTTTATTTGTCAGAGAAATCAGGAGTAAAGAGTAGCAATTATCAAGAAAAAGCAGCATATAACAGGAGTTTCTTCCCTCTGCAGTGATGTGGCGTGAGTTATAGAGCACTTTGATGACAATCGGTGAGGAAGGGGGAGGTTGGACACAGCGTGATGACAACCACAGCATTTGTTGTGGGCAATAATGACAGCAAGTGTCTTGTGTGAAAATCTAAAATAAACAAAGACAATTATTCAGCACCAATAAACAAAATAATCAACAGCATGTTATCAAATTCATTGTGGCACATTTCCTAATCTTTCTTTGTTTGAACGTGGTGGAGAAGATGTGTTCCCCGACTTGTGGAAACTGATATTTTCTGTGATCTAAGGACCAGGTGCTGGTACCGGTGGCGGTGTAGAACGAGTCCAGAGCCAGTTCCACTTGTCAAAGTTGTAAGAACTGGTTTGCTTCTCCACAGACACAGAAACACTACAGATCCGCATCAATACGTCTACTCACAGTGGCTTGAATGTTAATTCTGAACTCTGACTTCCTGACAAGGACCATGGGACACCAAAGGGCACAAGTCACAGTCTTCATCGTGGTTTTCTTTAAAACCAATGTCTTCATAATCTGTGTTTATAAGGGTTCAGTAACAGTTGGTATTTCCAAATACTGACAAGTATTTGCGAATGCTGCTACAAACAGGACTCAACTCAACTCAACGTAGCGGTCCTGACGTGCAAATCGGCGTCCGACCTGGGTATATGGGCGAAAGACTAGTTGTGAAACTTCCGGTCCGGTCAAGATGGCGCCAGTGTGTTTGGCCAGCCTTCTGTCCCTGCGAGCTTTGTTTGTTTTTGCGTTATGTTTATTGATCGTAGTAACAGATGTCAACTCGTTGGTGATCTATGATCGCCAGGCTCTCCTGAATCTTCGTCCCTCTTTCGGAGGTCTGTCTCGACTTGGACTCCACGGGCGGGAGTCGGGCCGCCCCCCGCTTCTTTCAGGTATACCATCTCACCTGTACCGTACTCCGCCTCCACGAAAACGGCGCAGACGACGAGGGAAACGCAGCGGTTTGCTGGTGAAACTGAAAGCCAGTCTAAGACGCTCTCCGTCAGCCTTCATCAGAGCCGCTGCGTATCGTCGCCAGACGTCGCACCGCTGTTTGGTCCCGATCGCGCCCTGTCTGGTTCCCCTGGTCGGCGTGGATGTGGAGCTGCAGGCCCGTCGACCCATCTTGCCGTACCTCCGCAGGCGGGGGAGAGGCCTCCACAACCTGCGGCTGCTTCCTCGCGCTCTGCCTACAAAGGATACTCCGGCCCCGGCCAGGATGGCGCTGGTGAACGCTAGATCGCTAGCCAACAAAACCTTCGTCCTAAAGGATTTCTTCGTCACTCATCGACTGGATTTCCTGCATTTAACTGAAACCTGGATCTCTGGAGACGACAGCAGTGCCTTCAGCGAACTTTTGCCACCGGACTGTTCGTATTTCAGCGTTCCGAGAACGTCTGGTCGGGGAGGGGGCGTGGCCACCGTTTACAGGAGCAGCTACAACTGTAAACAGGTGATCCCAACAAGGACTTACTCCAGTTTTGAGATGGATTTATTTAAACTGGACTCTGCTCGTTCTGTGTTTTGCGCTGTTATATACAGACCACCAAAGTACAATAAGGACTTTATTGATGACTTTGCTGATTTTATGGCGGGAGTAATGCCAAAATATGACAGAATTTTAATAGTTGGGGATTTTAATATCCACGTCTGTTGTCCTGAAAAGCCGTTGGCCAGAGACTTTTTAAATCTTATCAACTCTTTTAATTTTGTTCAGTTTGTATCTGCCCCTACGCAGGAACATGGTCACACACTTGATTTAGTTTTAGCTCATGGTTTTACTGTTTTTAACCTTGAAATCTGTGATGCTGTGTTTTCTGATCACATGCCTGTTTTGTTTGATGTGCAGCTCCCGTGTCACATAGTTAAACCTTGTGCCCCTGCCCTGTGCAGTCGAACTATTAACTCCCACACAGCCGCTCAGTTCTCTGCAGCTTTTAATTCCACTATTCTGTCACCAGATTATCAGAGCTGTAATCCAGATATTGAGAGCATGTCGTCTTACTTTTATTCAATCTGCCAAACTGTTTTAGATAATGTAGCTCCGCTGAAAACAAGGCTCTCCAGGTTGAGATCTGAGCCCTGGTTAGATGAGGCTACTCGAGCTGTGAGGCGGGAGTGCAGGAGAGCCGAGCGGAAATGGAAGAAAGACCGGTTACAAGTCTCCTTCCAGTTGTTGAGAGATAGCTGGCGATCTTATCAAAAGACAATGAAAGCTGCCAAGACGAAGTATTTTTCAGAAATTATTGCAAGTAACCGTCACAATCCTCAGGTTTTGTTTAAAACTATTAACTCTGTTTTAAATGCTCCACAATCGGCCTCTCTGGAGAACTCAACCAGGGTTTGTGAGATGTTCGCGAGCTTTTTTATTGATAAAGTTAGGAATATTAGGACCCTCATTACCCCTCTCCCTTGTACTCCCTCCATGTCTATCACATGTTCTACTGTTTTCCACCAGTTTGAACCTGTCAGTTCGTCTTATTTGGAGAAATTAATCAGTCAGATGAAGCCATCAGGGTCTCCTAATGATCCAGTTCCACCTCGTCTTTTTAAAGAAGTTTTTCCTACTCTGGCTCCTCATGTTCTAAGTATAATTAATGGCAGTTTAGTTCGTGGGATTGTGCCCTCGTGTTTTAAACATGCAGTAGTAACACCACTTATTAAAAAGGCTGGCTTGGACTCTTCCATTTTGGCAAATTTCAGACCCATCTCTAAGCTCCCATTCCTTTCGAAGGTTCTTGAAAAAATTGTGTATTGCCAGTTAATAACGTTTTTAGAAGAGAACAACATTCTTGAGGTGTTTCAGTCGGGATTTAAACCCCGTCACAGTACTGAGTCGGCGCTATTAAGGGTTTCTAACGACATTCTTTTAGCAACAGATGCTGGTCACTGTGTTGTTTTGGTTCTGTTGGATCTGGCAGCTGCCTTCGACACAGTAGACCATCAAATCCTTTTGTCTCGCCTAGAAAGCTGGGTGGGCATTCAAGGTGATGTTTTAAAATGGTTCAAATCATACCTAACGGAAAGGAGTTTTTGCGTCCGTCTTGGACGTACAGAGTCCTGCAGGACACCTCTTACATGTGGTGTACCTCAGGGTTCTGTTCTCGGACCTCTTCTGTTTTCATTGTACCTGCTTCCACTTGGTTCAGTTCTCCGTAAACATGGGATTTCATTCCACTTTTATGCCGACGACAGCCAGATTTATATACCACTAAAGCAGGAAGAAGCATATTCTGCTCAACAGTTATTACAGTGCATTGATGATATTAAGGCATGGATGTCATGTAACCTATTACATTTAAATCAGGAAAAGACAGAGGTTCTGTTATTTGGCCCAAGTGACATCTCTAAGGTACATGTCAATTTGGGTGTTTTAAATGATTATTTGAAACAGACAGCAACGAGTTTGGGTGTAAAACTGGACAGCAACCTAACTTTTAATGCTCACATTAGTTCAGTGGTCAAGTCCAGCTTTTTCCATCTGAGACAATTGTCCAAGGTTAAACCTCTTCTTTCTCGCTGTGACTTTGAGATTTTAATCCATGCTTTTATTACAACTCGTTTAGATTATTGCAATGCTCTTTATGTTGGAGTTACTCAGAAATCACTTGCTCGGTTGCAGTTAGTCCAGAACGCTGCTGCCCGTCTTTTGACTGGTGCGCGGAAACAAGAGCACATTACTCCCATTTTAGCATCACTTCATTGGCTCCCAGTTCGTTTACGCATTGATTTTAAAATTCTTTTATTTGTTTTTAAATGTCTTCATGGTCTCGCTCCTAAGTACCTATCTGACCTGATCCAGGTGTACACCCCTCCTCGCTCCCTCAGGTCAGCAAATCAGATACAGTTAGTCGTCTCCAAGACCAAGAGGAAACTGAGAGGTGACCGAGCCTTTTCAATCTTCGGACCAAAGATCTGGAATGAGTTGCCCCTGGACCTCAGACAGATGGACTCATTTTCCACTTTTAAATCTGCTCTTAAAACATATTTTTTCACTTTGGCTTTTAATTGAGTTGGAATCTGGAGACTGTATTGTATTTTAATTTTCTAATTTTCTTATGTCTGATTATTGCCATGCTCTTTTACTAATTTTATGCTTTGTTCAGCACTTTGGTGAACCTTGTTTTGTTTAAAGTGCTTTATAAATAAAGTTGAGTTGAGTTGAGTTGAGAAACTTCTTGGACATGCCAGCAACTTATTGAAGGATTCTGCAGTAAGTGATTTCCTTCGCCAACAACTGCCAGGCTACTTAAACACTGGAAATAATCAGTAAAAGGTAAAACAAGTCCCCTTGTATCCTGCAGATTGATGAAGGGGATAAAAAAAGAGAACTAAGTTTGTAAGAATACAAACTTTAAATAAAATTCAATTTACATTTTATTTCTGTTCATCAGTTCTTAAAATGTGTGTTTAACATGTAGGCAAATTGATGTTGTTGGAATATTTTCATTAAAGAAAGAAAAACCCACAAAGGTCACTGAAATAACTTGAAACTGACAAGTCACTCAAATAAAAATAGGTTTTGACTTCATAACATTTTACCTGATAAGATACATACCCCACCCTTATTGTTTGTAGGTACTGTCTCATAACTATTCGAACATTATACTTTTGGTGCAAATAATGTAGTCTTTGAGTTTATGTTCATTCTTTTTTCTTGACAAAACAGCAGTTGCTGAGACAGAGAGCATAGTAGACAGGGATCAGGGAAAAAGTTATCATGCTGCATCCTAAACTAGTACTGTGGTTGCTAAATAAAGAACATGTTTTCAATAAACTGCTTTCAGATAGCTGCAAGTCTGATATGTAGCTGCAAGTCTGACATGTAGCCGCAGGTCTGACATGTAGCTGCAAGTCTGATATGTAGCTGCAAGTCTGATATGTAGCAGCAGGTCTGACATATAACTGCAGGTCCAACATGTAGCGGCATGTCTGACATGTAGCAGCAAGTCTGACATGTAGCTGCAGGTTTGTAGCCGCAGGTCAGTTTGTAACCGCAGGTCTGACATGTAGCCGCAGGTCTGACATGTAGCTGCAAGTCTGACATGTAGCTGCAAGTCTGATATGTAGCTGCAGGTCTGACATGTAGCGGCATGTCTGACATGTAGCCGCAGGTCTGACATTTAGCTGCATGTCTGACATGTAGCCGCAGGTCTGACATTTAGCTGCATGTCTAACATGTAGCGGCATGTCTGACATGTAGCCGCAGGTCTGACATGTAGCTGCAAGTCTGACATGTAGCCGCAGGTCTGACATGTAGCTGCAAGTCTGATATGTAGCTGCAAGTCTGATATGTAGCCGCAGGTCTGACATGTAGCTGCAAGTCTGATATGTAGCAGCAGGTCTGACATATAACTGCAGGTCCAACATGTAGCGGCATGTCTGACATGTAGCAGCAAGTCTGACATGTAGCTGCAGGTTTGTAGCCGCAGGTCAGTTTGTAACCGCAGGTCTGACATGTAACCGCAGGTCTGACATGTAGCTGCAAGTCTGACATGTAGCTGCAAGTCTGATATGTAGCTGCAGGTCTGACATGTAGCGGCATGTCTGACATGTAGCCGCAGGTCTGACATTTAGCTGCATGTCTAACATGTAGCGGCATGTCTGACATGTAGCCACAGGTCTGACATGTAGCTGCAAGTCTGATATGTAGCCACAGGTCTGACATGTAGCCGCAGGTCTGACATGTAGCCGCAGGTCTGACATATAGCTCCAGGTCTGACATGTAGCCACAGGTCTGACATGTAACTGCAGGTCTGACATGTACTTGCAAGTCTGATATGTAGCCACAGGTCTGACATGTAGCCGCAGGTCTGACATGTAGCCGCAGGTCTGACATATAGCTCCAGGTCTGACATGTAGCCGCAGGTCTGACATGTATCTGCAGGTTTGTAGCCACAGGTCTGACATGTAACTGCAGGTCTGACATGTAACTGCAGGTCCGACATGTAGCCGGAGGTCTAACATGTAGCCGCAGGTCTGACATGTAGCCGCAGGTCTGACATGTAACTGCAGGTCTGACATGTAACTGCATGTCTGACATGTAGCCACAGGTCTGACATGTAGCTTCAAGTCTGATATGTAGCCACAGGTCTGACATGTAGCCGAAGGTCTGACATGTAGCCGCAGGTCTGACATATAGCTCCAGGTCTGACATGTAGCCGCAGGTCTGACATGTATCTGCAGGATTGTAGCCACAGGTCTGACATGTAACTGCAGGTCTGACATGTAACTGCAGGTCTAACATGTAGCCGCAGGTCTGACATGTATCTGCAGGTCTGACATGTAGCCACAGATCTGACATGTATCTGCAGGTCTGACATGTAGCAGCAGGTCCGACATGTAGCCAGAGGTCTAACATGTAGCCGCAGGTCTGACATGTAGCCGCAGGTCTGACATGTAACTGCAGGTCTGACATGTAACTGCAGGTCTAACATGTAGCCGCAGGTCTGACATGTATCTGCAGGTCTGACATGTAGCCGGAGGTCTAACATGTAGCCGCAGGTCTGACATGTAACTGCAGGTCTGACATGTAACTGCAGGTCTAACATGTAGCCGCAGGTCTGACATGTATCTCCAGGTCTGACATGGTGCAACTACTGATCTGCTGGTAGGTTTATAAAACAACCTGCCATCGCCCAACATTTTCAGCCAACCCGACCGCAAGTGGTACCGCAAATTTATAATAAATAATACCTGACCTGGTATGCAACCCAGTTTTTTTGCTTTCAAAAATAAAATAAAGGTACACTCTTGATTTATCATTCCCTTAAGGTTATATGAATAGTAAATACAAGTGTTGATATGTTTATGTGCCATTATGCATACAGTCTATCAACAAATGGTCATAAGTGATGGAAGATTAATGCCAGAGCTAAAAGGTTTGCTTCAAACTACAGGACAGTAGATAAGCTGCTCTTTTCACATGGATCTTACACCTGAAAAGACTGGCTGTTTGGCTGTCCTGCAAGGAACCATCTTTACTCCTGTCCTTACGTTTTGGTCTTAACCTGTGAAAACATCGGAACTAATACGGGATATTGTGACATGCAAATTTTACCGAGCCTCAGCAAAAAAAAAAATATCGACCACTCACATTCAAATCCAGATTGCTTTAAAAACGTTTGCAACCTCAGGGATAGATTTGGCATTAAACAGGCAACATAGCCTAAACATGAGCATCCACAATGCAAAGGTTAAGGACAACTGAGAGATTTTAAAAGACCTCATTAATGCAACCTGCTTCCTGCCTAAGCGGGAGCTGGCATTTCGTGGTAATGATGAGAGGCCAAGTTTTTCTAATGGAAGCAACTATGTAGGTATCACATCCCTTTGCAGAAAAAGATGAGAGTTTAGATAGACATTTAGAAACATCCACAGTGTTTTCTGGCCTGTCAAACAGGATACCGAATGATTTAACTGAAACAGTTGGTGATGTGATTATACATGATACTGTATTAAACATGAGAATAATGAAGCCTCATTTGTTGCTGTAGAAGTAAATGAGACTGCTGATGTCATGAACTAGGCACAGATTTCAGTTATTTTGGACTACGTGGCTTTAAAAACTGATTCCTGTGAAGTAAAAGAAGGCGTTCCTGGTCTTTCATGATGTAAGCAGCGATAGACAAGCCCCCTTTTAGCTACTTACATCTTGGGAGTGTTGGAGATATGCAACTGTGTTGAAAAGTTATTGGCTGAAACATATGATGGGGCTGCCGTGTAGCGTCAGAGCTTATCAGAGTGCAGGTCAAACTTAAAGGGAAGGTACCCGAGGCCATGTTTTCTCACTGATACGCAGACAAATTGAACCTGGTGTTGATGCAGTCAGCTGTAGGTGACTTAGTTCACTTAGCAAGGTGTATGCCATGTGACTGGTGGTAGTGCAGGGAAGAGGGGCGGCTGGCGCTCAGGGGTGGTGCGCTTGACTGGCAGTGGTCCTGCATGGCTCTGCCGGGTAACCCTGATTGAGGTTCCTCCCTCACCAGCCATGAACCTCACCTCGCGTCACTGGTTGAGGTTCCTCCCTCACCAGCCATGAACCTCACCCCGCGTCACTGGTTGGTTGCAGACATGGAGGACAAGAGCACATTACTGCAGCTGAAGAAACAGATAAAATGACTACAAACCAAACAATTTACGTAAAAACCAGCTCCCACAAACACACCTTGAAGTTCTGAGCGATTCAACAATACCAGAAAGGACTATCAATATTTTTTAATCAAGGCAGGATTCAGTCTGGTTCCTCACTTTACCAGCCTGACAGCAAGATGTCGCAGTTTTAACAACAACCAACAGTTATTATTTCCTTCCTCATGCAGAGGGGCGAAAATCTAATCACTGATTACATGTATTCCTGTATTTTTGTCTATTCCATCATCACACTTAATTGCATTTCTTGTCTGCCACATATACCTGCAGATTAATGCACATCTGTTTTATACATGTACTATTCATTCATACATGTATGTTTGCATGCCGGTTTTTTTAAACAACAGCTCTAACTCGCTTTATGTTGTCTCAAATGAACTGATTCTGCATCAGACATTTCAGATTTATCTACATGCAGGATTTAAAGCAGAGAGAAGAAAATTCTGATGAGACAAGGATAAATATCGGTTTCATCTGCATAGAGATGGATTTATATTGTCATAAAATATGAGGGGGTTTGACGTCGTTGATCGTAACTTTTATTTACTGATTAATCATGACACAAAGTGAAACAAGAACATTGGACGGAAGTTCAACGTGTCACAACTGAGTACGATGCTGCTTTGTCTGCTTCAGTAAAAGTGGAAAACTTTGACAAAACACGCGGGAACAACAGGAAGAACAAGCACCCCATACACGTCCGGCTGGTTTTTGTTGTGTGGAAATCATTTTAAACTCCAGTTTTCAGGAATGTTTTCAGACCTAACTAATTTGGTCCATATTAATTAACTTTTTAGGTTGATCTTAAAGCAATGAGTGTGAAGAGTCTCCCTGCTGTGGACCAAACAGTTAAACACCAGTCCCACATACAGAAGTGGTCCTGGTCCACATCAATATAAATATGTGTGATAAATATCTTTGGTTTTTAATGGCTTTGACAGTCTGTTTTCTTGATAACCTGTAAGGGATACAGGCTTCATGAGGGCTTGAAGTTGATAGTAGTGAAAGTAGTAACATATCAGGTAAATTATATAAAGCCACAAACTTGTGAGGAATTGCACTTTTGCTACGGTGGGCTTAGCCCAGTAGGGATTTCACTACCGTGCTGTGAATAAAGACCAAATAGAGCAGCCGTTTTTATTTTAAAGATAATATGGTTTGTGGTGCTGTTGACTGTACTGAGGTGTGACAGGTCTTAGGTTGGTCTTGAAGGGTTTGAGTTGAAATAAAAGCTTTAACCTCGGGATAAACATTAGTAAAACTACTGTAAGCACCTATTTCTACTCTCATTTGAAGCCTGGAAGCATTTAAAAACCAGAGGACACCATCAGGACTGCTAGTATCTTACTGGCTTAGTCCTGTTGCAGCAGCGGATGAGACCCACATCCTCTGGCGCCACGGCTCCTGGTGATGTGCCAGTAGGACTGTCCAACCCACAGGTGACTGCAGGTGTCAAAACGCTCTAACTGTGCAACTGCAGCTTTCAGCGGAGCTCCTCATTTCAGCTTAACACTTCGAGCATGTTTGGACAGATTTGATCAGATTTAAAGTAATATTTATTAGAATCATAGGCTATTATAACCTGAACCAGCCAAATGAAAATAGCCAACTTTCAGTAACTGAACCAAGGTGGCCAGTTTCCAGCAGGCTTCCAGGTCTGCTATTCCAGTCTTCCAGGGCACTCTTCAGGCAACCAGTGGGTGATGTTGAGGGGGTTTGTCCAGTTCTTCTAGTAAACGGCTTTTTTTCAATCATTTTACAGCTGCCATATGTGGAGGCTACTCTGCTGCAAAATACTGTGGAAACTTCAACAGGAAATTTCATTTAATTAAGTCATTTTCATGTCTTTATCATGTCTTATGATTGGTTACATCCTGATACAGTTATTCCTTATTTACAGTATGACCTCATTTAAATTAAAGTTGCTGTTTACACTGGAGTTTCTTAATCAAAGTAATTCTTGAATTTGGTTAAAAATGAAGTAGTGGTGTTATTATAAACACTCAAATTAAATCAAATTAGATAGAAAGAAAAAAATCCCTTTTGTGTTGCCACAAAGGGACTTCAAACGCTTCACTTTGAAACCGTTGTAACCAACACAATTCCCTTATCACTCGGTTCCCAGGACTCTTTTCTCTGTAATTAGAAACAGACTGAAAGTAAGTAAAAAGATTGAATGGAAAACATCTGCATGCTGTGGCAGAGTTATTGTCTCATGCAAATATTTTGGCTGCTTGCAGAGAGAGCTGATCATTTCCAGTGTGTAACTTCCAGGATAACGAAACGTTTGCCATAAGGGGAGCATGTTGGGGGTGATATCTTGTCTGCAAATAAATGTATCAGGACAGTCGATGAAGAAGATAATGATAAAAGCTTTATACTGCACAGCTGGAAGAGACAGAGACTATAACCACAATCACCCTGCAGTATTATAGAGAAAGTGTGTTTAAGAAGAGGTGAATGTGGCAAAGAACAGAAGCAGCAGCTCCATTTACTGTCTCATTACCGCTACAGTCTCTGTTAAGCTCTCGGAAATGGCTGGAAATGGCTGCCAGCCTCTTCACGCTCACTGTGCACTGAAGCTCGCAGAGAAGCCGACTGCCAACGAGACCACGCGTTGACACAGAGGAATGACAGTGGTTCTTCTCTCTGAGTGTGCGGGTTTGTTTCCACAAAAGTAGAGGAAGGAAGGGGTTTATGGTGGCTTACGGGGCTATCAGAGCACCGCTGAGACGGGGATGTGTGGCTGGGTTCCTGCTCATCAGCACTCTCTGCTTATGAAAAATTAGAAGACTGTGGTGGTTCTGTTGGGGGAAGGGAGAAGTCGCGACAAATCCATGGGAGAAAAGCAGATAAATAGATTTTCAATTGCGACACTCTTGCAGTAGCTCTGCTAATGACCCCAAGGGCCGTAATCCAAGGTGTTGAACATGGGAATGCACTCACGTGGGTAGGTGCCATGATGAAATCACCGCCCAGATGTCCTCTCTCACACTGCTCTGATTCTTCAGAAACATCTTAAACAGCCATTAATCTTCATCCCCAGTGCCGGCGTGCCTGTTTTTCTCCCCTCCCACTGCAGGAGGTGCTTCTCACTGCCCTAAATGCCTTTGTTTGTCAGGGAAGAAAATGTGATCTTATGTCTCCATTAGTCTGGATCCAAACTCAGGATCCCAGCTGGGCACGAATGGAACCAGGAAGACACAAATCCGGGGATTCTGCAAATTCAGATATTGCCAAACCCTTCTGGAGACACAGTGGGTGAATCATAAAGAGGTGTGTTATTTAGACTCCATCATCACCACCGACAATGTCTTTTGTAAGATCATACAGAGAGGTACGTTTTCCATGCATAGCACCCGCTAACAGGAAACAGACATTTCTTTTGAGGAGTCATGGCCTACCATCAATCCCTTTTGTTTCCCTTGTGTTCGGATCCTCTTTACTTCCAGGTCCTTTTTAAATTCAGCAAACTTCTGTCAACAATGTTTCCTCAGCTGCTTCAGCAGCTACTTTCTAACTGTGTCTTTCCACCTCCTGCTGAGTTGTCAGTTTATCAAAGCTTTGTTCATTAAAACAGCTGCTCTCAGCTGGAAATAAAACTGAAATAAGCGGTGAACTAGAACAGTTGCTTCTCAAACCATAAAGAGGCTAGACTGCTGTGCTGAGGGCAACAGAGGCGACGACTCTGTAGTGCTCGTTCCCACCAAGAAGATACTGGATTTGACTAAAGCGTGCTGTTTTACCATGGGGTATAACAAACTTATCAAACAGGTAGCGTTATATCAAATTCGATAATGCACTGATGTATGGTTGTCGTGCATTTCTACTTGCAGTAAATCATCATATGTGTGTCCAGTAATTACTCGAAATAAAATCCAGCCTTACATTATTTATCATCACTCACTTGTGCAGTGATTCAGTGTCCAACTGAACTAAATCACAGTTTTAAAATGCATGTATGCATCTTCGTCTGTCCAGGTGCAATCAAACTAATCCAGACTTCTCACAGTCGGACTAAAACGCCCAGATAATGCAGATAAGGGCGGGGTAGTCCTGAAAGTAAATGGTTAATTGGACTTAAAGTGGAATGTGCATGCGAGACTAAATGGGTGATTGACGAGGCTGGAATGATAAGTGTTCGTGATCTTGTCTCTGGTTACAACCTGTTTTCACTTCTATGTGAAACAGTTAAGGGTTAAATTCTACTCTGGCGGCAGAGGGTTTCACATGCAGGATTGCTTTTGTTAAAACTGAATTAAGAAGCATTTCATTTTTCCACTTAGCTAATCTTTCTTCAGATTGGGGGAAGTTAAAGAGAGAGGAACGCCATAACAGCCAGCTTCTCCTGTTTCTCAGGATGATCGTACTGGAGTGGAATCCCCCGCCCCAAAAACGCTTTCTTCCCCCTATCTCCTTCCTCGTTTTATCCTCCCGTGCCTTTTTGCCATCTGTCTGCTTTGCTTCTGGCCAAACCTCCCCACTCGACTCCCCTACCTGCTTATCAGAGCCCTGTTCACCCGACCATTTAATTGTACTCAACAGAAGATGCAAGCAGAAACTCAAGATGTGCGTGAACGTGGAGGCTGAAATATCTGGAGTCTGTGCAGACACAATATAGTTTATTGATGACAAACTTCTTCTGTTTTTGCCAAAATGAATATGGCCGGGGGGGGGGTTCTGTTGTTCTTGACTTTTTAATAACTTTCACTTCTGAGCAGTTGGATTTTTACCCACTTGGTCAGCTTGGTGTTGAATAGTTTCACCTGCAGTCAAAATGCATTCTTCACTTGATCATACTCTAAAACATTAAACCCATTTAATTTGCTCTCACACAATTGAGAAGGACATAAATGAGTTGACATCTCTGTCAATATTGGGTGTTAGAACAAAAACTATGAAATATATCAGTAAATATCAGTAAAGTAGAGATGGTTCCTGGTTCGATTCCCGGCCCGGTGGGTTTTTCTGTGTGGAGTTTGCATGTTCTCCCCGTGCTTGCGTGGGTTCCCTCCGGGTACTCCGGTTTCCTCCCACAGTCCAAAAACATGCATATAAGGTTAATTGATCATCCTAAATTCTCCCTAGGTGTGAATGTGAGTGTGATTGGTTGTTTGTCTTCTATGTGGCCCTGTGATGGACTGGCGACCTGTCCAGATGGACCCCTGGCTTTCACCTACTATGCGTCGGGATAGACTCCGACAGACCCCCGTGACCCGGTAACGGATTAAGCGGGGATAGATGATGAATAGATGGAACAATATGGAATCTTTAAGTGAAGATGGATTTGGGTCGATCTGGGCTTTCTATGGGAGGAGAAGAACTTAGCTTAGGTTTGATCAGGACGCTGATCAAGGGAAGCTGAGACTGGAGAAACAGGATTTCTGCTGCTAGTCCTCATCAGGACTCTCGATCAGCTGGAGGCTGTTCAGAGCAGTCTTAGGACATCAGTCTTATCTGAGTTTAGTAGCTGTCTTCTAGTCCATTATGTCACTATGACCCAGGTTATGACCGTAAGCCCAGACTGCCAACCCTCAAGATGCTTGTAGTGCAACTTACTAACTAGTTTAATGTGTTTTTTATGTGTGCATGTAGGTGAATATCATCTGCACAGCACTGAAAAATTACAAATGCCACCTAATGATAGTAGTAAAGAGAACAGTACAGAATCCTGTGGAGCAGAGAAGTAAACTCCGTTTTCTCCAAAACAAATGGGAATTGATAAACTAAGTTAAACAGTTTTCCCTTTAATCCCAGTTACAGGTTTGAGCTTCTGTAAAAGAGTTTGTGACTGATCGTATGAAGAGCAGTACTGAGGTCATGATTATCGGTCTGACGTAGGTCTATAATTACATAACGTCCTGGATTGAGCTCAGAGTAGACGTTTGATTACGCTGACCTTAAGAGCAAGTGGCCCATCAGTGCAGACGCTGCAGTGATTGTTTTTGTTGTGGAGGAGCCTTCAGAGAGCGTGCAGCGCTCCAGTTACAGGACTTGGTATCATTTTCTTTTTGGAAAAGGAGGGATATGGTTGTGGGGCCTAACTGAGGCTAGGGAGGGTGGACATGGACTTGAATCCTGTCGTTTACCAGCTGGCGTTCAGGGTTAAAATAACAAATTACAGCAGTCAAACTACAAACCACTTTCAAAAAAGAATGAAGGCACACCTTGAGGTGTTTGTCTTTTGACACAACGTTTCGGATAAATAAGAAGAAGAGGACATTCACTCTCTCATTATTCATACATTTTCTAAATAAGAAGGAAGGACTCCTAACCGACTTACAGGAGGTTCCCCAACTTCACCATCAGACATGGAGAAGCAAAAGAGTTTTTTGAAACTTCGTGTAAATGTCAGCTTGGAACTGTATTGTACCTGTTCTGTTGTGTATCTGCATAACTCTTTGAGTCCATTAGAAAAATACAAGTCAAGTAATAAGTAGCAGCAATGGAAAATACTGTTTAAAGATTAGCATGCCTGATAAATGTTTGGCTGCTAAAATAAGTTTCAGTTTGCACTTGGCATTCAGGACACTAATCATGGATGGTAGTAAAGTTTGTGAATCACAATAGGTTGGTGTGTCATATTAACAGCCATTAGAGGTTTACTGTTGAGACCATGCAGCTGTACATGCTGTGACATTTACTATTTATGCAGAACACAATCCGTGCTTGCCAAGAGGAAATCTCTTGCGGCTTATTAATTTGGCCCTGGGTAGTATGGCAGATTTATTCCCTTGCAGGTTGTGAAGGCTGCCAGAGGTAGGGTTATTTAGGTTATGAGTTCGAAGCGTTGCAGGCTTCCTGCCGCCGACAGCCCTGCATGTGTAAAAACCTCCACTGAAAAAAACCAGGCATCAAAATCAGAGCGTGGTCCAGCAGACGAGGATTAATACTGACACAAAAGCAACTTTGACCTTTTTGTTGATACCCTGTAATTTGGCCTGAGAGGTAATGGGTGGATGATGGATGTCTGGCTTTTTTACAGCGTTGATTCATCCACTAGATCTAAAACTGTCTATCATGACACCTTATTATACTGCTGCATCACGTACATACACGTAGGAACGATTTTTTAAATGGATTTAATCAATGCTTAAGAAGATAAAGCATTGTGACAGAAAATATTGATTAATGTTTCTATGTATACTGGTAACAGTTGCTCCTGGAAATGATCTAACAAGTTTTCCCAAACATGTAAAAAGTTGTCCAAATGTTTTCTGTGTGCTGTAATGAATCAAAGAGTGACCACTTCCATAGATACTAGACACCTCTACAAGATTCTCTCTTTTTAAATTTACTGTGCAAGTAAAGTTGGAACAAATGTGTAAAAACATCAGACCAAAAAACTTCTCAAGCCTCACAAAACCATGTTTTATTAACAACTGAACAAAGAAAACATACCAAGCATCCATGGTTTCCAAAAAGAATTTTAAATGATGATTTTTCACACAGGACTTGGAGTTGGAATATTGAAAACATGTTCCAGTAAGTGTTGGATGTGGCGTCGGTGGCTCTTTCTACACCCCTTTCACCACGGAGACCTAGGGGCTATGAGGTGGAACTAGTGAAACAACTGGAAGTTGTTATCCCAGCTCTTCATCCTGAGTAACAGAGGCTCAAGCTTGAGTTCTGCTTTAACAGTCATGTCAAGTTCACACCTTCTCACTGTGGTAATCATGATTGGATGAATGATCGCACAATTAAAAGAAAGAAACATGACCCTAACTGGACTGGACCTTAAATATATGTCATCTCAGTATATGTCATCCTTCTGTTGCTCAATATTTGAGGAACGCTCTAGTTGCTTCGGAGTTGACCGTATAAGGCTTTATGGGTAAACTAGGATGGATCATCTGTGCCAATGCGTCACATTGTATTTTCCCATCACATTAATCCAGTTCATGCCCGGTGTATCCCAGACCACATGAAACCCCAGAGGCTCATCATCCAACCTGTTTCTCCATTCTCCTGCTGAGGAGATCTTCACGATGGGTCTCATGAGCTAGGGATGGGTAGAAGAGGCCTTGTGATGTTATGGCAATTTTTGCCATAAACACAGAAGCACATTTGTAAGGTCACACACTGATGTTGGGCCAGAAGGTCTGGCTCTCAGTTTCCGCTCTAATTCATCCTAAAGGGGTTCTGTCGGGTTGAGGTCAGGACTCTGTGCAGACCAGTCAGGTTCATCCACACCAGACTCTGTCTTTATAAACCTTGTTTTGTTCACTGGTGCAGTGATGTTGGAAGAGGAAGGGGCCAGTTACAAACTGTTCCCACAAACCTGGGAGCTGGAATTGTCCAAAAGTTCTTGGTCTGCTGAAGCATTCAGAGTTCCTTTCACTGGAACTAAGGACCAAGTCCAGCTCCTGAAGAAGATCCCCACACCATAATCCCCCCTCCACCAAACTTTACACAATGCAATCAGACAAGGACTGTTCTCCTGGCAACTGCCAAAAACCAACTTGTCCATCAGACTGGCAGATGGAGAAGTGCCATATGTCCAGTGGCGTCGTGCTTTACACCACTGCATCTGAAGCTTTGTATTACACTTGGTGATGTTTGTCTTGGATGCAGCTGCTCAGCCATGAAAACTCATTCCATGAAGCTCTCTGCACACTGTTCTTGAGCTGATCTGAAGGCCACATGAAGTTTGAAAGTCTGCAATGACTGATTGCAGAAAGTTGGCGACCTCTTTGCACCATACACCTCAGCATCCACTGCCCCACTCCATCAGTTTACATGACCTACCACTTTGTGGCTGAGTTGCTGTCGTTCCCAAACACTCCCATGTTTCTATAATACAGCTGACAGTTGACTGTGGAATATTTAGGAGCCAGGAAATTTCATAACGGTATTTGTTGCACAGGCGGCGTCTTATCACAGTTCCACGTTGGACTTCACTGAGCTCCTGACAGCAACCCAGTCTTTCACAAATAGTTGTAAAAACAGTCTGCATGCCGAGGTGCTTCATTTTACTCACCTGTGGCCGTGGAAGTGATTGAAACACCTGATTGCGATTATTTGGATGGGTGGGCCAATACTTTTGGCAATATAGTGTATCTCTGGGCTTCAATAATGGAATCCACTGTGACATTGGTGGTCTGCCTGCCAACTTCCTTGTCCAGCTGCTGCCACAGGTTATCTATAAAACAACACATTTTCATTAGGGTTAGCACACTTAATGACTCCAGATTGGCTTCAGTATCTGTGACTCGTCACCTAAGGTGTTAATGGAGGTTTATTGTGTCTGTGTGTACAAAGTTGCAGCGTTATGCTCAAGTACATGCCATAGCATTTTCATCATGGGGATGACCTTTGATCCTGAAACTCTCCTCTCCCCAGTCAACTCCACTGTGGCTTGATGGAAAGGAACAAGTGCAAGAAGTGCTTTTCCCTGGATGTCAAACTCATCAGCTGTAAGTGGAGTTATGTGTGTTGTCAGTGCCAGCATCTGATATGTGCTGTTCCAACGTGTTCAACACAGACGTACACAACGGCACATTACCATTAATGTAGTGACAGGTAAGAGCCAAGCAAGCCTCCATGTTCACATAAGTCCACATGTCAGCTGTTATGCTCACTGCCAGTTTGATGTACTTCCATTTTCACTCCATCTTGTTCTTCCTCATATTTCTTGCCCACCATTTCTTGGACAGTCTGAAAATTAAACCACGTTAAGCAAAAGGCAAATTAATATATTCAAATCTAATATTAAATTAATTGAATATAACTACTTCTGTTGACATTTTCTAAACAAACCTTTCTGGTTGGCAAAACATATGATGGCTCAAGGACCTGAAGCAGTTCCTGAAGCCCTCAGTCTCAACAGTGCTGAGGGGTTGGTCCTTGATATTACAATCTACCACTGCCTGGTCCAACACATGCTTACTGAAAGCTTGATGGTCATAAATGACATAATAAAAACGATGTGTATGTATTCATTATTGTTAAAGCGACCATGGGGACATCACTAAATGTCTGTACAGGCCTACCTGTGTTTGTTGTAGGCGTATTTGTGGCCTCTTCATTTTCATGCATCGCTCTGTAACGCCTCAGCCTCGACGAGGTGCTTTTATTTCTGTAAGACAGTTCTGCACCTGCAGAAAACGAGTTATGTAAAATAAGAGTCACTTTGAAATAGTTCTGTATTCTGATAGATCAAGCGGAAACTGAGAGGAACAGATGAAACAAAAACAAATACATTATTAATATACCTTATTTTTATTACATCAAAACGGTCCCATGTGACAGACACGCTTTTCTTCCTTCTGGGCTCCATATCACAGCTTAAAAAAAGTATGAAAGGATTTCTGTGGCAGACACATACTGTTCCATATCAACACAGTTTGGCGCCTCAGTGACAGACCGACACAGCATCTGTATTGGTCACATGACTTCTCCACTAAGTGATATGCACACTTTCGCTCTACAAGCTCAACACACGCACCGATGCGCCTGTGTTGCCGGACCCATCACTAGTTTGGGCTTTTGTTTTGGTTTTGTTATGCTTGCAGCCTGAAGCACTTTTAGTTAAAATAAATCATGTGTTTTGGAACAACTTCTGCTTCCGTCTCCTCCGTCTCGGGTCCACCTTTCCTCATCGTGACACCCTGGACCACCCAGCATTAACCCAGCAGAAGGGGGTTTTACTCTTTTGGAATGCTTCCACCTGGAGGTGTTAAAAACGATGAGGCCTTGGCTGGTGGAGGAGGTGGTGGAGTCTTCATTCTGGGGACCTCACCTGGCCTTTGGTGGCCCTAAGAGCATTCAAGACCAATACAAGCAATGATGGAGATGGCGCGTTTCCACAGGTGGTCTTGGACGCACCCCACCATGTCCCTGTTCCCAGGACTTGCCCAGGACTCAGCCTGCGCCACAGCCCAGAAGCCGGCCCACTGAACTGTCTCACTGGTCTGCCCGGCCCACAGACCGGCCCCCCTGAATTCTGTCTGTGTGCCGACCTTTTGTTTGAATCCTGCTTTGCATCGCTTTTATTTAAATGAATTTATAGTTTTATTTTTCCAAGTCGTGACATGTACGACTCACTTGAACTAATCGCCCTTTTCACAATGAAAGACTATATGGCCTGTATTACTTTAGGTGTAGACTGATAAGTCGTAGGAAATTCCTATTATGTGGTGTTATCCTTTTGCAGATATATATTCAACGGTCTGTGTTTATGTGCATCTTGTGATTGTATAAAGTGCCTTGTGTGAATCATTGGTCCTTTTTCCACGATCAGGCCTCATATAAGATGTGTATTGAACCAGTGAATTGCAGCTGGTATGGAGGATAGGAGATATAGATAAAAGCGCCACTGTGCAGCCTGACTAATCTGAAGCTGCATGACTTTGGGGATGTCTGTGTGTGAGGAGATATGAGAAACTGTGATGTATGTCATTTAGGCGATTGCATTATTCTTTAATGTATGCAACTGCTTCCTTGCTGCAAGATTAAACTTCCACCTTACAGAATCTGGAGCGCTCCTAATTTTTTGATCTTAAATAACTACTTATGTTTCATGGTATATTGTTCAATTTATAACGTTGGCTGTTTCAATATGTTACAATACAGTTTTACAATTGTAATTTTGGCTCCTGTTGTCCTCACAGTAACTGTTTTTTCTTTCAGACAATGAGATGAAATGAATACATTTCATTTGAAGAGAATTAAATAAGATGTATATTTTGTTGGTAATTGTATGATCATATAACATATTTTCTAAAGATCATAACACACCTCCAGGGATATATCTGTCATTCATCTGGTTTGGAGAAGCTCTGCATATGACCAGTGCACAGTTACAATAATTTAAGAGGACAGTTCTTCACGTGTGACGTGGCGGTCCACTGCACATTACTGTAATCCTGCTCTCAACCAGAAGCAATGCATTCAATTTCCCATACAGAGACAGGCTCTGGAGCCCACAAACTCAATAACAGATGACAGTGTCCAGTTTCCAGTAGTGTGGAAAATGAAAGCTGCCTGTGAAAGTGAGAAAAATGCCCCGACTGTCCCCTGAGCGCTTACCGGTTGGGGAGGCGGTTGTCACTGTGGCGCCTGAGAGCTGTCGCTGCATTTGCATCGCAGCATGTTTCTCTCTGTGTGTCTCCTCGGTGTCAGTCGGACTGAGCCTCCCTTCTGGGAGTTGACAGACATGACCCCGTTGCTCTGGGAGGGTAGTAAAGGTTTGGATATGTGTGGTCCTGCAAGCTGCTGTGACTGAGAACAGAAGCTGTAACTCTCTCTCTCTCTCTCTCTCTCTCTCTCTCTCTCTGTAAATGAATGGAAATTATTTTCTTTCACTTGTAACTTGGGTGTCATTTCAAAGATGGACAGACAAGTGACCCGAAGCACAAACTCTCCCAACAAAAAGACAAGGAATGTCACTGAGGGGTAGAGGGAGGTCAGACAGGCTGCTTCATTATGTATGGAAGACCTCAGCACATTTTCTTTTTCTGTGCTTATTGTTCCTGGGATGGTTGGAGCGTCCTTCTGTCCCACAAAGACTCAGATGAGCACGTAGAAGACCAATAAGTGAGATGGTTTTCTCTTTTGGCATACCACCTTTCATGCTGCATCTTGACATTGATCTGGTGGAGACGTTAAGGGTGTCCTTTTCAACTGAATTCAGTTCAGTTTAATTGTATATTACCAGTTCACAACAAAGGTCCTTTTAGGGTACTTAAGAAAGTAAACCATTAAATGCTATCCATTTAATTACAGGTCACTTCAAATATAATACAGTTATCTTTCAGTTAAATCCAATTTAAAATAATCCATTTGTACTACATTTACATCCAATTCAAACTGATATAGCAATTTAGCAGTAGTGGCGGGAGATTAGATGCATATCCCAACTGCCATTAGGCAAGTGGGTGACTGGAAGAGCATCTTAGTACAGACCTAAATGTCTGCAGTTCAAGCAGTTCCACTTCCAGGTATTCTGTCTTTATGAGAACAAGGTATATCCACAGTAAGTAGTAATGCCGGTCTTGACTGTAATATTATCAGTAAATCAAATTTCCATTTCTGGAAGCAAATCGGAATGATCCTTGTTTGAGTTGGGCTACATTTGGGATGGGGTGGTCTTGTTGCAGGCCTGGTCTCTGCCCTGGGCCTCCAGGTGGAGGTGATGCAGCTTTTGTTAGGGTGGTGGCCCGGAGGCCACAGGTGTCTCCTGGGCTGGTCATCCCCAGTTGTCGGGGGGGCAGCCAGCATTGATGGGTGGGTGGGGGGGTTGAGATGACAAGGATGTTGGTGGTGTTAACAACTACCATTGTTATTGTTACATACATATAAAGCTGCATGAAGGACACACACAAAAATATCATCTGCTGCAAGATCAAAAATGTATTTATGGGTGACTTTATATATATATATATATATATATATATATATATATATATATATATATATATATATATATATATAGTTTGTAAACAGTGAAACTAATAACTTGGAACATAATCCACACAGGACGGACCGCCAGGATCCGCCGTCACATTACCTGGCAGAGCCCCACACTGCAAAGCGCATGAGCGCAGGTGTAACACCCAGCGACCACAGGAAGACCTCATTAATTCAGGCTCACTGACACTTACATCAGCGCAGGGCCAGAACTGAACCAACTGCTCCACCACACGAACTCCCGCATAGTTTCTGGTTCACCCAGAAACCAACTAAGGAAAGCTGGTCTACTGACCAACTAAGGAAAGCTGGTCTGCTGACCAACTAAGGAAAGCTGATCTGCTGACCAACTAAGGAAAGCTGGTCTACTGACCAACTAAGGAAAGCTGGTCTACTGACCAACTAAGGAAAGCTGGTCTACTGACCAACTAAGGAAAGCTGGTCTGCTGACCAACTAAGGAAAGCTGGTCTGCTGACCAACCAAGGAAAGCTGGTCTACTGACCAACCAAGGAAAGCTGGTCTACTGACCAACCAAGGAAAGCTGGTCTACTGACCAACCAAGGAAAGCTGGTCTGCTGACCAACTAAGGAAAGCTGGCCTGCTGACCAACTAAGGAAAGCTGGTCTACTGGCCAACTAAGGAAAGCTGGTCTGCTGACCAACTAAGGAATGCTGGTCTGCTGACCAACTAAGGAAAGCTGGTCTGCTGACCAACTAAGGAAAGCTGGTCTACTGACCAACTAAGGAAAGCTGGTCTACTGACCAACCAAGGAAAGCTGGTCTGCTGACCAACTAAGGAAAGCTGGTCTGCTGACCAACTAAGGAAAGCTGGTCTACTGGCCAACTAAGGAAAGCTGGTCTACTGACCAACCAAGGAAAGCTGGTCTGCTGACCAACTAAGGAAAGCTGGCCTGCTGACCAACTAAGGAAAGCTGGCCTACTGACCAACCAAGGAAAGCTGGTCTACTGACCAACCAAGGAAAGCTGGTCTACTGGCCAACTAAGGAAAGCTGGTCTGCTGACCAACTAAGGAATGCTGGTCTGCTGACCAACTAAGGAAAGCTGGTCTGCTGACCAACTAAGGAAAGCTGGTCTACTGACCAACCAAGGAAAGCTGGTCTGCTGACCAACTAAGGAAAGCTGATCTGCTGACCATCTAAGGAAAGCTGGCCTGCTGAAGGATGCATTCTGTGATATAAGCATGAAAGAGAGCTTTCAAACACAGGTCTAGTAAAGGTCCTTGGGCCCCCTACAGAATAAAGAAAGCTCTGCTCCTCCTGTTAACACTCATTTAAACAGGATGCAGCCTATCAAAGTGTTGATTATTGGGCTTGCTGATAACAGGACGTGACACAAGCCCACTCAATGTCCTTGAAAGTAAAGTTTCTCTTCTGATTCATTGCAGAAATGCAGCAGACATCTCAGCTCCTTCCATCTTTATTTTTCCAGTCTAGCCTGGACTTCCTCTTTTTTCCTCGTCCTTTTATATTTTATTAGCAGATGTCTAACAGAAAAGGTGTTGCATTATTGCCTCCAAGTGTTTGGTAGTATTACTTTGCTACTAGATCTGTGGATCCTGCCTTGGTCAACACTGTAATAAATGTGTTGTTGCTCAGAAATGTAGCTCAGCGAAACAGCAAAATGGAAAGAAATGTATGTATGTTAAAGGGTGAAATAAAACAATAAAAAAGGTTGGCTGCAGGTTTAACATTTCCAACAACAATGCAGTTTTGTTTTTTCTGCCCTGACTGTTAAACATTTAACCATGTATTGATTCCTTTGACCAAAGCTTTTTACCTACTTCCGAATTACATAGTAAGTATTTAACCAGCAGTTGAAGTCTAAATTGAAGACTTTCTCTTTGAAAACCAATTTAGTAATACGAAGACGATGTACTGCATGTTACCAAAAGGTTATTCGAACTATGCAGGCTCCTAAACATTTTATCTGGCAAAAACAAAAAGACCCCTAACTGATAAATGATGAATTGATGACTTGTCAGTACTCTAAGTTTCAAGGCACCTAGTTATTTGGGTTACTAGAAAAAAGTTACTAGGTGCTGAGATGGATTTAGTTTGTAGAGAGCTGTGTCATAGCTTACACGCTGGCATCAGCTTTTAACATCTTACTTGATTTTCATTCACATTATACTTTTTTGAAAATTGCCAATTATGACCCAATTTATCCATGAAACTCCCAATTATACTGTATAATTCACTATATATTTGTTTAGTGTGTGTAACTGTTGTAGTTCCACAGCTTAGGAACAAGCTTGGTACTTCCAGATCTCGAGGTCTCCAGTTCAACGCGCCTCCTCCTTCTTTAGTGTTCTTTTAATGCTAAAGAAGCATGATTTATCCATCAGTCATTATCATTGTGTTCATTGTAATGATTTTAGTCTTAATTTGATAAGACAAGATACACAAGTATAATTATCCGTCAGCAGCGAAACTAAGACTTCTGTGTTTATATGACTGGTACCTGGTTAGTTGGTGGACTACAGAGACCACTATCTAAACAGGTGTAGACATGAACACTGGGATGGTCAGAGGTGGGACTGCAGGTCAGTGGATCATGTTGGTGTCCCCCTGCAGCAGGTCTACAGCAGCAGATCCAGATGAAGCTGTGTTGAAGACCAGCTGCTCTAGTCTGGTCCTGCAGCTGCAGCTGTGACTACTGGTCCTGACACACTAACGTTTACACCAACTAGATGTTTTACTGAACACAAACGTTGAAGTTTGGTTTTAAAGGTGGAGGTGGTGTCAGCCTCCTTCACCCAAACTGGAAGTTGGTTCCTGATAGCAGAAAGCCCGTCCTCCAAAACTACACTTGGATCTTCTGAAAACTACGAGTAAACCTGGACTCTGAGAACGGAGAACTCTATTAGGAACTATCAGTTCTTCGAGATAACCAGGAGTTTGGACATTTAGGACTTGATACACAAGTAATAAAATGTTGAAATGGGTTCTGTATTTCATGTAGAGCCAACGGAGGGAGGTGAACACAGGATAGATATGAGCCCTCTTGTTACTTCATGTCAACATTCACATTCACTTCATCTTTTCCAGAATCAGGGAGCTCCCAGGTTTGAACTGAGGACATTTTTATCTGCAGTCAAATGCCCTACCACTGAGCTATGGCCACTACTGATAACAGCCTTTATAGAGGACCTCTTGGTCCAACAGACCTCTTGATCCTCACAGATAGCTCTATTAGGAACATAAGGCTTTATACGCAAATAATAAAATGTTGAATTGGATTCTGAGTTTTCCGGGGAGCCAATGGAGAGAGGCAAACACCGGAAAGACGTGGTCTCTCTTGTTGGTTCCTGTCAGCACTCGCGCTGCTGCATTTTGGATCAGCTGGAGGCTGTTCAGAGAATTACTTGGACATCCAGCCAACAACACGTTACAGTAATCTAGTCTAGAAGATACGAACGCATGAATTAGTTTTCCAGCATCAGTCTGGGAGAGGATGCTCCTGATCTTTGTGATATTACAGAGATACTGGGAGCAGGCTAAAACAGACGCTAACATCATTCAGTTCCTATTCATAGTTTACTGCAGTGTAATGACTCTGTAATGATTCTGAGCACTTTTACATTAACTTTTATAATTCTGCATATTTTAAGATTCAGAACAGCAGAATTAAAGTATTCTGCCTGAGTAAATAAAAGTGAGAAGAGACTGCTGCTGCTGACAGTTTTAGAGATTACGGACCATCTGTGATAACTGACACTTGAATACTTCTGCTTATTTTTTACAGATTTGCTTTCCCTTTGTTGGTGTCAGCTTGACGCTATGTTGTGCTGTTATGTCTTGGCAGTTCACCATACGTACCATGTCAGACTGTGTTTGATTTTTCCATCACATCATCAAAGAGACTGTAAACTGTGTCAAACCTTGAGAAGTTTGCAGCCTTCCCCATCCCACCTGAGTTTGCAACAGGGATTCTGCAGCATCTGCAACAACAGAAAGCTACTTCTCCTCATCTAAACTAGACTCGTTGTTTGGCCATTCTTGGACAGATGGATGGACACACAAACAGAGTATCAGCCAGACAGAAACATGTCTGAAATCATTAAATATTGTGTACCGTTATTTTGTAACTCCATTTGTGTCCCATCAGCTGAAATCACAGCATGTGAAACTAATCAGCAGTGATTGCTACAGGGATCCTCTGCTTGGCTGGATTTTCTGGACAGATGCTGTGGGATAGATGCTCTTATGTAACAGGTTTTTAGGAATACGGTAGATAGGTTCTTCCACATTTCAAATGAATATATAAATAAATCAACCAGGAATGTTTTTCCTTGCTAGTGTTCTTCAAAAATGGCCAAACTGCGATTTCCCTTGGTCTTTGATGGCTCTGCACCCCCTCCGGCATGGTTATACTGACCTGTCCCTGTTTGACCTTTCTTTCTCTGCCAGTATAACCAACGATCCCCTGGTGACATGACATCCTTCTACAGTCAACATTACAAATATTTGTTAGCAGGATTTCACATGCTCATAACTTAAAGTTAAAGACATTTGAAAGCTGAAAATTCAGGCTCATCATCTCTTCCACGGGATCTTTAGGTAAGGCAAGTCTGAAATATATATATTTATATATATATTATATATATATACGGCTAGGGGGACACAGCTCCAAGTGATCCAACTACGATTGGCACGGCTGTTGTTATCACCTTTTAGATCATCAACCCTTGGTTCTTCTCCAGTTTCTCATCTTCTTGATGTTGCTGCCACATGGGATTGCCACATCAGATACCACTACATGTTGACCACCACTATTTCCGGTCGGTTAGCCATCACCAGTTTAATGGTCTGGATCTGGTCAGCTGGTCTCGCAACACAATTGACCAAATGTTCTCAACGAGAAGACACAATGGACTCCTGGCAGGAGTGGAGGGTCATGCGTCTGTCCATACTGGCGGTCGAGGATGTTCTACATCATTGGATTCTTGATAAGTGGATTTCTGCTTTTTGGAGTTTAAAGTTACCTGGCATATTGATGAAGGAATATGCAAAGACTCAGATGCTGTGTGAGCACAATCACAAACTGGACGGATTCCTGAACAGAATTGCAGGCCAGCTGCGGTTTTCAAGCTCATTAGGGGGATGGAAAAGAAGTTGCAAGCTTGGCTTGGCAGAAACTGACCGCAAATTCGACTATTTGGAGTCACCATTGAGATGTACCAGAGAGACTCTTAAGGGAAATTGCTGGAGTCGGCCTGACCCAAAACGATTGTTGTTATTGGCTCCCCTGTTTCCGGGCTTCGAAGGCTGGCTATTTCAATTTCTACTAGATGGTATGCAAACAAGATGACCGGCTAATAACGCTCCATCACTATCTAGGACGATGGCGAACGATGGCTGGGGACTAAACTGAGATGTACATACTCACTCACACACACACACACACACACACACACACATGTTATGAACAGTAAACTGGAAAACACGGAGCGGAGTTGCGAAGTGCTTAATAAGTCTACTTCATATGTATTTCTATGAAATGGACAGAGCTGAGAGGGAGCTGTTGGACACGAACTTGGGGGCAATTAACAGCATTGACACCATTTTGTGTGTTGATCCTGAGCAGCAGAGCTCTTCATTCAGCCCCACCAGTGCCAACCTAATCACTCTCACTAATCCTCAGCCAGATTTCCAGTTTTAATGAACTTTGTTTATTTTTCTTTCAATTTCTTAATCATTTCAACAGTGGCATTTTTTGCTGCCTATTGAAAGAGGCTTAACTTGATGGTTTTCAAATAATTGCTGGAGCACAGGCTTACTCACTTGGAATAATTTCTGACCCTCTCTAGAAATGAGACAGAAATGACTCTGAAGCAAACCATCGTGAATCTGTTGCTCAGCTGGAAACCTCGCACGTAAGACATGTGTAGCCACACTCTTGTCTGGCCTTTCAAATTTTCTTCTAAATGAGAAAGACATTATACAGAGGAATAAAAGCCAGAACAAGTCCACATTAGAGACACCAAAGGGAGTAAAGAACAAAGAGAACAGCAAGGTCATATGAGACACATGAACACTAACATGAGTTGGAGTGGCCAGACTGCCCTTTTTCTGACTTTCATTCTTTTCCTCAGTTTTACCACATCCCCAATGTCTGTTGGGCTAAAATCTGGTGACTGCGAGGCCGTTTGATTATAGTGACCTTATTGTTATGTTCAGGAAATGAGTTTGAGATCATTTTAGCTTTGTTTAGCTTATGTTATCCTGCCACAAGAAGCCATCAGAAGATGGACAGACTTTGGTCAAAAAGGGACGGTGGTTTATTTGTTGAGAATAATTCATATAGAAGGCATTTCAAATCGCTTTACAGCTGCATCAAATCGCAAGAAGGCAAATAAAATATTCAGTATGAGCCATTGCTACAGAGCAGGATAGTCCAGGGTTGTGATCCTAATGTCGGAGAAGGTTTTGGAGCCTCGGCTACACTGCAGTCTAATGATGTTAACGGCCATGACCACTGCTTGGCTCTCAGCCTTGAATCGCATCTTTAATGCCGTCCGTTATTTTTACCCAGGAAACTACTTTCACTGTTTTGGACCAGTCTCTGTAAACTCTAGAGGTGGTTGCATGAAAGTTCTTGTGGATCTGCAGTTTCTGAAATACTCAGACAACCACCATGCCATGTTGAAGGTCACTTAAATCACCTTTATGTTTACTGCTGAAGATAGAGCAAATGACGTGAAATGTAAAATGTCACACTTTCAACATCTGATATGTTTTTATGTCCTATTGTAAATAAAATATGGATTCATTTAATTTCAAAATCATTGCATAATTATATTTACACTGAATATCAACTTGTATTTAATTGGGCTTGTTTCTTTTGGTTTTAGTTTTATTTTTAAATTTTAATATAGTGCAACATTTTTTGCAGGAGCTCTGGTTTCAAAACCTCACGCAACATGTTGTTATTCTTCGTTTGTATGAATCCAAAGGCGTCTGCCAACCGAACGATGAGCTCTGCATCGTTGAAAACACAGAAGCCAGTTGCCCAAGCACAACATGCAGTTTGGTGTGTTCGACAGGCTTCTGAACTCACCACGGCCCTACTCATCTAGGAGGGACCTGCACAAGATTAGGAAGGCAGTTTTATAGTTGAAACAAACAGCAGATGGTGGTGTGATGATGATACTTACCAGAATGCACAGCCTCTTGCTCAGAACGTGTCTCATTAATAATTCTCATGTCATCAGGCTGGTGTGGCTGTGCATGACTTGACTTAACGAGACCCCCCACACAGAGAGGGATACGATCAAAATGTGAATTCTTGTTTCATGAATGAGCTACGAGCTCTTTGAATAAGTCCACATAAGACTTTGGCTGTTGCTTTTGCTGACACCTAGTGGTTTGTTAAGGTTCTATAATATGACATAAAGCCTCTTGGCGTCATAGTTTATCAATGCATACTCCTTAAAAAAGAAGATATTTAGGGAAGATTTAGCCTCATGGTATTACATCAAGTGAGTTAAACTTCTAGGATATCAGTGTGATTGTAATTATTGAAATACCTTTGGTTTCCACTCACTGTTCATATTGCATTTTGCAATTATAAAGTGTACATCAGTAAAGATTTTCATTTCTCTTTCTCAGATGTGACTGATTTACATTTATCTTTCATATGATACCTACTCAGCGCAGGTGTTTCATTTGATTATTTATTTCTCTTTAGATGGATCTGAGCACTCTATAGGCACTCGTGTTCTCCCATACCATCAGAGATGCAGACTTTTGAACAAAATCAATTTTAAACCACAGGACAGTTTTCCACTTTGCTTTAGTCTAGGAGGGAGAAGAAGTTTTACTTCTTTTTTGTGAGATGTTCCTGAAGGGGTTCCTATTTAGTGTCACCTACTATTCCAGGCTTCTTCTCTTTATTTCATTTTTTTTTTTTTTGCACAACTTTTTAGAGATGTTGCAGCAGTTAATATTTTTCTTTAAATGTTCAAATATCTCACTATCAACATTTTATGTTTTCTGCGGTCTGCTGGTAGAGAATTATGAGCTTATGAGTTTTGCAAATAATTGCTTTCTGTTAAATTCATGTTAAAGTGTCTGGAATTGCGAGATAAAGTGCAACGGTTTTGTCCTCCTAACACTTATTTTGCTTAAAACCGACTGAGCTCAAATGCTTTTGATCAACCTTTAATGTTCCATTTGTTTTTGAAAGCACAGTTTTATATTAGATATTATCATGTTGCAACATTTACTTCCCTTACATGATTTTGCCATCGATTTACCTTAAGTTTATAGCATTCATAAATACTGCTAACCCTCAGTTATAACTATGAATAATTGGAGATTGTTGCATTCTTCAGTTTAGGGGGGAAAAGAAAAAAAACATACATCAACAGTTCATTTTGGAAAGGCGTGGACTTACGTCAGCCTTCATTAGAAACTCATTTGACATGACTGCAATCAAAAATATTAGGCTGAATCTGAGCAAAGTTGTGGAAAAACTGTAAGAAGTACTTACATCTGTTTACTACTTATTACAAGTTAGGCTTCAGTGTGTTCTGTTTGAAGGTAGGCCTGCAGCACAATGCAATATTTATAGAACCTTATGCTCTCCTTCACTGGCATTGCTCAAGGACAGAGGCGGGGATGTTTTGATCTGTTGGCGCAAGATAGCGGGAGCCTCTTTCTAATGATCTGGACAGCTGACAGGGACCTCAGGGTGCTCTCTGCTTGCTGCCTACATGACTGTAGGAGCCAAACACAAATTAGGAGAGTCACTGGTTAACTAATGAGGACTCATCATCCAGGGACACATGAAGGAAACTTCCGGAGAGCGTAAGGATCAGAAAATGCAAATACAAGAATGAATATATGACAAACAAGTTGTTTTTGTGCCAAAACTTCAGCAGCAGGGGTGAAAATGACGTGAGGCATCGGTGTGGATGGTTTTTCAGGAAAAAAAACTTGAGTGTTAATGAGGCAGCAAAGACAGGTTATGGGTTCTTCCTACCCTTAAACTATTCCTTTGATTATATGAAATAAAATAAAAAAACTGTATCAAAATGAATGAAATAAATATAAGTTAATTATGTTATTATGGAGTCTGGTCAGGTGTTTATCTCTTATAAATGGAACAAATACTGTATAACTGTAAGTCTCAAATGAGAGCCTAAGTATTCGAGTCCAATTAACCCGACTCCGAAGCAGGCGGGAGGAAGAGGCGAATCAGACAGCAGCCAGGAGTGAGGCTGTTCGTTAACATCAGACAACATACTACAAGATAAGGTTAGATAAGATCAAGTAGGAAGCACTCCAGTCAAAAGTGAGGTTGTTTCTGAAACGAGATTAATTATGTTGTCATTTATAACTGTTGCATATTCTCAAAACAGACCCCAGAACTTATAAACTGAACTGTTTTGGAATTATTTTTCTTCATTTTGGTCCTGTGCTGCTTGAGGGATTTCCTTTGTTGCTCCTTTTTAGTTTTTTTGTTTTTAATACCATTACCATGAGTAACCATAGCAACAATCAAGTTGTTTACAAGTGGGAGCAGCTGATGGAGATATCAAGAAGCCAAAGTAGATCCTAATCTGGTGATTCTCTCATCCACCCACAAAGCCATCATCCAGAGATAACGTGTGACTAACTGGGCCAGGGGAGGTGGTCACAGCAAGCTGAAGAAACTCTGCAGGGGTGTTTGGAGGCCACAGACTGGGATGCAGTGGGATGCAATGATAACGGCAATGTCATCTTCTGTGTAGACAACATCATCCTCACCAGAACAGCGAGGCGCTTCCTCAATGCCATATCCAGCTCGAATCCATTCCTGGTGCCCCTTCACATCCCTCACACCCACTGGAGAACCTTCTGGACTTCTGCACTCACAAACATCCCATGGGCTATATACAAACTGTAAATACACGTCATTCACGGGGCAGCTATTCTGCCTCATCTGCTGTGCTTGTAGGCAATAAAACCGGACATCTTCCACTATGTAACATTACTTACACACCTTATCTGTTTGCAGCTGGCATTTATAATTTAAAGCACTAATTTACGTACCATCTTTGTGTCCATTTCAGTTTCCTTGTGTCTCATCTGCTTGAAAAGTCCAGGTCGAGATGCCCATCAGTTGGAACATGGTCCCATTTGTGTCCCAGCTTACGTTTCCCTGTGTTTCCATGTGCTAATAAATCACTTCCAGCTGATGTTGCTGCTGATTCCTGTCATATCAGTCACGATCCATTTGTCATGCCAAGGTGAGTAACTGGGCTTTGTCATGTGTACTACAGAGCTGGTCCAAACCGAAGAAGAATAAATGTAAATTATCCACTTTCCAGACTGTCCTTGATGTCTTTGAAAAGCGTACTGTATGTTTGGTGATTTTAGTTGTATTTATTTATTTTCTGTGCTTTTTTAACAAGTCACACTACAGTAAACAAGGCAAGTTTATTTGTATAGTACAATTCAACAACAAGGGGATTCAAAGTGCTTTACAGAGACATTAAAACTTCACATCCTAGAAATAAAGAGAATGTTTTCAAGTTTAAACAAAAAAAGCACTACATTAAACAAAATAGAAGAAAACACACTCAATATTTTGGCATTTATCCGGACTCAAACCTGATGGGACTCCAACCCAAACAGACTATTTCAGAATTGTTTGCTGGTTTTAAGAATTCTAGTCAAGAAAAATGTTCTTGTCCCATGGACATTTTAGTTGATTTTTTTTTTTTTTTTTTTGCTTAAAATAGGACCATTTTCACTAGATTCGTGGAATATTATGCTCATATGTTTTTGTGGTGCAGAAGTTAAAATATGATTACATTTTGAAACTCAAGCTTACCAGTACCAGTGCAGAAAAGAGTTTAGGATCAGTAATTATGGACAGACAGACATCAGTTAAAAAGAATTAAACAAATGAGATGGTCCAGTCTCCTGGTCTCGGTAGGACTCGGGCAGCAGCGTTCTGGACTAACTGCAGCTGTTTGCTGGATGTGTTTTAGGGACCCGTGAGACCAGCGTTTCAGTAGACCATCTCTACTGAAGATAAAAGCCTGCTGAGACATCAGTCCTTTAATCCTCGCTATGTTCTTTAGGTGACGATAGGCTGACTTGACTATTGTCTTAATGAGTCCAGAACCAGTCCCAGATTTCTGGCTTGGCTCTTGGTTTTTATCTTTACTGCTTGAAGCTGAGTGCTGACGTTTAATCTTTCTTCCTTGGCTCCAAACACTATTATTTCCGTTTTGTCTTCATTTAACTAAAGAAAATTCTGGCACAAAAACGTGTTTTCCTTTGTCTGCTGTTAATTCATCAGCTCACCATTTGTGTCCGTAATGTGCATGGTCTTAAAAATGTGTCAACGTAGATGGGTGTCACTTCCAGGAGCCAGAAGTACCGTTCTGCCTCCATTTACAGACAGTGAGCGTTACTGTGGACTGATGGGTGCTTAAACACTTGGAAATGACTAATTATTGTCTTCAGCCAAATGCAAAGCAGCTACCAGAAAGATACCAGAGATTTATGCAAGACCTGGTTCACATCAGCAGATTCTTCATAGTAAGAGCAAACTTGAATTTCTGTGTATTTTTCTGTCGAAGTAACTCTAAAAGTACCCTTTGAACTCAGTTCATTAATTGGACTCCAGTTGTGCACCTTTCTGACTGCATTAGGCCTTTGTTGATATTATCAGCATGGGTTCACTTACTTTTTGTGAATGTTTAATGAGTGTGCTAAATAAATACCTGAGTAATTAAAATTGTGTGATGTGTGCAAATTAGAGTAGAAAATCAGTAAAATCCAATGGGCTCACGAATGTTTTAATCCCACCGCAGCTCTAATTAAAAACAACACTCTGTCTTATGTGCACGCAGGTCACAAACTAAACTTACCTCACAAACTGCCAGTGGATCTGCAGGCTTCGCAATCACCAGATATGATATTTAATTATGTATAACTGACAAATCTGCACAAATGATGTTAGAACACAAATGGAAAAATACAAATAGATCATCAACAAATGTCACATTCATTTAAAAAGGGGTTTGAACTGAGGCTCAGAGCAGCTTATTCAACGCATAAACATATCTCAAGCAAAGTCAGTATGTTAGCCGGATGTCTTCAGGTCCAGTTATTTTCTCAAAAGTTGAATTGTTGTGACTGATGAGACTGATATGGACCACTTTGGTGAAGTCACACTGAACTGCACTTACTTCTTTTCAAAGAACCTGAAAAGGTCAAGAAGAAACAAGGTCTCCAACGATTTCTTTGTGTACTGGACCTATATCTCATCAGACTTGTATCACTTAATCTGAATATTTGACCTTTGAAGTGAAGTCTCCCAAAATATTTTCTTTCACCAGATTTTGCATGAAGCCCCTCTGGATCACCGAGGACATCAGACGCCACCACTGAATGATTAATGCCCCACTTTGTTCTGCTTGAAAACCCCTTTCTTACAAACCCCATTCAGCTGGAGATTGGTGCAAAGAAGAGGCACAGATAATAACACAGGAATAAATAACATCCTCACAGCCCATAGTCATATCTCACAGGCTAGTGACCATAAAAAAAAGAGATTTTCAGGGTATGAATCATTACTTAGAGTGAAAATGCAGATTGCCTAAAAGGTAGTCTTATTTACATCAATACAGAGAATTGCAGAGAAAGCACCAGCAAAAAGGATTGTTTTTTTCATCTTTATTTTTCTTCACACATCATAAACCAATGATCAAAAGCTGCTTTTGCAAAAGTGTGTTTCTCAGAGAAAGCACAAAGCACACAGAGAAGTATATAAAAACCCCTGATGAGAATAGTCCAAACATAATACCGCCACTGGCTGAATGTGCCCTTAATTTCAATGTTTGATGCTGTCCATAATGTCTAAAACTGGTAATTACTAAATGGTTACTGTTCATGTCAATCTGGACAACGGTCTGCGGACTGACGCCACCAGAGGAAGAGCCAGAAGGCAAGAATCTGGGGAAGACAAGAGTACCATCACTGAGGGATCCTGGACGGGTTGTGGAGGCAATACTGCTCTCAGTAACTAAAGACAGTAAGAGTAATGCAAATAGAAATCTACATGCAGTTCAGAAACAGACAAAACCTTTTCCTATAACTGGTTTCTACTCAGTTAAACATTTACCGCCGTTAGAGTTAAGAAATGTTGAGATACCATTTTTACTGTGGCAGTTAACAATGCCTGTTTATGCACATCAGGTCACAGGGGGTGTAGCTCAGTGGTAGAGCATTTGACTGCAGATCAAGAGGTCCCCAGTTCAATTCTGGGTACCCCCTACTGACAAAGACACTCTCAGTTGAGTGACAGAGTCACTGAAACCATTCAGCTGACAGGACTGAAGAGGGTTCTGTTTTAGTGGACCTCTCTTACCTGTCCTGGGCACTTCTGCAGCTCTTCTGCTGCCTTTTTCATGACAGCAATACAATAAAGAAATACAAAGCTGAGTTACACTTTAAATAAAAGCAAAGCTTTCACTCCATTCACATGCTGACCAGGGTCACCTCTCAAAAGAAGTAACACCATTTATATTATGTCATACCAAATCTGATGGAGTTTGTCCACATTTCTGGCTTTGCAGCTGCTGTAGGTCAGGGAAAAGGCAGTTGACTGCAGACTAAGTTTAACTCTGGCTGCCCCTCCATGTGATTCTGCTGCTTTTGTCACCGATTCTGTTCATAATTGTTATGAACAGGATTTTTAGACTTAGCCAGGGACCAGAAGGGGACCACAGGATTTCATCTCTGCTTTTTGCAGATGATGTTGTCCTGTTAGGGTGAGAAGCTCAGTCTCTCGGGAAGAGCTCCGGGTAGAGCCGCTGCTCCTTCACATGGAGAGGAGTCAGTTAAGGTCACTTGGGCATCTGTATTAGATGCCCTCTGGACACCTCCCTAGAGAGGCAGGCATGTCCCACCATAAAGGGACACGATGGACTTACTGGATGGATGGATGGATGGATGGATGGATGGATGGATGGATGGATGGATGGATGGATGGATGGATGGATGGATGGATGGATGGATGGATGGATGGATGGATGGATGGATGGATGGATGGATGGATGGATGGATGGATGGATGGATGGTGTCAAAATAGATTAAACGCCTGAGATTCTGACCCCTTAAAAGGTAGAGCTGTGGCAGAACACCTGTACAGCTTACACTGGATCTAAAAATATCCTTTAATTGGTTTCTACTCAGTTTATCCTTTACCACAATTAGTTAAGAAATTGTGTCATTTATACTGTGGCGGTTGACAATGTCTGTTTACGAATACAGACCCTGGTGGGGTGTAGCTCAGTGGTAGAGCATTTGACTGCAGATCAAGAGGTCCCCAGTTCAAGTCTGGGTTCCCCCTAGTGAAAAACATTATCAGTTGCCTACCACAGTAACTGAAGTGTTTCAGATAACAGGACTGAGGAGGATTTTGAGTAGTTAACCTTTCTTATCTCAGGCTTTTCTGCAGCTCTTTCCTGCCTTTATCATGACAGAAATGCAATAACAAAAAATTGGTATTATATATAACAAAATGACTTTCTGGCTTTGCAGCTGCTGTAGCTCAGGAAAAAGGCAGTTTACTGCACACTAAGTTCAACTCTGTTTGCCCCCTCCATGTGATTCTGCAAATGAATAATAACATTTCTGAAAAGTATTGTAAGTTTAACCTACTCTGCACAAAATGCATTCCTTAAAGTACTTCCTGAATCTATAAAGGACTTAATCAATATCCACCATTAGGTCCTGGACTTTTTTGACTAAAGGACTAAAGGACTAAATTAGGAATCTGCACAAAGCGTAGTATATGAAGGTCACAGAATGTCTTAAAGTTAATGAACATCAGTAGAACCCAGGAAAGACCCGGGACATGCTGGAGAGACTATGTCTCTCGGCTGGCCTTGGAACGCCTCGGGGTCCCCCGGATACACAGATTAAATTGGATGGATGTATGGATGGATGGATGGATGCATGGCAAGTTCTGCAGTGAAATGTGTCTGTCAGGAGACAGAAGTAGAGTTTTTGTAAAGACATGCAGATCGACAGCAACTTGTTTGCTTTATGGTACGTTAATTAACATAATGACCTTCTTATGGCCTCAGATAATGGATTGGTGTCCATACTAGTTCTTCTGGACCTCACTGCACAGATTGGACCATGTGTTTGGGATTATATGGAGAGCTATAGGCTGGTTCATATCGTTTTTATCTGACAGACGGACTACAAGATTCAATTCTAGGGCCAATTCCAGGTTATTGCATTTCTGTCATAATAAAGGCAGGAGAGAGCTGCAGAAAGGCAAAAAAGGTTAACTACACTAAATCTTCCTCAGTCCGGTTACCTAGAATGCTTCAGCAGTGTCTTTTTCAGCAGGGGGCACCCAGACTTGAACTGGGGACCTCTTGATCTGCAGCCAAGTGCTCTACCACTGAGCTACACCTCCTGGGAGCTCATGCTCATAAACAGACATTTACTCAGGTGCAGTGATGCACTGAGAACAGGTCTGACTTACTGCCAGCAATGCGAACCATGCTCCTGCTGCAGTCACACAGACACCAAACAGCCCTTAGCAGAAGGCCCCGGAGCCCATTCTCACGGAGCACCCCCCACAGAATACCACAAAGGATACCGTTGCGCCTTCTCCCTTTACACAAAGCACATGTGGACTGGTTGGGCATACTCCCATAAACCCTCCATCACCCTGCGGAGGGTATAGCGCTGGTCAAGTGTTCCACAACCAGGACAAAAACCATATTGTTCCTCCTGGATCCAAGCTCCGACTATTGGCTGGATTCTTCTCTCCAGTACCCTGGCTATTGTGACACATTCATGTCATATCTGAAACCCTTAACGGATACTAACGTTATACCTCAAAACAATAGTCCCTAACGCAGGTTCTTGTTCTCTACAGTCCTTGTTATGCATGGGACCCTGGTCAACATGTGAACGAAATGAAAGCTTTGCTTTTATTTTAAATGTAACTCAGCTGAGTATTTCTTTATTGTATTGCTGTCATGAAAAAGGCAGCAGAAGAGCTGCCGAAGTGCCCAGGACAGGTAAGAGAGGTCCACTAAAACAGAACCCTCTTCAGTCCTGTCAGCTGAATGGTTTCAGTGACTCTGTCACTCAACTGAGAGAGTGTTGTTGTCAGCAGGGGGCACCCAGAATTGAACTGGGGACCTCTTGATCTGCAGTCAAATGCTCTACCACTGAGCTACACCCCCTGGGAGCTGGTGGTCACAAACAGGAATTGTCAACTGCCAGAGTATAAATGAGATAGGATTTCTTAACTAATTGTGGTAAATGATTAACTGAGTAGAAACAAGATAAATGAAAAAAAAAATTATCTCTGGAAACTTTTTGGTAAAGTAAAGGGTAGGAAAAAATAAATAAAACAAACAAACAAACAAAAAACAAAACTACCAGATATTAAAAGCTTGGGTTTTTCTTAAAAAAAAAACAAAAAAAAACATAATAGAATTTCAGACTCTTTTACATCCAAAGTACCAAAGTACATCCAAGCAGCCTGTTTCATACTGTATAATATATCAGCCACCTGGTCAATAACAAGTTAAAGTTTTCCTTTTAAACCTGTGTGAACAAAAACATCAGTGTAAGAGTGGAAAAGATTCCAATGGTATTCCTTCCAGCTGAGTGACCTCGTGAAGTAACTGCTGAGTCTCAGCAGTGGGTGCTTCTCAAGGTTCTCACAGTGAAGCAGAGAACTTTTGGCATCTTTGTCAGAGAGGCTGCTGCTTGTGCAGGAATCTTCCTCCAAGTCGGTGTCAAGATGGTCTTTGCTGTAGTCAAGGCCTGCAGCTTTACAACTCTTTAAATGTTAACTGTTAAACATTTACCTTATGAAAGCTATTGTTGGCAATTTTCTTCATTTAGAGCCCTCAGTTCGTATAACTCTTGTTAACATGTAATTAGTCACCGATACAGTCTAAATAACATATAACAATGCAAATGCAATAACCACATACAACTGGCTCACTTTTGGAAACCCAAGCAGTTGGACTCTGACTCGTGTCTCGGAGCGTCTCCACTGGAAGGTTTACACCCCCACAGTTAATTGGAACTGGATCTATAATGTCCTATAAAAACGCGTGTTTATAACTTGTCATAACTTAGTTAAATTACTTGTCATATAATTAGAGATACATACTGCGTTTATGTTGACTCCAGCTCCTGGGATCCTGTGTCATTTAAAGAGTTTTACTTTGTTACTGAAGGATTTCAGATGATTTTCTGTGTTTTTCATTTTTTGTGTTGCTGTGTGGTTCCTTGTTTTTATAAGATGACGGGGGAAACTGATATCAACTGTCTTTATAATCTTCTGACTTAGTTCTGAAACAGAACGTTGATGTGTTTTTGTAGTTTAGTGTTTCCAGAGTTTTCTTTCCCTGAGGGGTTTTACCCGTCGTGAGAGCAGTTAGAACCATGAAGCCTTTTACTGGCCGCTTGACATCTGGGGCCAGATGTTTGTCTTCTGGTGGCCAGAGGGTGAAACGATGCTGCATTTTCATTATCTATTGACGCACGTTTTATGGGCAGTCTGTGAATTGCAACTATGGCAGCAACCTTTTCCTCTGTGGTTTAGTAAGTAGATTTTTATGATATACTACTATTTATATCAAGCATGGTAATACGTTATAATGCATTAATCTAAACCTCTCTACTGGTCGTTATTCATGATAATCTAGTGAACTCTGCCTTAATCCGGATATTTACCTAGGAGTTAAAACATATTTAAGTTTTAACAGGATCAAAACGTCCAGTGACATGACCTCAGAGAGATCAGCAGAGCTGTGAATAATGGTGGATTTTGATTAAGACCTTCATAGATTCAGGAAGTACTTTTTGCAGAGTAGGTTAAACTTAAAATACTTTATTATTCAGTTGCAGAATCACAAGCAGAGTTGAACTTAGTCTGCAGTCAATTGCCATTTCCCTGAGCTACAGCAGCTGCACAGCCAGAATTGTGGACAAACTAATCTCATTTTGTTATATATATATATATATATATATATATATAATACCAATATTCTGTCATGAAGAAAGCAGGAAAGAGCTGCAGAAGGGCCCGAGACAGGTAACGAAGGTTGACTGCAGCACATCCTCCTCAGTCCCGGCAGCTGAAACACTTCAGTTACTTTGGTAGTGAACTGAAAGACTCCCTCTGCAGAGCACGGCAGCACAGCAAAGTGAAATCCGCTTCCGTCAGCGCTGAGCGCTCGTCTCTTCTTAGTATTTCAACGGTAAATGTGAAAATTAGGCGATTTGAAAAACAATTCCAAAAATTGTGAAGTTAAATGAAAAACAATCTTAACACCAAATAAATATAACAATTTAATTAATTTTTATTTTTTATATTTCCATGATGACACCTGCCTCCCCTGACTGCACGTCACTGTCCAGAGACTAGACATGCAGTTTGTTGGTATCTAAACGTTTTTCAGTGTTGGCTGACAGCACGTATGGAACAATGGAAGGTGTTGTAGCCCCTGTAACCCGAGGTCATACATTAATGATTCAAGTTATTATTTACTGTAGCACCTTTACTTTTTTAATGTACACAAAAAGGTCAAATGTGTTTTTAAAGTGATGGAATTTAAAAAAAAAAAAAAAGACCCAGTTCAGTCTATCGTTATTGCAGCCTTTTATGATAAAGGTAGGAGAGAGCTGCAAACCAGAGGAACCAGAGGAACCAGAGGAAGTGAAGGAGGGTAACTGGTCAACTTATGTCCTGGGCACACGAGCGCTCTGGCGTGTAGTTGCATTGCCCCCCCTACTCTGAAGTTTAAAGGCGTGTACTTTAAAAGTTCAGCTGCATCCAGGCTCCAACTTTGCTATTTTCATGCAATAACAATAAATAAATAAATTTAACCAGATAGCCGCAGAAAAATAAATAACTTTTATTCTCATTTAAAAATGCGACCCAAGATCAATTTAATGAATAGTTCATGGATAGAATAGTTTACAACGATGGTTATGGAGACCGTAACTGCAAACAGCCACCAGCATTGCTGCTTGATACGGATCACTATACTTCCTGGGAGAATGCCTCTGCTAGTTGGGGGCCCCCAGACCTGGACTGGACTCAGATGCTCTACTGCTGAGCTACTCCGCCTTGGAAGCTGCATTCATGAACAGGCGTTGTCAACTGCCGCAGAGTAAACGGGACGTGAATTTTTGAAACGTCTTTGAGGTCAAATCAGCAACCTGTGGAACGTATCAAAAACATCTCTGCTTCAGCTGAAATTGACTTGGATTCATTTATAACTGAGAAGTAACTGACTCTGGACCGTTATGACTGTGAAGGGCATATTGTGATTCCACAAAGGAGAAGAGTTTAAAAGCTGTTTATAGATTATTAAGTCTGAGGCCTTCTTCTCTGTTTAATTATGTTTTATTCACTCCTTCAAAAAAGATGGCTTCTTCTACTTAGCTGCCAAAGTTTCCGTCAAGCTCCTTCACACTGCCATCACCAACCAATCTTTACCAGCATCATACTTTATTCAACACAGGCAACGTATTAGGGGTGTGCCCAGCATCATTGCTGACACCCTGGTAAAGGATTACCTGGGTAGAAACCAATTAAGGATGTTGTTAGATGCGGTGTAACCTGTACAGGTGTTCTACCCCAGGTCAGATTCTCAGGTGTTTAAGCTATCGAGGCCCATTCATCTGAATCCTTTACAAAATGATTTCCATGATTACCTGTACTTTTATAGTAGCAACCAATTGAAATCATCATTAGGATTTTTTATTTTGTTTGCCACTGCTGCAGCCCTATATATCCTTTATTTATTCTTTTTATATTAAGGGTTTTTCTGAACTGGATCGGTCCAGGTCTTGTATAGGTGGCAGCCACATGTGAACTGCAAACCTTCTGAGCTGCAGTAACATATTCTAAAACTCAGCTGCAGCTTCTTTCCATTAAAAAGAACATTTGTAGCGCTCCGCTCACATTTTGGATCTGATGTATCACTGAATGAAGCAGTTTTTAAGGGGACGGAGGGCACCTGATCCGTGTCTGCATTGTTTCTGTCGTGTTGAGTTTTCCAAGCTGTCAGTAACAACTTAATTTAAACCATCAACTTGATTGAGAAGTTCTAGTTAATTATGGCCCTAAATTTAATCCCTCTTTTTAAAGCAAAGAAAGTGAAAAGCAAAAGGAGGTTTTTGGTTCGTTTTTTTGTTTTTGTTTCTAAAGGTCCCTGTGATGGAGAAGGTGTACACCTGCCTTTCATCTGAAGGGAGTTGGGATAGGCAGCAGCAGATGCCCATGATCCTAAATAGGAATAATGGGTATAGATAATGGATGGACAGATGGTTCTAACTGACTGGTGGGGAGTTTCAGGCTTTCAAGCTGTTGTGGCATAATTGCAAGCATCTGTCATCATTTTTCTGGGTAAACAGGTTGAGGTCCTCTATGCTCTACCACTAAGCCTTCATTAGCATCGTACTGTCAGAATTAGATAAAAGAAAGCAATTCCCATGGTTGACGAGTTGAGAAATTTGGACATCCAGAATGGTCACTCAAGTTGGTTGGCACCAAGGTTTGAGTTGGTGATCTCTTGATCTGCAGTAAGTGTTCCACCGCTGAGCTACCACAGCTGAAAGTGGTCATGAGAGACGACCTCTGTAAGCTGTACTGAGCATTTCTCCTCCAGCAGACCCTGGTACCCTGAAAACAGAGTCCACATTGCTCAGGGGGGAAGAACTTGAATTCAAAGGGAACAACACTGATCCTCTGTAAAAACATTGTGGACACAGTGTTGCTCTGGCTGTGCTCTATCACAGGGGACACCCAGATTTGAACTGGGGGCCGCTTCATCTGCAGTCAAATGCTCTACCACTGAGCTATGCCTCCTGCTTGCTGGCTGATGGTGATGATTCAAGGAGGAGGAAGGACGAGACATGGGCCGTTACTTCTCCTGTGATCTCAAAACACTTCCTCCAGCTTTTCTGGGGGGCCCCGAGGCATTCCAGGGCCAGCCAAGGAACCCCAGCGTGTCTTCCCCGGGGTCTCCTCATGGTGGGACATGCCTGGAACACCTCTCTAGGGAGGTGTCTAGAGGTTATCCGATACAGATGCCCAAGACACCTTAGCTGACTCCTCTCGATGTGAAGGAGCAGTGGCTCTACCTGAGCTCCTCCTGAGTGACTGAGCTTCTCAACCTGTCTCCAAGCGAGCACCCAGACACTTTCCAGAGAAAAGTCATTTTGGCCGCTATTATACGCAGCCTTGTCATTTTGGCCATTACCCAGAGTTCATGACCATAGGTGAGGCTGGGAGCATAGATAACTGATCCTCTGTAAAAACATTGCTCAGGGGGGAAGAACTTGAATTCAAAGGGAACAAGGTAACAACACTGATCCTCTGTAAAAACATTGTGGACACAGTGTTGCCCTGGCTGTGCTCTACCACAGGGGACACCCAGATTTGAACTGGGGACCTCCTGATCTGCAGTCAAATGCTCTACCACTGAGTTATGCCCCCTGCTCAACACTCAATGGTGTTGATTCAAGGAGGAGGAAGGACGCGACATGGGCCGTTACGCATATGAACACAACAGACTACCACACACTTCTCCTGTGATCTCAACATGTTCGGCTAAACTTGCTCTCGTGACTACAGCCAGGTAGGCAATGCCCCACTTTTGAAAGACTACAGGTGAGACCTTTGTGTTTACTTTCAGGAATAGGATAACAAGTTAATATTTAAATGGTATTGAATACACGTATGAATGTTAGTGGGTAACGCAGGTCCTGTATGGAGTCTTCCAACACAACAAAGTCAGATGATTTGTCTGTTGCCATGATGTGATGTGGAGTACTTACATACCTCCATCAGTCCTCTGAACTGATTCAATATTATATAAAGGTAATATAATAGCAGAGTTACATTCCCAGTTCCTGGCAGTAGTTTATTCATTTGTTGGTTTCATTGTTTTGTCAGTGTTAATAAAATATAAAAAACATAAACAAATCATACACTTGTTGCATCACTATCAAAATGAACACAATGTACAGTGAAGTAGACACTCTGGTAGACTTGTTTAATCCTAATAATGATGAGATTTTAACACTATTCATGTGGTAATAATTGTTATCATATTCCTGCAAGTAGGGAAGGCACATTTTCTGACTTTTTCTGTTCTGAAAATTACAAACTATTTACCTTGTACATAGTCTGTGGATTATAAACCCTACATTTCAGTGCAGCAGCCTTTTGTGCATCATTATCTAGGAAACCTCACGGTTGCATATTGAGTTCATGATATGATTTATGATGTAACAATGTGGAATCGCTTTTGCTATATTATTTGCCATCGACTAACTGGGAGAGAACTATCAGCTGATGGTGGTCTCACTGTAAAACCTCATTGGATAACCAGCCATTTTACACAGCTTTATATTAATCCGTCTGTGTCTCTTTTTGCCTGCAAGCTCTTCTCTGCTTCTGCTGAACCTCTCCCTGCTCCTCAACCTCATTCCTTCTCCTTATTCCCTGCATCCTGCTGCTGTCTTCTCTCCACTGGCTGCTTTATGTGTGCAGATAAAGGCTGCAGATGATGACCAATGGGAGAATGTGAGTCATCCTTGCATACTCTGCATCCTTAGCATGCAGTCGTGACTTTTCCCAGGACAAGCTGTTTATTAGAAGGGTTTAAAATGTCTGTACTTTTATGTGACAGAAGAAGAAATGTGGGCTGGTCAAAACAGAGAGTCTATAATCTGTGTTGATTTGGACCGTGTCATTATGGGGATTTTAACATCAATGTGGACAACCCTCAGGTCAAAGGGACTAAAGAGCTGAGTAACACTCTGGACCACGTTGGGCCGACTCACCATGTAACAGAGGCCACGTACATGACACCGTCTGGACCTACTGGTCTCTGAGGGTCTGAGCATTTCAAAGGTTACAGTGTCGGATGCGGGCCGGTCTGATCGTTCCTGTGTTTCTTTGAGAGGATAATTTCAGTCACACAAATGTGTCAACAGCTGTGACCACAAAACGGCATCATACTGAAGACAGCAGTGAGATCTTTAACCAGGTCTTCTCTGTAACACCTGCCCTGTCCGGGGGTTCAGTCAATGAGCTCGTCAGTAGTTTCAATGCTAAAATGTTAAATGTTATGACACTATTGCTCCCATTAAGGTGAAGGTATCTCTGGAAGCAAGAAGTCTCCATGGAGAAACTCCAGTCTGGTGAAAAATGGAAAAAGGGATTGTTGGAAAGCTGAGCGCAGATGGAGAAAACAAATATCCAGGTTCATTAAGAGTTCAATAAAGAGAAACGTCACTCTTATAATTTACAACTGAGGAAGGAAGGCAGGAAGTCCTACTGAATACAGACGGTGGAAACATGTCAGTCTGAGTTTTACTGGATCTCAGTGCTGCGTTTGATGCAGTTGACCAGAATATATTACTAAACCCAAACTGGGCAGGTCTCTACAGAACTGTGCTAAACTAGTTCAAAACGTACATAGAGAACGGGAAATCAGAGTGTCAAAACTTAAATTTACATCTGAGCAGACAAGAATGAGGAGTTCCCCAAGGTTCCATCCTGGGACCTCTTCTGTTTAACATCTACATGATCTACATGACATTGGCACAGGTTATAAAGAACAATAAAATTAAGTATCACACCTGTGCAGGTGACAGGCAGATATATATTACAATGTCACCAGGAGACAGGCTCTTGGTAAATGCATTGAGGAGATTCATGTTTGGATGTACCACAATGTTCTCCAGCTAAACAAAAACAAAACTGAGGTAAAAGATCTGATGTCTCAGCAGGACCTGGAGAAACTAGTCCATACATTCATCTTCAGTAGGTTTGATTATTGTACCAGCATCTTCACAGGTCCACCTGAAACATCAGTTAGACGACTGCAGCTCATCCAGAACTCTGCTGCTCCAGTCCTCACTAAGACTGGACCACTCACTGGACCACATCAGTCCAGCTCCCTTATGATCCCTGCCTTAATTGTACTTGAGCACAACTGAGCTATCGGTAAGACCTGTCCATCTATTGTAGATCTGTTGATGATCAGCTGCACAGGCAGCAGAGCTTAGACAAATGTAACCTTTGAGCTTCATAGCATCGAAAAGATCCAGAAATATCATCTGCTTTAAAGCGTTCATGCCAAAAACAAAAGTGTTTGGGTGTCTGGGATAATTGCAATACTAATCCCAGATCATATGGGAAGATGGACTATGGAGTTTATTTTACTCCATTTCCTAAATTCAAACAAAACAGAGCTAAATGTCGGCGTGGGTTTAAGCTGCGAACTTAACATTCAGAAGTCCAACAAGGGTGTTTACATTTGTTCTAGGATAAATGACAGCAGCAATGCTTTTAACTGCCCAACCTTATTTGATGTAAATCATTATGTAGCAACTCAGCAGTCACCTTGGACATGTTGGCTAGCTACGCTACAATTAGCTCGTGTTAATCGCCACTAGCATCGTGAGTTTTCCTCAGATTACGAAGCCACTGAGCACCAAACACAAAGTTACAACTTTAAATCGAGTACGTAGATAACAGTGTTGTATCTTCAGATCTTGCGCTGAGCAGTACTAGTTATGAAGTTCTGTTGGTATAAAGTTATGCCTTTCCAAATTAAAATGATTAAAAGTCAGTTAATAAAATATTACCCTGCAGTCAGTGTGCAGCGTTGATCCTGGATGCTGCCATCTCCATGACAACCGAAAGACAAGGCTTCTACTGCTTGTACTGTAATCTGTTTACCAGTTTAACCATATTGTCACTTGTGTATATTTTTGATTTTGTACATATCCCTCCATAACATATTTGATTCCTATTTGAATATTCCTTAATGATAGATGGTCCTTTGTGTACAAAATATCGTTTACATTTTAGGAAACGTTTGTGACAAGATTTCCACACAGGCAGTCGCCCTGTAATACTGTAACCAATGCTGACAGGTTGTCTGAGTACGCAACAGAAAATAGTCCTTAAATTCTTTATTTTGAGGAAGAAACCAACTTTGCTGAGCTCATTTGATCTTTCTAAGGTAATTTACAGTGGAGAAATGGTGAAATGTTGCCACGGTACCATGATAAAGTGTAAATGTTGTTATACATAAAGAGTAAAATGGTGGAAAAAAGAAAAACTGAATATATAAATTACCGGGTGAAAACTCCTACTTTCCTGCTTGGTACCCAATAAAAGTGGGGATGATTAACACAATACAGAAGAATTCGTTGACATTTACAGAACAATTATGCAAAAGGTCAAACTATCCAGTGAAATGATCTTAGAGAACATTGCCGTGAATTATGACGCACATTGGTTAAATCCTTAATGGACTGAGAGAGAAAGCACTTTTCTTACTGTTACGGATGAAAAGTGACATCAACCATTTTGGAGTTTCTTGGAAGTGGATACCCCCGGCCTAATGAATTCTGGGAGATTAGCACCACACATTAAAACCTGGGAGCCCAGTTTGATGATTAATAATTTAATACATTTGGGAGACGCAACAACTATACGTGAGCACCCAACCCTGAAAACATTCTGCTCAGGAGAGACTAACTTGTGTGGCTAATTTTCTTCTCTTTTCCATTCTAAGTCATATTAAAATATCAAAGCTAAATGGTAAAAAGGACACAAAAAAACAGAAAATGTGATATTAAAAAGCTGTTACTTCAAGAGTTCTGTCTAAGTGCTTGTTGCTCATTCATGTCACACGGGAGTCCTTATTTACCTGTCTGACCCATGCGCTTTTGATTGATTCTGGTCATGGTTTTATATTGGATTAATATGATAATAATGTCAGATACAGTTAACAGGTTAAGATCCATTGAGGTAATGTGAGCTTTAGCGTAGTCACACAAGCAGGGGAGCCTCAGATGTGAATTGAAGAGCTCCTGATTTGCAGTCATGAGCTTTACCGCTGAACTACACTGACTCTCTCTGGACAAGACTGGCATCCTGTGAAGGAAATATCCAACGCTGCTGCTCCAGAACTGCCCTGAATTCATGGTTGGTGTTCAATCTCAGGTCTCATATAAGGCAGCCAGACACGACTGGCTGTAGTTTCTTCAAAAACCTGTCTTCCTTTGCTCTGCTTTTCTCTCATAAATTAATAAATTCCCATTTGGAAACACAGAATGATGGATGGATGGATGGATGGATGGATGGATGGATGGATGGATGGATGGATGGATGGATGGATGGATGGATGGATGGATGGATGGATGGATGGATGGATGGATGGATGGATGGATGGATGGATGGAACAGCTTTAAAGTTACAATTTATGATTGAATCATATACATTGAAATATCTCTATTTTTACAAATCCTGTCATGCAAAATGCCAGAATGTTTGCTTTCATTCATGACTTTTTTTCACAAAATATTTCTTTGAATTCTCCTTCACTGATCTAAAGAAGAGTCAGCCAAGAGAAAATGTTCTTGACCATCCTGACCTAAAAACAAACTGTTTGAACCCATAAACTTAAAAAGAAATAAACAACATTTAGAGAGCAGACAATGATTTGGTAGGAGAAGTATGTTTTATGACCCTGAAGTTGACAATAGTAAATAGCAGTATTTACAGTATATAATATAGCGGCTTGTATTATTTATTATGTGTAATCAATTTTGTCCTTGAATCAGTAAAATATAGTAAAAGAGCAATTAGTGTAATGAAGATGGGTGACTTTCTGTCTGTCAGACATGAAAAGACCGTTGGCTTCATTTTCGTAAGCTGATGTTACCGGGGTCAACGTGTCGGGGGTCGTCGCCCTGCCCCGTGCTGCGGGCGGGATATCCCAGAAGTTTCCAGATTTACCCGGCCGCTATGCTGGACTCCTCCTGAACGAATCTGGAAATGTGACATAGTCTGAAAAATATGTTTACAATTTGTTTCTTGTTTTTTTTTTTAAAAAAAACAAGTTATATTTCTGAATTAACACGTCATACACTTATTGGAATCATTTTAAAACTACTATTATACTACTATATAAAACTTCTGAAACACATTAAGTAAGTCTTTTTCAGTTCTACATTCAGTCAATCTTGTCATTTATTACGTCATTTATGTCATTTACTCATGTGATTGTTATTATTATTTAAGATTTGTCGTTTCTGCCTTCATTTGCCTTTTCGTGATTATCTATTATCTATCTATCTATGCACCAACTCTTGTTAAAGTTCGTTCCCACAGTAACAGTGATCCTTTGGTTTCAGTTGGAGTCGTTTCTACCTCCATCTGCCTTTATCTGAGGCCAAAATAATCAACAGACCTGGCGGGAGTCTTTCTGTGTGGAGTTTGCATGTTCTCCCCATGCTTGCATGTGTTCCCTCCGGGTACTAAGCTTTCTAGCTTCAAAAACTAGACATCAAACTTGTAGAAATATTAGGAGTCGCAGCAAACTGTGAAGGACAGAGCTGCAACTAATGCAGGAGGTCCCCCACCACCCAAACAACAAAAGCCGGACTTCAGTGCAAAACCAGTAAGTGGTGGAGAGTTGAAGGCGTTGGTTGGGCAGAACGTTGTAGATGAATGCTGCCCTTCAACACAGTTGACTCGCCCTTGTTTTGTGCCATATCAAACAAGATCCTACTACTATCAATGCCGAGTCACAGAGCATATTATTTTTCTTACCTAGAGAAGGAGTATCCATGATGGAGAGAAATCTGAATGAGGTCGACTTTGTGTCAACTAGTGCGGATATTTGGACTGCTAACAGCAGAAGTTATATGGGAGTAACGCTCCACTGGATCAGTAGATCCACGTACTCAACAAAGCAGTTGCAACAGTGACTGATAACGGGTCAATCAGGCTGTCACAGAGTCCGATGATGAGACTGGGGAGGAAGATTCCACCCCTTCAGATGATGATGTCACTTTTTAGATCTGTCAAAAATCCTCTCAGCTGAGAATACAAGTGAAGGCCAGCTGTCTCTTCTCCAGCACCACAGGTGTGCTTCACACACCATCGACATCATTTCAATAGAATATGAAGAAATATAACTACCAATGCAGAGAGCGAGGCTGTAAAAAGAAGCAACAAGTAGATCCTCCCTTGGACCTCAAACAGTGGAGGAAGTCAGCAAAAGAAAGGTCCTGGTACCGACATTCACAAGGTGGAATTCCTTTGTTGATGCTGTAGAGAGAATTGCAGAAATCCCCATGCACCAAGCTGGGAATTACATGCTTCAAAGACTAAGGCTACCAGTTCCAGTTCGAGTACTGCATGGTTGTGACGCTTCTAACTGCAGAACTGGACATTTTACTAGGTCACTGTCCTTATGGGCCTTTGCTGCCCACACTTGAAGTTCTGATGCAGAAGACATCTGGCAGTGAAAGACGCCCTGTCAAGGATGACTGCAGGCCTTCCAGTTGCCATAGTGCAGATATGTTCCATCTTTATACTAGTTTAAACATATTGCATCACATATATTCATTATTGTTCTGACTTAGGTGGTAGGAACATGGACAAAACAAATGGCAGATGAGCGCTCTTTTTGATTTATTGAAAGGAACACTTTGCTGGTTATGGTTAAGAAATTACCCTGCACTCAGTAATAGTGCACTACATAGTGTAGTTGCCATTTGTAGTTCTGTCCAAATATGTGGTGAGAACTTTTATACCCCACAAAGACAACTCAATTAATCCGATAATGCAGGGGTGTCAAACTCCAATCCTGGAGGGCTGGAGTCCTGCATGTTTTATATGTACCCTGCTTCATCCACCCTGATTCAAATGACTGTGTCGTTAACAGACTTGTGCAGACCTCGATGACATGCTGAGAACGACCATTACTTGGAATCAGGTGTGTTAGTGCAGTGAAACATCTAAAACATGCAGGACAGCAGCCCTCGAGGGCTGGAGTCCAACACATGCAATAATGCATCTTGAATAGACTACTACCAATCAGTTATGTTTTATTTTCTTTTTTACAAAAAGTTGCAGAAGTCATTCTTTATGGGCTGAGCTGCTGGTGTTGCAACTCTGTCCTTAAGATCCCCAATCTCACTCTAAATTTTTGTAAAACTTGCAGCTCTGGAAATATCGAACTGGAATAATAAACACAAATGGTCGGACGCACTTCCACAGCTCATATACGATTGAGCACTTGCTCATCACTGCTGACATCAGCTATCGATTATCAGGCTACTTTGCTGATTGAAGTGCCCTCCAGCAACGGAAGCAGAGATTTGAAACCTCATGATCTGCAATCAAATGATATGTGCTAAAAAGACCACCTGAGGTCTCTTTTTTTCTTTCCCACAACTAGGGGGCACCCAGATTTGAACTGGGGGCTCTTGATCTGCAGTCAAATGCTCTACCACTGAGCTACACCCCCTACTGTTAAAGCATTCAGAAGACCTCTTGATCCAACAAGCCAACAAGGTGTGGACTATCTTTTAAAAGTGATCAACTGATCTTGACCTTTGGTTACTCCTGTAATCTCACCAACACAATTGAGTCGGCAGCATTAACAAGAAGCTCCGGTTTTGAAACGCCACCATCCTGATGACGGAGTGAAACCAGACCACAGTGCTTCCGTTTCTTGCAGGACACAATAATAGTGAATATGATTAGGTTGCAGTAACTGCTTTTCAGAGTTCAAGTTTGGTTTATATCTCTGTTGCACTCTGACTGTGTCACTTGTGCCATAGTTCTAGCGTGATGTTCTCAGGTGTTGTTTAACTGTATCCTTCATATCTGTCCTTCTGTGGGTCGTCTTGATGTGCTGTTTCACTGTGTCGTTCGACTGCATCATTCTGGCGTGTTGATCTGATGAGTCATCCTTATGTGTTGATGTCGTGTGTGGTTGTGAATAGTTTTCTAACGTGATTTTTTGCTCCACTAGGTAAAATCCCCACTGAATTATTGGTTTACTTCATTATTTTCTGCCATGCTGCCAGATGCGTAACACCCACAAGACTCATATTCATACTAGTTTGTCTGTCTTTCTTGTGTGTTACTCTCCCATGACACGACCAAACACCGGGTCAGGTCAGCAGTGTACACAGATAATATGGTTCTTAAAGCTGCTTTGATACAAACAAGTTCAGTTGAAAGTTGCATAAACATGGAAAACTGTCGTGTGAATGATCAGTGAGGCTCTGAACGCATTTATGGCACAAGCCAGTTACAAATGCCCTGTTCTCACTTCAGTTACGGGCTAATTCCCCTCCTACATGTATATGTGCCACCGTGCTGCACACAAACGCACCTCGTCCAACTGTGCCAAAGACCAGACAATTTGCCACACCTGAGCAAAGAACAAAGTCCTCACACTTTCCACTTGAAACTTGGGACATCTTCATTTTTCATAACTGACTCAGGTCAAAAACTGATGATGTGGGCAGGGAGTACTGTACATCTGTTTTGCAACACTCCCATGTCACTAAAAATGATTAAGTGGATAGTAAAAAAATTAATAGATGCATAAACTATGATCTACTATAAGTCAAAACCCCCATATTGTGGATTAGTGAAACAAATCAGCTCCGAAAAGAAATTCTTTACAAGGTGGACACACAAAGAGCCTCACTCGCAGTTTTTCAGAAGATTACATTATGGTGACGCTTTACATGTCAAATCGTGACGTCATCGTGGGCACCCGGATTATAAAGGGGAACCTCTGGATCTGCAGTCACATGCTCCGCCACTGTGACAACAGCTTTACATGAAATCTGGCAGGTATGAGCCCAGCCTGCATGCCCAATCACAACCAGGAACAGGTCACAGTCTCCTGCTTCTCTGAAAAGTTTGTTTTGTGTGTGAATGATCCTGAGGCAGCGAATTTTAATTAACCCACTCTTCTGCCTTGGGAGGTAAATAGAAGTGAATCAACGGAGAGACGAGCTTTGTTTGCAAAGACACCACTCTACCCAGGATGCTAACCTCAGCATTTTGGCCATCCGGTCTTTGAAAGCACTGAAGCCACATGTGCATCACTGACTATGTTTAAACGGACAACAATCATTTTCATGTTTCTTGCTGGATGCCGTGGTCATTTTTAAGAGCAGGTGATTTGAAGCACAGAAGTTGGGCATCACAGTTTTGACATGGGGACATCGTAATCCGATGTCAAATGCTATCCCACTGAATGAGCAGCGCCAGCGTGGACGGGACGCCGTCCCCCTCTGAAGCTGATGTAGCACCTGGAACTGCACACCCATTAAACATTTAATGGTCATTGGTCATTAAAGTTTTATCTCGGTTTTTGGGCTGCCTCATCTTATTATCTCCCAAGTTTTGCTTATTAGAAGATTTATCAGATTTATCAAAATTAATTCTGGACAACAAAAAAAAAAATAATTAATTCTGGACATGACTAGGAACACATTTGTACTTAACCCTAATTATCACCAAGAAAACTAACTTCATGAGCTGGAAACACCATACACTTATCTCTCTGGAAAAATGTGTCATGGGTTTTTAACCTAATACCAAAAACTATATGACTAAATTTATAATGATGATCAATGTATTTTAATTTCTAATGGTATCTATTATCAATTATGCACACTAATATGAACATGCACACTTTCATACATCAATCCATTATCTATTCCCGCTTACTCCGTCTCCGGGTCACGGGGGTCTGTCGGAGCCTATCCCGACGCATAGTAGGCAAAAGGCAGGGGTCCACCCTGGACCGGTTGCCAGTCCATTGCAGGGCCACATAGAAGACAAACAACCAAGCACACTCACATTCACACCTACGGGTAATTTAGTATGATCAATTAACCTGCATGTTTTTGGACTGTGGGAGGAAGCCGGAGCACCCGGAGGGAACCCACACAAGCACGGGGAGAACATGCAAACTCCACACAGTAAGATATATATATAGATAGATATAGAGAGAAGATGAATAGAGACGGGAGTACGGAAGAGAGCGACGGAGAGACGGAGAGAGATAGAGAGGAGAGATGAGAGGAGAGAGGAGAGAGATGAATAGATAGTAGATAATTAATAGAGAGAGAGGATATGTATAGAGATATATATAAGAGATGATATATATATAGCTCATATATATATATCTGTAACATATACTGTACTACTGTATATGTATATATATATATATATATATATATATATATATATATATATATATATATATATATATATATATATATATATATATATATATATATGTGTGTGTGTGTGTGTGTGTGTGTATAGTCAAAAGCAGCTTTGACTCGCATATGAACTTAAGTGACCTCCCATTCCTAATCCATAGAGTTCAATATGTCGTTGGTCCACCGTTTGCTGATAGCTAGATAGAACAGCTTCAACTGATCTGGGAAGTTGGTCCACCAGGTTTAGGAGTGTTTATGGGAATTTCTGACCATTCTTCCAGAAGCACATTTGTGAGGTCACACTGATGTTGGACCAGAAGGTCTGGCTCTCAGTCTCTGATATATAAATATATATATTATAAAAAATATATAATAATAATAATAATAATAATAATAATAATACTCCCAGAGGTGTTCTGTCAGGTTGAGGTCAGGACTCTGTGCAGGCCAGTCAAGTTCATCCACACCAGACTCTGTCATCCAGGTCTTCATGGACCTGCTTTGTGCACTGGTGCACAAAGATGTTGGAAGAGGAAGGGACCAGCTCCAAACTGTTCCCACAAAGTTGGAGCTGGAATTGTCCAAAAGTTCTTGGTCTGCTGAAGCATTCAGAGTTCCTTTCACTGGAACTAAGGGTCCAAGTCCAGCTCCTGAAGAACAACCCCACACCATCATCCTCCCTCCACCAAACTTTACACTTGGCACAATGCAGTCAGACAAGTACCGTTGTCCTGGCAACCGCCAAACCCAGACTGATCCATCAGAGTGCTTTCAACAAGAAAATACCACTGTTAACATTACCTACAAATCCTCCGACCGTTGTGCACACTCCAGAAAAGAGCCATCAGGGTGGTTCATAAGGCAGGTTTCCAGGACCGGCCTTCTAAAACTCCCAGATCTGGTAGAATTTCAAACAACTCAGCTGATGTATACAGGATCGTTGCATTCACGAATAACGTTGAGTCCATCCTGGGAAGCATTAAAGACGATAATTTCTCAGTAATTTTACCTCAAGGTCAAACCATGCAATGTAAAACAGGAATTATATCTGTGGCTCGACAAACCTCACTGAGCATGCTTGTAGTTAAAGTCCATGACTGGACAACCATTTGTTTGGTGGGGCTGCCAGAACAAAGCCTGTGCTGTCTAAAAAGAAGACAGAAGCATGACTGCAGCCGATACAACAACAAGACTCCTGAGTAATGTCCTAGAGACACACGAGATCACAACGCCATGTCAAGAGATCACCAAACAAAGCATTTCAGCAAAAAACCCTCGCGCACGCTGGAGGTGTGATGATTTTAGGGTTGTTTAAAGATCAGGACCTGGGTGCCTTGCAGTCACTGAGTGGACCATGAACTATTGAAGTATTCGAGAGGCAAATGTGTCTGATATCTGGGTCACGTGACAGGACAACAATCTGAAAAACACCAACAAATCTACATCAGAATGGATGAAAAAAAAATAAGTCAATGTTTTGGAACAGCTTACTAAAACACCAGACCTCAACCCACAAGGCCTGGACCTTAGAAGAGCTGAGCTTCAGCAAAAGCCCAAAACATTTGGTAAAAAATGGCACAGTTTCCCAACATATAACTTCACTGCAGAGCTGCTGGAAATATGCTTTCAGAGCTGTTTATTCTGGTTTTGTGCTGTCACTGGACAAAACACACATGTAATCACTGTATTTCCACAATGTACATACATTGATTAATATAAACTTACTTTTGGTGGGTAAAAAAGTAGTTTAAATGTCTACATTTTTTAAGACTTATCCTTTCACTTTTGAAATCAACCTCTGGCTTTGTTCATCACTTTCAGCAGCTACGTACCACAGACCGGAGGAGAACAGATGTGCTTGTCACTGCATTATCAAGCAGGAGAAAGGCTCCACACGTGGTGTGGATGGATGTTGCAGCAATATTCAGAAAGTCAAATGATTCATCCGATGCCGCCGGAGCCATTTGTCTGTGTCAGAGTTTATGCGATGCTCCCCAACATTTTTCCCCGACTCCCCAACTTTCTTGTCTCCCATCCTTGAAAGCCAAATCAATCAAGTTTTCCCAAGCAGTAAATTGCAGAAATAAAGAGACAATGAAGTGGAATGAGCAAAAGCAGGATTGATAGCATTAGGAGCATTTGGGACAGCCTGAGAGGGGTTTCCAGGCGGCAGTCTTTTTGGGATGGAGAAGCAAACTCCAGTCCACAGTGCGGAAAAGGAAGTATACGGATAAATGGAGTCAAAGCAGTGTAATCATGTATTCAGGCTTTGGGAAGCAGATGCTTGCTCTGGTCTGATGGATGAGTGCCTATCTTCATTTCTTGGAGCTAGAAAGGCAAAGGTCCACTGCATGATGCAATCAATCATTTTCTTGTGTGCTTTCAGAATGAGAAAGAGACCACGTCAAACTCAGAATACAGATCACATTCCTCTTTTTTAATCGTGCTTTGGGTGAAGATGACTCAAAGTGGCATATTTAAACTTACAGTTAAGCAGACAAAGATGGGATGATGTCATCAGAGATTCCTTCCTTGTAATACTGGGTTATAGTACAACTGGTTTAATGTTTTAGTAGCTCAGCTTGGGTCTAAATCCACATTTGTACCAAGCAGGTTTTTGCTGGTTCCGATCAAATAAAACATGTAGGTTTACACCCCCATCTTCAGAAAAGTTGGAATGCCTTAATATAAAACAGAATGCAATGATTTAAACATCTAATCAACCCATGTTTAATCATAAGGGGAAAAAACTGTGAACAACATAAGCTCACTTTAAAGTTGTTACCAGAAAGGTATCTCAAAAATGTTGGAACCCGGGCAACAAAAGCCTGGAACGATAAGTGTTGCTAAGTAGAAACCCGAGGAAACAGATCCAGCAGATAGTCGGGATAATTGACAAACAACTGACCCCCCTGCAGTCCAGACCTTCTCCAACTGAAAACATCTGGCACATCATGAGAGCTATGATTGTTGAGCAGCTCCAAGCCTACATCAGAACAGAATGGGACAACATTCATCTCCCCAAACGTCAGCAACTGGTTTCCTGAGTTCTCAGACGTGGTGTGGGTTGATGCTAAAAGAGGAGCTACAGCTGCCAAACAATTCAAAATTACAATTCTTAGATCATTTTACTATCATTGTTATAAAAAATAATACAAGATGGTACATTTCCTCCCTTTAAACATCCATTCAGCTTCTGCTTATCCAGGTTCTGGTTGTGGGGACCAAGACGTACCTTTTCTCTTTCATGATGGGATATTTCTTCAGATTTACCCTCGCTTCTCAGGGTTCTCAGGGTTCTCAGGGCCACGCCAGAGCGAAGGCCCTCCGTTCCTCAGGGGGCCTTCGCTCTGGCATTTAAGATGTTTTAACATTTCTATTGTGAATAAAATGAGTTTCTGAGATTGGTTAATCATAGCTGGGTTGCATTATGAAGCACGTATGCAACAGTGTCATTTTTAGCTCGTCTAAGCAGAAGGTGGGTGGCTCCAAGTTGAGGGCAACCTGTTTTATCCACATAATTAAAAAATCTGAGTGCTTTCTTGGCCGGCTTCTCCAGAGGTCACAGCAGTCATTGAACACCGTTTGATAGACTTGGACATCTGGACCAATGTCAAAGAGTGCTATGCAAGCAGGATGCTTTATTGTCCAGAGGTGAAAAGAGGGATTCCTGGCTGCTATTCAGGCATTTCATTTGTGGGAGAAACACAAGCATCTGTTGTCTGTTTCCTTTTTCAAACTGGTGGCACTTTTCTAAACACTTGGGCTGAAAACTCCACCAGCCTTTAACTAAGATTTTAACTAAGATTTATTTAGGAAATGTTCATAATTACCGTGGCGGTGACAACGAGGAGAAAAAAGAGCCTGGCTTTGAAGTGAAAGGTGACTTGTAAAATGTAATTCTGTCTCTATTTTCTCCTTTCAATTTGTGCTTCTGACAAAAGTGAACTCAGCTGGTCCTCGTCTGTCTCTTCTCTGGACTAATTGACTTTTATCAGCAGGACTTTTGCCTTTGATCTCCGACAGTTCACGGCAGACTGCTCCTCAACGTGAATCTCTGACAAAAGGGGTGAGGCATATGGCAGCGCTGTGGGATTCTGGGTAATTTCGCCCCCTTCGCAACAATTGCTCTGCATGTGAATGGATCCTTGAGAGAAGAGGTGAGAATTGTGGGCTGAGCTCAGACTTGTGCTATTCTAGCAACGCTGTCACTGATCAACACTGCAGCGCTGACGAGGTTGAGCCCTACAGCAAGAAACGCCCGTCACCATATGAAATCCTACATTCAACAAAATGCAGTGATTCTTTTCACTTTTATTTCTTTGCAGATAGTATGATCCCAAGATAAAAAGGTTGCCACAGGGGCAATCAAGACTAGTCAGGAGGTGAAACAAAAGAAATTAGACGTTATTACAGACAGGTGAAGTCCAGAATCCAGGCTCTGTGATGGTCTGGAGTTGTATCGGTGTCTAAAACTCGGTGCTCTGAGCTGCATATGCTGCCTTAAAGAGCACGTCTTTTAAATGCACCTCCATGAACTTTTCAACAAGACAATGTCAAACCGCGTTCTGCAGTCGCGGCCAGAGAAGATGCTGCTGCACATGCTGATACGTGCGCAGGCAGAGAGGGAAAAAAACACCTCCTGAAACCTTCCATCACTCACTTAGGAGGTGTGAGCTGAATAAAAGTAAAAGTGACTGTCCCAGCTTTTTGGGACAGTCTCGCTGTCAGAGAGTTTCTGTTATGTCCTGATATATTTTCACACACTTATACGTCATGGAGTGTTCACATGTGCATGGCAATAACATAATTCACGTGGGATTAAGTCTCTCGTGTCCAGGACAGGAGTGTGTAGCCTTTGATTGTATTAGTTGTTCTGCTTGCATCACTGCTTTAATTTCATTCCAGATGCTCATTTAGGATAAAACTACGACAGCTCGAGGTAGAGAAACACCAGCAGATGTGGTCCTGGTTTCGCCGGAACAAAATGCAGCTCACTCTGTTGCTCAACTTATACCCCTACGGAGGGGAGCTAATTAAATAAAGAGCTGCTAATGTCAGGTCAGGGCCACTGTGGCTTTTCTAATGAATTCCAGGTCTCTGCTAGAGAGGCGCCTGCACCCGTTTCCATGAGCATCTAACGGCAACCAGAGTGAGACACTTATCACTGTTACCAATCGATGGAGACGTGCAGGTCCAGGCCTGAAAAGAGGAGGCTCAGGACTGCGCTGGGGGTACGGGTCATTCATCTTTGGGAAGATGTGCCCATACTGCCCCTCTCACTGGGCCATTAGAGTTTGAGGGATCAATGTGAGCCGCCCGGGAGGAGTCCATCCATCACGCCACCGACGCAGCAGCATGCTCCAACCCCAGCGGAGCTGGCTTCCTGAACCTCACCTAAACCTGCACCGCAAATATAATTACACCATAATTCAGCCTCCCAACGCTGAACTGACTCAAAGGACATGCTCATCCCCCCGTCTGCAGGGTTCCTAGAATGCTTACAGCTCTCCTCCTCAAGGACACGTGGAGGACAGTGGAATACTTGAATGGAGCACCTTTAACAAATAATGTTTTAGCTCAGTAGTCCCCGAGATTTTCGTCTGTTCCAAGAAGATGCTCAATTCAATTCAATTCAATTCAATTTTATTAGTCTATTAGTACACAAGTTGACAAGACCGCAGCCGTGTGAAACTCTCTTCTCCTGAATGAAATTCAGAAATAACTTAATACAAACTGGAATTAATCAGTAGTTATTAAGGTCAATATAACTAATTTATATTTAAATTGCTCATTAATATCTGTTATTACTACCTTGTACTTATTACTAAACTTTTTTATGAATTAAAAATACTTTAATTCATACTACCTTATACCACTAAATATCTAATAAATTAACAATATTTTATCAAATGATCCATACCAGTTTATATTTGTGAGCTAATATTAATAAAATACTGTCTGGAAAGAAATAATAGTCAAAGTAGATCTAAGAATCAGTGCATCTCCTGCAAAGTCAACAGTTTTTCTAGATTTGAGCCTTAAAGGCAGGATAAGGATTTCTGGATGACACCACAGCTGTTGAACTTTGAAACCAAACATCAACAAATCACAGAGCGCTCACTCTCCCCTCCCTCCGGTTCTCCCTCCGCTTCTCCCTCTGGCAGGGGCGGGCTTTCAAGGGTGGCTGAGGGAGGCCCTACTGTGGCCCAGTTAGAGCTTTTAGTATCCAAGCGTATATTACATCTCCTGGGAGCTGGGCAACTCAAGCCCTCAAATGACTTGTACCCAGAGGAGTCCAGAGAATGAGCACAGACCACTGAACAACACTTACACGTGCAGATATTTACAGGAGGTATATATGTATGTGTATATGTATATGTATATGTATATGTATGTGTATGTGTATATGTATATGTAATGTATGTGTATATGTTTAATGTATCTGTCTGTGTCTCTGTCTATCTGTCTGTGTATGTGTCTCTGTTCTGTGTATTGTATGTGTCTGTGTTTATGTCTGTGTTCTTTCTGTATCTTCTCTGTCTTGTCTCTGTCTGTGTCTCTGTCTGTCTCTGTGTCTGTGTATATGTATATGTTGTGTTATGTATGTTGTGTATATGTATTGTATGTGTATATGGATGTATGTATGTTGTGTATATGTATGTGTAGTATGTGTATATGATGTGTATGTGTATATGTATGTGTATATGTATATGTATGTTATATGTATGTGTATATGTATATGTGATGGTATGTATGTGTATTGTATTTGTTATTATGTATGTGTATAGTATATGGATATGTATGTGTATATTATGTGTATGTGTTATAGGGATGTATGTGTTATAAGTATATGTATGTGTATATGTATATGTATGTATATGTTATTATGTGTTGATGTATGGTATATGTATGTGTATGTGTATTGTATAAATATGTATATGTATATGTATGTATATGTATGTAGGTGTGTATGTATATGTGTATATTTGTATGTGTATATGTATGGTATGTTTATGTATGTATGTTATGTATGTATGTATATGTATATGTATATGTATGTGTATTGTGTATATGTATAGTATATGTATGTGTATATGTATATATGATATGTATGTGTATATGTATTATAGTAGTATGTGTAGTTTATGTTATGTATGTATGTGTATATGTATATGTATGTGTATGGTAGATGTATTGTATATGTATGTGTATATTTGTATGTGTATATTATATGTATATGTATGTGTATATGTATGTTGTTATGGTATGGTATGTGTATTATGTGTATGTGTGTATGTGTATATGTATATGTATATGTATGTGTATATGTATATGTATGTGTATATGTATGTGTATATGTATATGTATATGTATATGTATGTGTATGTGTATAAGTATATGTATATGTATGTGTATATGTATGTGTATATGTATATGTATGTGTATATGTATGTGTATGTGTATAAGTATATGTATGTGTATATGTATGTGTATATGTATGTGTATATGTATGTGTATATGTATGTGTATATGTATGTGTATATGTATATGTATGTGTAGATGTATGTGTATATGTATATGTATGTGTATATGTATATGTATATGTATATGTATGTGTATAAGTATATGTATATGTATGTGTATATGTATATGTAGGTGTGTATGTATATGTATGTGTATATATATATATGTATGTGTATATGTATATGTATGTGTATATGTATATGTATATGTATGTGTATATGTATATGTATATGTATGTGTATATGTATATGTATATGTATGTGTATATGTATATGTATGTGTATATGTATATGTATGTGTATATGTATATGTATATGTATATGTATGTGTATATGTATATGTATATGTATGTTGCCCCGATCAGATTGAGTCATGGTTGCTAAAATAAAAAAGACAGACTAACTTCAGTGATGTAGTAGGTACAAAATATTGTAAAAAAAAGTTTGTGCTGCCTGACTGTCTTTATTTTCACTCTCACATTTAACTTTATGACCCACAAATCTACAAGTGGATCACCGATATGGTCTCCAAGTGTATTTTGAGTAAAACTCGTCACCAACCGTCCACCAACTAGGTGGAGCATTTTTACAGACTAACACGAGTGGAACTTCATATAAGCATAAAAGTGGTGCAGCAGAGCGAAAAGAAAAGGAACAAAGAGAGCAAGTAAAAGCCAAGTTACAAAAACTGGACACATATTTTGTTCGCCATCCTAGAGATGAACCTAACTGCCAGCAGAGCCAGGGAGCCAGGTTAATGAACTACAGGTAGCAGGTCCAACAATCTACACACAATGTGAGTTAGGTGTAAACTGTTGGTGGCTGTATATCCCCTTCTTTCTGTCTCGGCGGTACAGCGGTGATGTCACTGCGTGCTGCTCCAGGGTGGAGCCAGACCTGGTGCCTGACCAGCAGCCCCCCTTATTAGTGACCATGTAGACTAATGTTGTTGTTGGTCTCTTGGTTTGTTGTACTTGTTGTCGCTGTCCGTGGTGCTGAAGCTTGTAAGCCCCACTGCTGCGGGCATGTGTATGTTGTAGTAGAATAATGTTATCGTGAGCTTATTTATTTGGGGTTACCTCCGCCCCCGCCCCGGGTCGCTCTGATTTGTTCTGCTAGTGCCCTCTGGTTCTCCCTTCAGTTCTCCCTGTGGTTCTCCTTCCAGTTCTACCTCTGGTTCTCCCTCCAGGTCTCCCTGTGGTTCTCCTTCCAGTTCTACCTCTGGTTCTCCCTCCAGGTCTCCCTGTGGTTCTACCTCTGGTTCTACCTCTGGTTCTCCCTGTCATAAACTCCCAGACGTCTCCCCTCCTTCCACATCATGTGCTGAATTCGACAGGCTGGAATAATGTTTGCTGTGTAGAAAGACCAGTTTTTATTGTAATTGTTATTATTATTTACAGGGAGTTGGTGAGATAAAAGTTAACAACGATGATTCATTAGAAATTACGGAGAATTATTTACCCTACCTTTTAACATCTCTTCAAGTTCTGACTTCTTCTCAGCATGTCAACATTTCATCTCCATCAAGTACATTTGACTTTTACAATCAAGGATTTATCCTTTTTTTTCATATCCGTCTCTTTTCAAAAATAGTTTTGTATCTATATATATAAGTAACCTCTTTCTATCTTGTCAACCAATGTTTAATACCTTAGATTTAGCATTTACTTGAAAGTACAATAAAAACACTTTTCAGCAGATAAGTTAATGTTTTTTTCCATGCTATCAACCTATTTTTATTAACCAGAATTCATTTGCTTTCATTTTAATCATTTTTGTAAATTTCAGTCACTCTGTTCATGATTAATCTTCTCTTTTCTATCACTATCTTCTATAAGTCTTGTTTTTATCTTTTAGTATCAAATTCCTTTTTCCCTTTATTCTGTCACACATCAATCTTCCATTTCTTTTGTCTGTCTGCTGGGTTTAGAGGTATCTGGGATGGATCATCACAAATGTGTTTTGGAGCCTGATCCCTCAATATGGGGAAGAGTATAGGTAAGAAATTGAAACTGAATCAAAGATCAAAAGAACCATGCAGGCGGTTTTTTAGCATCAAGTCCAGACTCCAGAATCCAGGTTCTGTGATGGTCTGGGGATGAATCAGACTTCCTGGTAAAGCTCATTTCCACTGTGATGCAGCATAGATGCAGAAATGTACGCTGAGACGACTGTCGTTTTAAAATCTAAAAATAAAGAAAATACATTTTTTCCTTCAAGACGTCTTTTCCCAGGGACGACCATCCATGTTTCAACAGGACAATGTGAAACCACATCCTGGACACTTCACAAAGACATGAGGAAGACGAGGGTATGAACACTGGACTGACCTGCCTGCAGTCCTGACCCGTCCCTGACGAGAATGTTGGAACATTTTGGAACGAGTTGGTGGCTTGAATTGTAATAGGAGATGTATTTCTTCAAATGAAATGAAGTTAACAAAAAAAAAAGTCAAATGATTGTTTTAATACAGTCTAATAAAAAATAAAATGTAAGAATCAGTCCATCTCCTCCAACATCAGCTCCACAATTTAAGCTTCTTCTGGACTGGCTCCTCACAATAATTTGCCTGTCTCAGTAAATCTGGTCTTTTTTTAAATTAAAGGATTAAAAAATATTCATATCAGTAATTATGATGATGGTTTTAGTCAGTTAATGCGGATGCCCGCAGACATGAGGAAGAGCAGTCAGAATAAGTCTGAATAAGACTTGTTTGTTTTTATATTAATGAAGGAACGCTGATATATGTTAGTTTGATTCAATTCAATTTTATTTACATAGCGTCTGTTACAAGTTGTCTCCAGGATCTTTCCAGAGTCCAGAACATGACCCACGAGCAATTATTACATAAACAACTGCAGGAACAAAACTCCCCTTTAAGAGGGAAGAAACCTGGATCAGGACCTGGATCATAAGAGGGAAGAAACCTGGATCAGGACCTGGATCATAAGGGGGGACCCTCCTGCCGAAGGCCAGCCGGGTAGAACAGGAAGTAAAGAGAGAATAGAGACACAGACACACCGTCAAAGGTACAAGACAGGATACAATAGTATTATTATCTATCAGCAGCAGAACTCAGACTTCTGTGTTTATATGACTGATACCTGGTTAGTTGGTGGACTACAGAGACCACTATCTAAACAGGTGTAGACAGCAGACACTGAGGTGGTCAGAGGTGGGACTGCAGGTCGGTGGATCATGTTGGGGTCCCCCTGCAGCAGGTCTACAGCAGCAGATCCAGATGAAGCTGTGTTGAAGACCAGCTGCTCTAGTCTGGTCCTGCAGCTGCAGCTGTGACTACTGGTCCTGACACTAAAGTTTACACCAACTAGATGTTTTACTGAACACAAACGTTGGAAGTTTGGTTTTAAAGGTGGTGGTGGTGTCAGCCTCCTTCACCCAAACTGGAAGGTGGTTCCATAGTGATGGTTCCTGATAGCAGAGGACCCGTGCGCTCTCTTGTTGGTTCCTGTCAGCACTCGCGCTGCTGCATTTTGGATCAGCTGGAGGCTGTTAAGAGAATTACTTGGACATCCAGCCAACAACACGTTACAGTAATCTAGTCTAGAAGATACGAACGCATGAATTAGTTTTCCAGCATCACTCTGCGAGAGGATGCTCCTAATCTTTGTGATATTACGGAGGTGTAAAATCGCAGTCTTACAAACCTGATTAATCTGCTGTTTAAATGACAAATCCTGATCAAAATCACTCCAAGGTTTCTCACAGTTTTACTGGAGGCCATCGCAAGACCATCTAATCCCTTCCTACGGTGTTTGGACCACAAACAAACAATAAAAGGAATGAGTCAGTCTTTTCAAATCCTCTTTTCTTTGTGTAAGCAAGAGTGATTTTTTCAATAAGTCTCACTTATTCAGTCTCATTCACTTGTTTTTTTTTTCATTTTGAGGTGCAATCACTTTTTTTGTCATTTATTGCCGCAGTAAATCTGTTGTGGTTTAACTGGCTCCTCTTAAACACTTCTGTTATTGTGATCCGTTACAGAAAATACAGAAACAATCTCATTTCCACTGGAAAATAGCAGACACAACTTCAGCTTTAAATGTTTCTGGGATATTAAATAGAAGCTGGATTATTTCAAACGGATGCTGCATGATGCTGTACACAACGCTAAATCAGAACAAACGTATTTGTTGACTTTTATTTATTTGCTTACAGATATTTCCTGTTTTTGTTTCTTTAACAACAAACAAATTAATATGAACAAACTGTTTTGTTCATATTGATTCATTTTTGCATGTCAGGTCTGCAACACATTTTGAAAAATAACTTGACATGTGACAAATTAGGACGAATAAGGAGGAAAAAAATCAAAATAATGATGTTATTTCAAACAGGTGGTTGAAATGATAATAAAGGCTGAGTCTTTGAGGGCCAAAGCTGGAGAGAGGAGCTCTACTTTATGAACTACTGTGTGGTACAATCATTGAAATGCCAACAAATAGTCTGGAGTCTGGAGAAGGTCTGGAGGAGGTCTGGAAGAGGTCTGGAAGAGGTCTGGAGGAGGTCTGGAGGAGGTCTGGAAGAGGTCTGGAGGAGGTCTGGAAGAGGTCTGGAGGAGGTCTGGAAGAGGTCTGGAAGAGGTCTGGAGGAGGTCTGGAAGAGGTCTGGAGGAGGTCTGGAGGAGGTCTGGAAGAGGTCTGGAAGAGGTCTGGAAGAGGTCTGGAGGAGGTCTGGAGGAGGTCTGGAGGAGGTCTGGAGGAGGTCTGGAGGAGGTCTGGAAGAGGTCTGGAGAAGGTCTGGAGGAGGTCTGGAAGAGGTCTGGAGGAGGTCTGGAGGAGGTCTGGAAGAGGTCTGGAGGAGGTCTGGAAGAGGTCTGGAAGAGGTCTGGAAGAGGTCTGGAGGAGGTCTGGAAGAGGTCTGGAGAAGGTCTGGAGGAGGTCTGGAAGAGGTCTGGAGGAGGTCTGGAGGAGGTCTGGAAGAGGTCTGGAGGAGGTCTGGAAGAGGTCTGCAGGAGGTCTGGAGGAGGTCTGGAAGAGGTCTGGAAGAGGTCTGGAGGAATGTCAGTGTATATATGGCCAAAGCAGGATCTGGACACCTGGGACCCCCAGTCCCTCAGACGGTGCAGAACCGCTGTTCATCCCTAGCTGATGTAATCACATGGACTAGACTTGGTGCTGTCCAGGGGCAGCCTTTCTGGCCCATCTGGGATGAACCACCACACGTTGGAAATGTCTGTTGCAGTCAGACAAACAATTATTTTTAGATCTTGTTGTGGTCCAGAGCTCAAAGCTCTTTCCAGAGAGGAAAAAGATCATCCAAACTGTTCCCAGCAGCTAGTCCAGCGGCCAGACTATGACAGTAGCTCGTTTCTTCTTCTGTGATGACAGCATCAATGCAGAAAGCCTCTCTGATACTTTAGAGCAACATATGGTGCCTTCAATATTCAATATTCAATCTGTTCCAGGAACATCCATCAACAAGACAATCAAGTGTGAGAGCTGTGGCCTAGTGGTTACAGTGGTGGGCCAGGTTCAAGCCCAGGACTGGCCACAATGGTAAATCACTGGGGGCCCCTGAGCAAGGCCCTTAACTCCCCCGGGCGCTGATGCTGGCAGCCCCACTGCTCACTAGTGAAACTAGTTGATGGGTTAAAAGCAGAGGTCAAATTTCGGTGCATCGTACATACAGCGTGTGCACAACGTCCATACTGACAAGAATGATCATGAAAAAACAAAAAGGCTGAGGGAGATCAGGATGCTGGTCCTGGCCTGCCCGCAGTCCTGACCAGAGGAATCAGGGAAAATGTAAACTCCAACGCATCACTCGGTATCCTCAGTGCTTTAACACCTTTCACATTTAAAAGGCATGACAATTTTACAAGGTGGTAAAAATCTTTACTGTTCCACCTTTTCTGAATGTTCTGCAGGTCTGAAATACAAACATGGGCGTTTATTAAAAACGTAAAACTAAACTAATGGAGAAAAACAGTCACAACACATATTGAGCTCATGCTGTCTAAAGATGAAGTCTGGGAAGATACCACGAACAAAAGAAATCATAAACATGTTTTGTACTTTTAGGCATTTTAGCATATTTTTTATTGAAGCTGAAGTAGAAAAAGAAACCTTTGACACTGCCGAGTCTCCAAACTGTGGAAATAATAGTGCATCTGGAAGATCCCAACCTCACGGGAGTGATAGGATTAAAATAACTCGGTTGTAATCTAGTTTTTTTCTATGTTCATTGAAGTGCACAAAAACGCTTTAGAAGTGCGATATTGTGGATTTGCTCATTACAGGCTGGCAGCGGAGCGCTGCAGGACAAAGCCTGATGACACACAAAAACGCTTTCAGAACAAGAAGCACTCCATCGCTCAGCACTTTTCACAGCCAAGTGAAGTCTTTCTGTCGAAGAACAACTTTGCAAGTGAAGCAATTCTCTGTAAAACATGTTTTTATGTACACAACTAATTCATAAAGCATAGACGGTAAATTATGTCTTTACCTACGTATGGACTCCAAATAAAAGCCATAAGATACTTACACATTGTGGAGATTATTATTAGAGTTCCTGAGATCAAAATAAATGATGCAGTTTCAGTATCAAATAGGAAATGACTCAAACACTCAAACGGCTGTAACTCAGTCGGCTGAGCAGTAAAAACAGATGTGTTCACAGATGTGCAGCTGAAAATTACTTTATGCTCAAAAACAGGTATATGACAAACATTTCGGAGGCTGAGGACAGATTTCAGATTACTTTTATTCACACACTTCATCATCTGTGGATCAGAGTAAATCCAAGGACGTGATGAAGCTGGAGCACCAGCACCACCGTGTGGCCACTGTGTGGAACTACACCGACTCGGTGAGACAAAGTTCTCTGAGGCAGGTGCAGCTACAAAGTAAAAACATAAGAAAAGTTTTGAAACTCAAGCAATTCCAGAACAAGTCATTAAGATCTTTGCAGCATAAGTAGCTTTATTGGCTGTATTGGACTTACTTTTGTTGTGTTTGAGCTATTTTTTTTAAAGAAGAAATTTACCAGACCAGATTCCCGGCTGCTTCCACTGTTACAGATACAGTTGTCATTCCAGATTGAGACTCTGTGCAGGTTTATGACTGAAAATAAATCTCCAGTTTTAGATAACTGATACTTTCAACTTCACATGTCAGATTCAAACAATCAGTTTTTATTTTTTGGACGTTAAATTCCTTTTAAATCACTCTAATTTATCTCTTTTCAGATGATATCAGTCGTTTTGTCACTTCTGCTGAGACCTTGAAGCTGCTTATGACATCTTCTGGGTTTTCAGCAAGAAAACACACATGTACGAAAACTAAACTTACATAAATCACTATTTTATTTAAGTACAGTACCTTGAAACCAAACCATACAGAAAATATTTGCCAGCATTCAAAGCAGTCAGTTAATGTCCTTTTCTTAATCCTGTGAAAAACATAAAAATGAACATCATACCGTGTCTCAGCACAAATACAACCAGAGATCAACAATAACGTAAAACTTTTCATATGTTCACTATATCAGCTCGAACCGTTCAGTTCAGGGTCCTTTGGCAACTTTGGGGGAAAAAAGTGTTTGTTTTTTTATTCTTTTAGCATCAAAAGCTCAAGCAGAGTTTTGCTGTTGTAACAGACATAATTACCTTTAGTCGATTCATAATTGTCATATTTCTTGTTTTTTTTGCAGGTTTTTCTTTGCAACAGTGATTGACAAATGTTTGCTTTGACAAAGGAATAATCATGCCCTTGTGCAGACAACTGTCGCCACTGTTTCACTTTTTAAGGAAGCACAGGGCCAACTATCCACAGCGAGACATTTTAATGTTGGAGGAAACACCAGGCATCCTCAGGACTTCTCTCCGTGAAAGCTTGTCTTATCACTGCTCGGCAGTCACATGGTTTCCTTCTCAAAGGCAAATAAATCATGACCACTTTTTGAAGCTTTTCTCTGTTTGTTTCATGTTTGTGGAGTTAGGTCGATGCACAACAACCTTGTCTGAAGGGAGGATCATTTGCGAATTAGAGCTGGAGTCATTTTAGGAGACATCTCACGCAGCTTTGCTGGAGGAGCAGATACTGCCAAGCACATACTTCCCAGCTGGACTGGCGTCCCGAGGCCTACAAGCTTCTCCTTCTTCTCTCCAAATATAACAATGACAATTCAGATCAAAAAATTCAGTTCAATTATATTTATATAGCAACTATTACAACACAAGTTGTCTCCAGGATCTTGCCAGAGACCAGAACATGACCCCCGATCAGTTATTACATAAACGACAGGTAAAAACTCCACTAGTGGGAGAAAAACCTTAAATCAAACACCGGCAAGAAAAACCAGCTGAATTTCGCCTCAGCAGACCGCAGGACGCCTCTCCAAACATGAAGACCCGTGTCCCTGTGTGCAGCTGTAGGCGCTAGTCTGGTCTGGCCTCTCTCTGGGGCTGTGGAGCTGCTTTTCTGAAACTGATTTACTTCAGATAATGACTGCCTTTCATTTTTGTTGTCTCCTTCCTGAGCAGATATGAGGATGAGTAAGCATCAGTTACGTGTACGTCTTTGTTTGATAGTATAACCAGCTGCCTGAAACACAAAATGATCTTAAACTAGGGTTAAAAATATTAACCCCAAAGGAATGCCAGTGACTGCATTTATGGATCTTCACAGAGTAAAATATTCCTAAATGTTAAGGTCTGTTTTGTTAACCTGCAAGTGTAAAACAAATATTAAAACAATACGAAGTAAAAGGTTGTGGTGGTTGGGAATCTTACCTTTAAACACCTCAGCAATCAATTAGTATTCAAACCTCGCCTTCGATTTGAAATCAGTCAGACAGTATTTGAAGCTTAAAGGAGTCCGTGAGCAGCGCTTGTTTCTCCTCAACGCTTGACTTGGTTCTCATTAAGAAGTGATTCACCATCCCACAAAGCAAATACATGAGCCTGCAACTCCGACAGACGATGGGGGATGCTCATCTGGAGGGGGAGGTAAAACTGTCTTTTCAAACAGATGTCTGTCACATCCCGACAAGTACAGGGAGACATTAATGACAGTGTCTGAGCTGGCTGTCGAGAGGACTCTTCTTCGCAGTGACCTTTGAACTATCAGCCCAGAAGAACCCGGTTCTCACGCCGCAGCACATCAGATGAAGCAGCCAGCTCCTGCTGAGACGGTGCTGCCCACAGCCTCGACCCGTCTTCAGAAGCCTGCGGGTGATGTCACTGAAGATGTGTTCAGTTATTTTTGTACCATCTATGATTTCCACTGGAGTCCAGGACATTCACAACGTTGAAAATGCCCCAGTAGTACATATTTAGCACAGGTCAGCAGAGTTTCACTGAAGCGGTAGGTCGCCCTGAGCTCGACTTCAACCCTCTCAGACTCTTTACAAGCAAGTACAGTTACTTGCAAACTGAGTCTAACAGTCTTTCAACTGCAGTAACATTAAAGCAGGCGTGCTCACAGACGTGGCGCTAAAACGACTCTACTCAGTTACAGGACGACGAGCATTTCAGAGACTGCAGCCAGACTGGAAACACTTCCGGTCTACGGTGAATCCCAGGCTGAGATGGAGCGGGAGCGCCAGCAGCACCGTGTGGTACTGGCAGCATGATGGACGGACTCGTTACTGCCCTGCAGATTTACCCCGGCCTGTTAAAGTCCTCACACCTAAAGGGACTTTTATACAAGAGTCTTCATTTTCCATAAAGCTCAATCAGATCTTCATGTAAAGCTTGTAGCATGGCTGGGATTTTAAGCTTATCCATCTTTTACAAATCTTTCTCATCGTCTCTTACAAAAGTTCAACTGCACTTGCTCAACTCCACTGACTAACCTGCAGACTTTAAGGCCTATTAACACATTTTCTGTTTGCTTTCATGGGTATGAAATTGGGTAACTTATAAGTCTCAAGTAATGTTCATTTTTAACCTAATAGTTATGTTTCTGCTGTGACTCTTGGCTTTTAGAATAAATATAAAGGATGCAAAGAACTTAAGTTGCTAATTACTTCATAAAAAGAAATTTTATTTTTTCTAAATGTACTTCAATGTTTTTCTATTTATTCATCGTTTTCACTGTAAGAATTCGTCCCTGCCAAGTAAAGCAAATCAAGATAAACAGCAGTCCTGTCCAAGTTCACCACAAGCGCTTTGAAAACCTTCACTGGCAGTTCATCAGCGCCGCTGTGGCGTCAGCGCTGAAGGAGCTGGGAGCAGCTCATACGTCCGAGGTCTGCTGCCGATAGCCACACCATGATACTGGTCCGTTCTTCTTCTACAGTCTATGGTTACACTTGGCTGAGACGCCCCCAACCAACCAACCAACCAACCAACCACAGCCTTCCATAGTTCACATCCTGGGTGTAGTTACTCACCAATCACCGAGCAACTCAACAGCTGAAACGACTGGAGTGTCAGGAGTTTGACTTCAAACTGCAGTCTGGCGCCAACTTAAAAGCAAACCAAACACCACACTAAATGAAGATTAATTTAATCACACCAGGCATTAGGATAATTACGTTAAAATACAAAGAGATACAATATAAACACTTTCATGGTTATAAACATACAACAAAAACTGTTCATGACAAAACAAAAACAAAAAAAAAAAAAAGAAACCCCATCATGACAAAATACCAGCTGAACCAGTTAGTGACATCTTGGTTGTGTTGACGCATCAGTGACACCCGGTGGCGCCTCCCACAGATATCCGAGCGGCGCCTCCCACAGATATCCGAGCTCAACTTTAATGTTCAGTCTGAGCCTTCACCCGGGAAATGACGTGTTCAGTGAGCCAACTGTTAAACATTCTTGTGAGTCGAACATTTGGAGATCAGAAAAAACCCAACAGTTCAGGGATTTCCAAAACTGTGGACAATAATACGGCTAAGTGTTGTCCAGGTCTCTGAGCTAGAACACCTGATGTTTGTCAAGCTGGGCCACGACTGCACCAGTCGTTACGACCCGTGTTCATTTCATTCAGCCTTTAATTTGTGAAACTTCAACGAGTTGGTCTTTACAATCCAAGATTTTTTTGTCATTTAACCCCTGAAACACATTTGCATGATTTAACATCCATGAATATAGAATTCCCATGCACATTAGTCTACACAGGTTTCACCATCTCTTTCCACGAAAGTTTTGAACAGACAGCCACCCTGCGACGTTCCTTTAGTGAGTCTCTTTGACCAACACCAAGAACCAGTTCCGGTGTCAGAACCTGCTGTTGCATCAAAGAAACAATGACTGAGCTCTTGAATAAAGCTGAGTCATACCGTCGGTGGAAAGAATGTGTGCTATGCCTTAAAACGGGAGCAGCCGGTTGCTCCAGATTTCCAGTGCGCTTCAGGAGTTAGACGTGCCGTCTGAGAGCGTTCAGCTGCCAAACAAGTCATGAGTAAGCATGCTGGAATCCACCGTCGACACGGTAAAAGGCCCGTCTGCATGTCAGAGTCAAAATCCTTCATTTGAACGCAAGTGAAATTTTGAACTATACGTTTGCAACTGCTGATTTAAGTGAATTTCTTTTTGACACGAGTTTAATACTTTTCTAGTCGAAGCCTGGTCAGTTCTAATAGCGTGTGGTGTCATCGTAGGAGCTCACATCCGTTTCAAAGAAATCCTCCAGTTTCCACTGAAGTGTCTCAAACGTGGGCCGATCCCTTTCATTTTCTCGCCAACAGTCTTTCATAATGTCGTAGAGGATTTCGGGGCAGTTGGGGGGACGCTGCATCCTGTAGCCTTGAGTGATCTTCTGGGCGACTTGTATGTTTGACATGTCTAGAAGAACAAAACGGCGAGTCAGGAGATTTCTGAGCCAAAACATTTGCTTGGAAGGTTTTGATTGTTACGCGACACTTACCTGGGTAAGGCATCTGGCCAAATGTCACGATCTCATACAGCAAAACCCCAAAGGACCAAATGTCAGATTTGATGCTGAACCTGTTGTCGTGCATGGCCTCAGGAGCGGTCCACTTCACAGGGAATTTAGTTCCTTCTTTAGCCTCATATACATCTTCGTTTTCTTTCTAAAAAATAAAAATTAAATGGTGAAATAAAGGCAAGTGTCTTGGGGTCCTTTTAAGGCAGTTCAGGTCAGGTGATGAGAACCATAATCCAGCTGACAAACCCACCATGAAAACCCGGGCCAGGCCAAAGTCGGCCACCTTGCAGATGTTGTTTTCACCCACAAGCACGTTCCTTGCCGCCAGGTCTCTGTGGATGTAGTTCTGCAACTCCAGGTAAGCCATGCCGGATGCCACCTGGGCAGCCATCTCTATTTGGTCTGAGAGATTCAAAGTGGTGCCCTTGTCCTCTGTGATCCAAGCAGAAATTAAATGACATTAAAAATAAATAAATAAATAAATAAATGTCTCCCAATCCACATGTCAAATAAACGGTCTCATCTTTACTGGACAGATCAAAGTCATCAGTTTTACTAACAGCTTTTATCATAAATGAACCTCAATGATTGTAGTATTAGTTCTGACTTACAAAGAATATCAAACACGGAATTATCTTTTTTTATATTTTACATTTATTCCTTTAATTTAAGGCAGCTGATCAAAAACAGATGGTTCAAACTCCTTACTCTGCCTGGCAGAAACAGAGTTCACCCAGATTTAAACAAGCAAACATTAACCTTTCCAAAGGGAAAGTACTGCAGCGATTGATGCATTTCAGCTTCACCAAGTGATTCAACCCTACGTTGAGGAGCATTCCTATTCCTTCAACATTTATGTTGGAAGACACACACAGCAGCTGCAGAGAAGATGCTCCTCCGTTTCGGAAGGTCACACTATTAGTAAGTATTCCTAAAACTAGTAAAACTGGGACAAGAGCTGTCCAATGTATTAAAATCAGGAGTGCCGGTGACCCATCATCTCCCAAGAAGAAATGTGGTCACAGTGATTTTCTGGATTTGTGTTTTAGACTCGTCACTCACAGTTGAGTACCTACGACGACAATTACAGACTTCTACATGCTTTGGGGAAAAGTGGGAAAACACGGAAATCGGCAGTGTATCCAAGACTTGTTCTCCCCGCTGTACGTCAGACTTCAGTCTGGCTTTTCATCTACATTTATGTTATGCAAAAGAGCAGAAGCAGCAAGTACTTGGTTTGTAAAGTGTGGACATCTTACTCTGGAGATACCCCAACAGACTGCCGTTCTTCATCAGCTCCGTGATGATGTAGATGGGCTCCTGCACCGTGCAGACGGCGTACAGCTGGATCAGCTTCGCGTGCCGCAGCTTCTTCATGATTTGAGCCTCTCTTAGGAAGTCTTCAGAATCCATCATACCTGGGACAGCGGAGCCAGTTTTTACTTCAGATTTCAGTCTTTGAAACCACCCCTGAATGTTTAATTGACTAAAGAAGACATGTTAGTTGAAAGACAGGTGTAGTGTTTTGACAAAATGGTGTAAAAGACATTTCATTAAGAACCAAGTCTTTGCAGCTTTGTTAAAAGAAGCCGTTTTAGGGGCACAAACCCTTTTTTTGTTGAAATCAGTTTTAAAACTTTACACAACCTTCTGTGGTGCAGCTAAAGCAGCTCTATTGCTGTTACATCATCGCTCATAAAACATCCATGATAAACCATCTCCACACACACTAAAAATTCAGTAGCAGCCAATCAGAAATTAAACCCAAAATTAGAACTAAAATTCAGGAAATTAAAAGAAAGTACAACTGAAATTGACAAAACGTTCTTTTTCCATGAGAAACTGATAAGTACACAAATAAAATAAAATAAAAAAATAATTGAAATAAATAAGAGCTAAATCAAGAGCCATAAATCAAGTTGAATTCAGAACCAGGGAAACTTCTGTAGATCAGTCCAGACGTGCGCTGTAACGGTAAACGGAGGCCTCACGTCTGAGGACGGTTCGGTTCTGCCAGTGTGCCGTCTCAGCGCTGGCTCAGAGATATGCCCTTACTAAATGAATACAGTTTTACTTCTTCAGGAGCAGTTATCCGGATCACAGTTTTGTCCTGATTGAGCTGTAGAAAATCCTTTACCAACCATGACCGAATATGCAAAATACACCGAGGTTGCTGACTGGAATCAGGCCGTCAGCAGACATGCAAATATAACACTGTGCCATCTGTGTAGCGAAGGAAACTGATGCCACACTGATATTCCTCCAGATGACATCTCCAGGAGAAAACATGTTTAGATTAAGAAGTGCTGGTCCTAGAATTGAACCCTGTGGAACATCGGTTAATTGTGCGTCTTTCAGATGGCCGTCTATTGAGAAATTCTAAAAGATTTATCAGTCAGTGAGATATGATTGAAACAAAACCGTGCCAGAGGGCACAACCAGGCAACAGGGAAGGAGGGACTGGTCTACTGTGTCAAATACTGCACTTAAACACTTATTAGCCATGGTTCAGCCCCAGAACATACTGGTCAACATCTCCAGAACCACAAGGATCATAAACGTGGCTCACAGCAGAGCAGTTTCCAGTAAAGTGGAGAGTGTAGTTATATCAGAGTTCCTTCTGTCGGTGCAATATCCAGCCCCTTGCACTCAGCGGTCACCCACATGGACAATAAAGACACCTACCCTAGGTTCCTGTACATTGATCGTCCCCCAGAGCCCAGTGGGGACACTCCTAAAACTTGGCCTGGATACTGCTACTTGTCTTCGGGTCAGTCTGTGTCGACAAGAACATTTCCAGCTCCATCATGCTGAGCACTGGGTCCCCTCAAGGCTGTGTGCTCAGTCCACTGTTTACACATGACTGTGCAGCCACACGCACGAGATGATCCAGATCATCAAGCTCGCCCACGACACCACTGAGGTGGGACTCATTTGTGGAAACAAGGAATCAATGTACAGGGATTAAGTTAAACACCTAGAGGGCTGCTGCAGCATCCACCAGCATCCTCAGGACTTTCTACAGAGCTGTGGTGGAGAGCGTCCTGACATACTGCATCTCAACATCTCCAGCTGCAGCATGTCAGACAGAACAGCCCTGCAGAGGACAGTCAGGGGAGCTGAGAGGGTCTGTCCAACAACTTTTTCAGAGCCACTGCAGGAGCCAGGCACTGAAACGTTGCAGGGACTCCTCGCACCATCTCCATGACTGCTGCCATCAGGCAAACGTTTCCAGAGCATTAGAGGCAGAACCAGCAGACTGACCAACAGCTTCAGCCCACAAGCTGTCACAAGCTGCTCATCCAGAAATGCACACATGCATCTGCACCTTAATCTAATTTGAGTATTTTTAGTTTCAGTGTTTAAATTATTTATCATTCCACAAGGTCCCTTTAACTGTTGCACACTTACTTCACAGGCAGCTGCTATGAACACTTAAATTTTAACTCAAACTTGGTAAATTCTGCCACATCTTAGGGATGTGTGGATGTCTGACTGCAAAAGGTGGGTGTTCCTAACTTAATTGTTTTAATTTAAATCCTGGAGAAACGCCCTCTCATCTTGCCTGGACTACTGCTGCATCTACAGCTAAATGACAAAGCTGGATTTGATGATGATAACGGACATCCACCACAACACAGGGATGAGATCAGTCCTTCCAGGCGATGACCATGTGCATGATGTTCTTAGTCTTCTCCATTTAGTTATACCGTAGAAGTATAGTGCTCCTTCAAGCATTCATGAGCCATTACTGAATTGAGACATTTACAAGCGTTAAGTAAAACACTTTCAGTCACGTACCAAATCACTGGGCTTCTATCCAAATGTATTAAAAGTACAAGAGGGTCAGATACAGGTAGCTGTGTATGGGAAAGATCACCTCCTCTCAGGTTCCTTATTGTAGACATGTGATAGCACTTCCATGAAATCGGAGCAAAGTCCATTACACCAGTGTTAATTTGCACACTTCCTGTAAATAACATGGGTGATGTGTTTTTGATTTCTAGGCATCTCAGTGATTCTGGTCATCTGGGAATGAAGCTGTGGAGGGATCTCTGTCAGCTTACTTGGAACAAACAGTTCAGGACGTCACTAAAGAGCCACATTACACCATTAGTTTTATATTTTACTGCGGTGGGTGGGGGGGGGTCCCTACCAGGTTTGAGGGTCTTCACTGCTACTGGTGTCGTGTCGTTCCAGATGCCCTCAAACACTTCGCCAAACTGCCCAGCTCCCAGCTTCCTCAGCAGTTTGATGGACTTGCGATCGATCTCCCAGTGGTCCACAGTGTTGTAGGACAGACCGTAGGTCTGTGGGGCTTCCATCTGCAGGGTGAGGAGACGTTACGGTTCACACACAACAAGTGCCAATCAAAGAAGATGGTAAATCGGTTCCTGTGATGCCACTGCGTTGCATTTTACCTTCTTGCATGGCTCGCCCAGACGCACACAGAGGCCATCAGCCTGCCCGGCGTAGTATTCCACCAACTCCTTCAGTGTTAAAAAGGATTTGTTCCTCGACACGAAGTAGTGACCATTATCATGCCTTTTCACCTTGTAATGCTTCACCTTTCCATTGTCCAGCACTGAAAGAGAAGATGATCCTTATTAATCCCTAAAAAGGTTGTGCATGTAAAATGTTGCAGAAATTCACATTGTTTGTTGGAGGAAAAATAAAAAGATGTGGACATGGATTCAGGCTAAAAGAGGAGTCTCATCTTCTGGCACCGAGTCGTATGAGGCCAAAGACGCCTGTGATGGAGGACACTGATCTGCACGGTGCGCGACAGTGTTACTGAGCAGCTTTTGAAACATTATTCAACTTCCAGTGACAGTGAAGAGATTTCAGAGAATTAACTGCTCTGTTCATGAGTAAGAGTACGTTTCGTTACCCGGCTTAACAGTCACGATGTTCTCTGATGCCCAGGCGGTTCAACGGTTCTATTCGTTTGAGACGTCCAATAAAAGCCAGTTTGCTACAGTAACCAACAAGCAATCAGTTAAGCATCTCTCAGGAAGGTAAGGGCTTTAGAGAAAACGTGAACTTTGAAAAGGTGCATGTCAACTTATCTTCTGAAGGAAGCTTACAGATTTTACATAAAAAAAGAAAAACCTATGAGCTGCATTTGGAAACAGTTAAAAGCAGACATGAAGAGTGAAACATCGAGCTTAACGGGCCGCACAGACAGAGCAACTAGAGCAAACTGCGTGATGACGTTCAGCTTCACCTCACAGACACCGAGCACACGCCAGGGAAATACAAGCCAAAAAAAAAAGGTGTATCTTGATGGAACCTTTACGCTTGAGTCTTAAAAATCCAGTTTTAGCTGGTTTAACCGTCTTCACATACAAATGAGGGAGTCGACATCAGGAAAGAAAATCTGATCACGTCGGCTGGTTTTAATGAATAAATGTGGAAAGAATTCAGCCTGAAATAGAAAGGTCACGCAACAAAGAGATGAGAGATAAAGTCACCCGCAGCTTTAAAAAAAATAAAAAGTGTATATCTATACATCTATATATCTATCTACTTCCAGACTGGAGGGTTTGCACAGCTTCTCGTCTCTTAAACGAGCTGAATCCCTCTTTCAGAGGACCAGAAACGCTCCTGTCAAAGGTGACTGGACTTCTGTTCTTGGTTCTGGAAGACATTTCACTTCTTATCCAAAATGCTTCTTCAGCTCCGTGATGAAGGCCGATACCTCGTCTGACGAGACCAACAATAGACACGCAACGCCCCTGGTGTCTAACAGCAGTTTAAGCATGAAACTCCACTACTTAAAATTAACAAACAAGCCTTCCGGATTAAAGTTTAAACACTAAAAAGAACTCATTTAGGAAATCCATCCACTTCTACTGGGAGTTTATTTTAATAATTTTACTTGAGCAGCGGGGTATTTCTCAATCGCTTCACTGGCTTAGAAAACTTAGTAAACCTGCATTTTTTGTTCCAGAAAGTGCACATTAATCACCATGGAAACATCCCCTCTGAACATCAGTTCGTTCAGGTCATACCAAACCCCAGTTTCGGCCTAAACATCCAACTTATTCACTTTTACACGCCAATGAAATAATTACAATTTAGGCCCAAAACCCCTGATATATTTAAAAACAATGATGACACCCACCAGCAGAATTACTGCGCTTCTGGTACGTCATGTTAACGATGATTAATGTCTTCAGCCTTCTTACATTTTCCAGCCATCTCAGTTGTCAATCTTTATTAGAAAAAGACGCGTCCAATGAACCGTCAATTCCCGCACACGGACCCGCCCACAGCCACAGGAAAAAAAAAATCTTTTGGTACGTTGTGCGTCTTGTAGTTGCGAATGATCAAATTATTTCTTTTTCAAATCAGATAAAAGACCTCATGCGAGTACAACTTCTTTTTGGCGATACGGCAGCACTGCGTCACTGTTCACATCTGTTCACCGCGTCTCCTCCGGGCGGAGTAGCGGCATTCAGAGGATAAAAGGGCCACGTTTTTTCTCATGGAATCAATCAATCAGTGACAAAACAACATCTGTGAGCACAGACATCCTCCTGTCTGAACAGTACAGGATAAAATTCCCTTCAGAGACCGTTTCAGAAAGTGTCTGAAGCTGGCACCGTTGGTCTTACCTGAAAGAGAGAGCTCTCCTTTCTGACTTTCACAGTTTCTGATGAGGAAAGCGCCATGCCGGTTCCCTTCAGCCATCAGCATCTTTTCAGCGTCCAGCCTCTTAGTGTCCGCAAAATACCATCTAAAAACCACAGCGAATAAAGGGTTGACAACGACAAAAACATTCAAGTAGACGGATTAACCTTTAATAAAAAGACGACTGCCCAAGAAACCTTAAATGGTCTGACCTGCTAAATCTGATGACAAATCCCAATAATTGGAATACAAAGTTTTAGGAAATTAATGTAAAAGCATGTCCAATCAAATGCTGTAACACAAGCGTCAATATATTAAAAGCCAACATTAGATTATTATATAGTATAATAAAAGTTAAAATGTTCCTGGTGTGTTTAGACTGAACTTTTATTTATAACATACAGCCTTTGTCATGAAGAACTAACGCCGTCGATTACAGATGCCAATAACCCATTTTTAAAAATACAGAAGACTAGAACTTTTTTAAACTCAATTGTTAATGTGTGCCCCCCCCCCCCCCAGATGAAAACAAGATGAGAAAAGAAAATAATTGACGGGGCAAGATCGCCAAAATAACCGGTTGTGAATGTCAGTTTCTATTCACGTGTGGGTGTTCAGCCCTCAGCAGGTAACTCGAGAAGCATCATTTAGATGCAGAAGTGAAAAGAAAAGAGACATGCAGGGCAGTCGCCTCTCTGCAAATGAAGTGCACATTTACAGGTGCACGTAAATACAACGTAAACACATTTGGAAACGGTTCATTTAAATGTGCACAACAAACAAGTGTCGCTGCCCGTTTAAGACCATACTTGCAATGAAAAATTCTGCCAAAGTAAAAAGGTCGTGTAATATTTAGTTATCAGAAGAGTGGAGGTGGCATTGCTAAATTCCAAATATTTCAGCCAGTCCATGTGTGACTGAAGAGCTGAAGTGTTGAGAGCTTCAACATTCCTCTCGTCACCCACAGCAGCTCATCTGCAGATGTGCATCATAACTCCATAATTCATCTCCGCTGTGTTATGCAACATTCCTGCCCAACAACCAGGTTGGCAGTGAAACTACACTCAGCGTGAACAAGGAAACTGGAGTACAACCTTTCAAACGAAGCAGGAAAAACCAGATCACAGTTGAGCAGCAGCAGGTTTCACCGAGATGCCAAGTACAAACTCTTATTAATCCTTGGACATTTCAACAAGGTTAATTTCTCCAATAATTAGGCTGTTTGGGGTAATAAAAAGAAATCACACACCCTTCTAAATAGGTTAATACGCAACAATCTAGGAGCATGTTATCGATTATTTAACTGCTTATCAGCTAAATTAACGTCTCTTGCAAAACCAGTTTATGTCCATGTGCACAAGAAAGTAGTTGAGGTCAAAATGTTCTAAGAATTGCCAAAATTGTTTTAAATGTACTATTGTTCTTGTGTGTGTGGCCCTTCGTGGGAATCATTGACCTGACTACCTTCACTTCCTGGTCTCTTAATGATTAACTCTGTTCAAGCCCAGACTTTAGACATCATTTCAAACTACAGATGGAAACATGGTCTGGCATCGCCCGTCCCAGTGTCTCGGCTCTGTGAGATGACAGATGAAACAGCTGTGTGACGTTAACGTAACAATAAAACACTTGTCACAGGACAAATCACTAATCACTGTAAGTCTGAATATCATCAATAGAATTGTAAATAACCTCATAATGAAGACTAAAGTCCCTTTTTAAACATAAAATGCACCAAACATTTCATGTTTTTCTTCAGCATTTACCACCTGATAAACAAGACATTTAAAGATTTTGTAACTGAAGAGTTGAAAGTAGCACTCTCTCTGCTGTCAATCAAAAACCAAAAGGATGCTGTGACTTTAGTGATTTATTTCATGTGATTCAGTGCAAAAAGTCCACCCTAATCTTGAAGTTTTACCAAAGCCTAACTGCCCATCCATATTTTATTAGGATACACATTGAAAATACAGTGATTTTAAAGGCTGATCCATTAATTGGGCAACTAATTGATCCTCTACTGATCACTGGCCTGTTTTTGTGTGCGCATGTGCGCGTTTTTGGGCACTGGCTTTAGACAGATCAGTTATGGCCAAACACAAGACGATATGTACACTAAATAAAACCACACAAGGAGCACAAGTGGTGTAGTGCGACCTTCCTCAGAACCAAACAGACTTAACTCTAAAGCAGATTTTCCCACGGATGATGTTTACAACATTACTTACAACTTCACTCTGTTAATGTTTAAGAGAGAAGAGTTTCTGCAGTTTGTTTGTATGTGAAAGAGATTGGAAAATAAATACGGATGTCACGAAAACTGACTAAAAGCCACAATTCTCCCGGTCCCTTGTGAAGCATCCTGTGTAAACGGACTTCTACAGTTGAGCCTCTAAGAAAGAAACCAATTTAAAAGGTCAAAAGGTGTGCCTGACCGTCTGCGACCCGAGACCGGGAACATCTGACCGCACCTGACAAAAGTTGCGTGCGTCAGGAGTTACGGCAAAACACTCAACACCAGTCAAGATTGGGAATCCTCCACAATCAGCTTTCTGAAAACTGACAGATTCGTGTCAGACACTGGCCACTTACGGTTCCGCGTCAACGCTCTCCACGGGTGCCACGTAATTGGCGGGGATGTAGCCCTGTTTGCAGGCTGAGATCCCGGTCAGGGCTCTGGCGAGCCACCAGTCTCCGGTGCTTTTGTCCAGCGCCTCTAACGTGTCCCCGGCGTTGAAGCTGATGTCCTCCTCGGTGCGGGCAGAGTAATCGTAGAGAGCGATGTACAAGTCCCTGTCGGCTTTCGGGGGAGACGGAGGTAGAGGTCTGTCTGTAGCGGGGACCGGTTCCGACACGACTCTGGCGCCCGGGTTCTCAATAACCGTCACGGGCTTCTCCACGCGCCTCGTCCCGCCTCCGGACGAGTTGGACTTATTAAAGCATGCCATGAAGCTCTCCCAGCACGCAGAAAGCCTCTTTCGCATCTCCATGATTGTGGTCATAGTGAGAAAACGGAAACGGGTTCGGAAATCTCCTCTGCTGCACTCATGATCCACACGCCATGACGCTGGTCTTTAATGAACCCGCTGCGGGACAGAACTGGTCTTTGCCCTCAGCACACACCCAGCAGGGAAATCACTACAACCAAACTCTGCAGTCCCCCGACGGCGCAGCAGCTTCCTATTCTGGTCAGATTGGAAGCAATTACCTGCACCTGAGGAATGGGGCGGGGCTTGGCTCAACGACGTGGTGACGTAAACACACGCATATATTTGGAAGTGGGGACAAACAGGTTTTAAAAATCTTTTTTTTTTGTACACGCCACTATTCTCATTTGAGTTATATTTTTCTTTACAGAACAGTCTTAACTATTTAGGCATGTAAAGACGTAAAGGAACAAATTCCAAATGAAAACACATTTTTTGAGGAATTCACATGTTTTTCCGTCCAATTCGATTTGATTCAACTCCATCAGACTCACTAAGTTGTATACGGTTTTAATTCTACCAGTCTAACAAGAATTGAACGTTTGGAAGTGTGTTGTAATTAGGTTTAGTTACTCTGATATGTAATAAAATGCAAAATGTAAACTTAAGTTGTGATTTTACACATTTTCAAACAATCTAAATAACGAGGCATTTCAATTTGATAGTTAATTAAGTTAATTAAAGTGCTGGTGCCAGTGGAAAAGTCTCAGTCTGTGTCTAAGTGTGTGTCTGCTATATGAAGTGAGCATCAGGTCTGGACAGTAGAACATTGTAAAATGTTGCCAGGTCTAATAAGTCAGTGCACATAAGAACAGGATCCGCCACAGACACCCGTCCATGGTTCGCCAGAGCTTCCACCAGCCACCTTCTTTTTCTGTGGCTACTCAGAGGACCAGCAGAGTAACACAGGGAGGGTAAGGAGGAATAAACGTTCGTCTTTGTTGATGATGGAGATGGAAAAAGAAGGGGAGATGGAGTTAGTAGATGTGAGGAAAGAGTGGGATGATGAGCTCTAAAAGGTCCAGCAATGACAGTAATGACCTTTAGCAGCCCTGATAATGGAGACTGGTTAGCAGTAGTACATGATGAGCACCGGTGGCTGGCCAGGACCACTGCTGTGGATGCTGAGCATCAAGATGTGAAAGTGGAGATTCTGTATCCCCATCGTCCAGCAGCAAAGGTTCAACCACAGCTTGGCAGGATGTCTGTTTCTGCCCAGCTGAAGACATCATCGTGAAACTAGTTGAAAGGCATCACCAGTCCAATCGAGACACGAGAGATCTACAGCATCGCCCCTAATGTGGTGGACTTTATATAGTGAGGGCATGTCCGCCGCCTGTTGCTTAAGGCATAAGTGGAGGTCAAAGGAAAGTAAAATATCAAGTAAGCTACTTAAACCTGTTCTAGGCTGCAGGTTTAATGTTGCATGCTTTTTGAGCAGCATTGATGTTAAGGATTGTCAAACTTAGGATAAAGGCAGATGAAGACACAGGAGAAGACGACAAAGAAAGGAGGAGAAGGGTCTGTGTTGCCGTCACTGTGACTTTGAGTCATTTTCAGTATATTCATTATGTTTCAACATATGTTCAATATAAGTTGAGAAACAGTTGTTGATCTGTCACCTTACGTGTTTGTTACTCAGTAACACACATTTTGTTCAACACCATCAGTGTTTTCTTAATGCTGTCAGATGTGTTTGGTTCATTTTTGAATGAAAATGTTAATTCTTCCTTCATTTTATATTGATTATGTAATAAATGACTATCTGATCTACATCATCTTATATTTTAAATGTTTAAGTAATTGTTTTTTATCGTAAAAACATTCATTTTAATTACATTGCTCTGTTGTGTTGGTTTAAAAAAAACAACTTTTGCACTATTTGATTGCTTGTGCTTGTTCATCTTTTGCACTGTTTGCACCGTGGGTAAGGTCGGAGTGAAACGTTTGCTCGAGTCTCTGTATGTCTGGGACATAACTGCACAAGTGACAGCGTCTTGCATCTTTAAAATCCTGATTAAATTTGAATAAATGCCAGCTGTTAACCTAAAGAGGCCACTAAAATTTAGACTGATAACTGTAGTTAAAATTGTCGTCAGACTTCAGGAAGTGGCTTTTACATCACATATCTCCATGGTGGGTCACCGTACATCCGCTGACTTTCCACCTCAGCGACCACGGGAGCCTGACCGTAATGTCTCGTTAAATGCGCACACCAAATCCAACTTGCGTGGCGTGCCCACACGGTGTGTTACGGCCCGGAAGCGCATGAAAGGTGCTGCTCTCTGGCGCCACCTGCTGTCGTACAGGTGTTTGAATCACGCGTCCAAAAGGGGAACTTCTCGACTTGAACCGCCAGTGATCCGCCGTGGTGACGGTCCGGACTGCTGTCTGCTGTCTCTGTCCAGCTGTGATCTAAGCGAAGGTCGAGCCCGGTCTCGCGCCCACCGTCAGGGAGCGTTGTTGTGCTGCCGCGCACGAGCTCGTGCTCCCCCGCGCTCGCGCCGCTGCTCCACTTCGTCCTCCAGTAGTTCGCCCACACTCAGCTACAATATGAGCGAATACTTCAGCCTGTCGGAATGCGACGTCATCGGCTTCGACCTGGACCACACGCTGTGCCGGTACCACCTGAAGGAGACCTCTCGGGTGAGTCCGCCGAGCGCGTGCAGCTCTGCTGCCAAACATGATCGCGAGCTGCTGTTGCAGACGGGAAACGCAGCCCGCGCGCGCAGCGGTCACTGGCCTGTCCTGTCTGCATGTGTTATGATGATGAGGGTGATGAAGATGACACGCAGGAGAAAATGCGTGTTCATGCAGTCAGTGGGTGGATGTGGAGATGTTTCAGGCGATGCAGCGGATGCTGCAGCCGCTCCGCGTGACTCGGGCTCGGGGTCGGTGCTGTTGCTCATACATATGCCCTTAAAGCCCCTGTGATGCAGATACTGTCACTGTCACGCATTTGCGTGTTTTTGGGGCCACGATCATAGCGGACTCGCAGGAATTCTGCGGAATTCCTGCCACTCTTCCTGGCCCGCAGTCTTCCAGGCCCAGGTTCCTTTCTGCTTCCCGTCAGCGGCACGTTTGCTTGCTTTTCCTGTCCGTGCTGCCACGGAGCTCCACAGTGGATAATTAGATTTATAAATAAATGTCTGTGAAGGAGTGTGGACAATAAAAAGAGTCAATGGCAGATGCAGCGGGGTCTAGACGTATTTGGATGCAGAGTGTTCATAATATTCTCTTTATTCACAATCAAAATGCTAATTAAATAAAACAAAATGTGATCAAAGCGTAGACTTGTGACTTTGACATTTAACAGCAATTTTGGATTCATAATTTAGGAATCAGGGTCATTTTAAGCGAAGTACCTTCATTTTCAAGGGGTCAGAAGTGTTTGGAAATTGAAAAGATTTTAGTTTGACCAAATCAATTTGCAATATATACTCAGTTATTTTGTTACTTCGAGACAAATGAACCACTTAAAAGGTCTAAAACGTTGATATTGTGCATTAGGTTGAAATTTTGAGTGCATCTACCAATATGAAGTCCAAGGGCGGCTCCCCGTAAGCGAACCAGGCCATCATTGGGCTAAACAAAACTCCACACAAACCCAAAAGAGAGATGGTAAAAACAGCAACTCAGGTGTAGTCAAGCTGACAGTTTGGTGTTTTCTTTAAAAGAAAGAAAGCATTGATGAGCTCAATAACATCCAAGGCTTCAAGGCTTTGGAGACCACAGAACACAAGTAAAGTGGTGCAAAAGAAGAGCTGGAAAATCTAAAAAGACTCCCAAGCTCTGGAATCGGTTCATACGGAAAGGAGCAGTTCCTGGTCCAAAGCAGACCAGATCATGTGTCAAACCCGGTGTTTGGGCACGTGTGGCTTCCAGTGAACCTGCCTCGCTGCTGACTGAAGTAACACGAGCAGGGCCAAAGTCTCTGATCACATCCAGACAAATGCTACGAAACTGACAAGATGGCACTTCAGTGTAGATGGATCATGACCTTAAACATACTTTGAAAACAGCTGAAGAATCTCTGAAGGCAAATTATAGATGGTTAACCATTTTTCTTTTTAAAAGAACAATATGGATCAGCGCAGATTCTGCAATGAGTTTGTAACTTTAAAGGAGGCACATGTTGCCCTTTTCTGTTTTAGGAACTGAAATGTCTGTCACATGCCAAAGACGGAGATATGGTGTGAAGCAAGTATGACTGTAAAGCTGTTTTTATGATGAGCGGTGTTAAGAAATGGAAGGAGTCATCCGAGTGAAGTCCAACCTCATGAAAAACACAAAGCCAAAGGGAGAGTTGATGTCCGACTTAGATTTGTGTAAACATGTAAATGGAAAAATCAAATCAAAGCTTGATGTCCGTGGCCTGTTTCAGCAGTATCAATACCCACGTTTCTTCCCAGCAGAGTTTCTGTTTAAACTCTGCTGTGAATTGCACCTGACAGCTTGTGCTTTCAGTCAAATCCAGAAAAGGAGGAGTTCAGATGAGTGAAATCATCTGTTTCAAGGAAAAGCTATACACGCGTTGCCTGTATTGGCCTATAGTGGCGTCCGTAAAAGTTAGTAGCCCTTAAATAAGTCCTATTTATCTTGTGTATTTAAAATAAAAATCACAGTTCTTAGTGGGTCTCAAGTGAGCACCAACACCTACGTTTCTTCATCGCCATAAGTACCCTCTTACTGGTTCCATAGGAATCAGAAGAATAAGCTGCAGCCAGGTGCTGATCATCATCAACCATGAAGAATTGATCATCAGCAGGTGTGTGGACCGCAGCAAAAGGACATGTTTTGTGGTATGTTGGTCTGGAGAATTCAGGTGTGTGTTCACACAGTGCTAAGAGGGAAAGACATAAGCAGTGATCTTAAAAACCAGTTGCTGCTGCGCAACAATCTGGAAGGGGTTATGTAACCAATCTATCTTTTTGATAATGTTTTTTTTAAATAAATAAAAACTGTTGAAAAAAGTAGTATATCGATGTTGGTCTGAGGTTAAATGTACATAAGATTCATCACTATCAGATAATATTTGTATTATGTTTTAACTAAAAAAAACCTAAAAAAAAACTATACTTTTATAACATCTTTCAAAACACAAATATATAATGGTTTACATTAAAATCTCAAGCAGCCAAATAGAACGATGCAAACAAAACGGCAATATAATTATAATCATGTACAAGGTAAATAAGTCTTATAAAGTAAGAAAAAGCTTGTTTATAAAGTTATGCTTTAAGCAGGGGCTTGAAGAAGGTCGCTGATCCGTTTGATCTTATTTTTCTGGAAAAACTGTTACCAACCATGGCAGTGTCAAAGTGCAAGAAAAAGCAAAAAGACCCTAATCAACATCAGGCTCAGCTGGGTTTACCGGCATGTCAACGGGTTTAAGGGAGATGTGCGGACTGTGTTTGGGAAAGGAGGGAGCGGTCATCTTCCTAAACGGATTACAGTGAAGCTGTAATGTTTCCTTATCGTATGTAAATGTCAAAAATCCTTTTCTTCCATCTGCTTTCCTGCATTCCTTCTTTGTCATATCAGATCTGACCAAGCTCGATAACTAACAGCAGAATGGGCCTTTAGGGCCGACTGACGGATGTGTTCAACTGACTGTCAGTGAGCCCAGAACTGATAAGAGCTTTGTTCATTAAGGAAGTGAAAGCCAAAACTGCGGTGTGATAAAGTCTTGATGACCGGTGTTCAGTTGGAAACACTTGTGGGCGGGTCTCATACCAGTCCTCTGAACGCCTATTTTATCCCCCGAGTTAGAGTCAGGGCTGCGCCTATGCTGGTGTGTCTGGCCGGGGCCTTGGTGATCGAGCCACACGAGGAAGTGTTAACACAGTAAAATAAGGGGTATTAAGATTTGCACAACTGTTTGCATTTCTGTCATATCATGACTGCACTGCTAACTGGCGGTGACGTCGTGTGTTTCCAGCTCATCTACGAGAGCGTGGCCAGGTTTCTGGTGGAGCGTAAGGGGTACGACAGAGACCTGTTGAACCTGACCCCTGCTATCTGGGATTTCTGGTGAGTCTGCAGCAGTTTTCAGGACGTTTGTTGCAGAAACATATAATGAATACCTAAGAATCTGTCAGGAATTTCACGACTCGACTCAGTATTGGTTTTTTTTTTTAAAGAAACTCTTTTTGCACCAAGCCCCATTTGATCACAGATTAACTTTCCCGTCCTTTTCCTTGTTAGTGACCATTACCTAACCCGTGTCCAAGTAAAATCAATACTGACGTTGCAATATCACTGCCTTTCCTCATTCTTTCTCTTTTATTTTTATTTTTTTGTGACTATTGCAACTCCAGTTCCCAGTAAGTAGGAACACTGTATAAAAATGTGAATGAAACAGAATGTGAACATCTGATAATCTCATAAGCCCGCGTGTCATTCACAGGGGAACACAGAACACGTATCAAATGTTGCTGTAGGATTCCTTTCCTTGGAATTAAAGAGAATTAAAGAGGATTTCAGCTACTCATCAGCCCTGGGTCATCTTTGTTTTTATTTTATGACGTGGCAAAATGTTTTGAGTTGGTTAATTTCTGGACTTCAGACTGGCCTGTTTAGGACCTGGACTTCGGCACCTCACTCCCACTGAAGTCATGCTTTTGCCTGATGCACCGGCGCAGTCGTGCGCCGCCGGGCGCCGATGCAGCCCTGCGCCGCCGGACTCTGCACCTTCGCAGATGAAGGCTTCTAAACTGATAAGAAGCCGGATGATATCTCTTATCTTTAAACTGCAGGAAGTGCCATCAGATGTTTCCAAAAAGAATTTCAAATTGTGATTAATCTGACCACAGTACCGTTTTACAGTTTGTCCCAGTCCATTTTAAATGAGCTTTGTCCCAGAGAACCGCTGTTGAATTGGGATGGTATTGTGAATCCTAGAGGAGCTTTGTTTCATAATTTGTCGATTGATGAACCTCAGCCCTTCTTTAATTCTGAGAGACTCTGCTTCTCTTACATGATATTTTCTACCCAGTTATGTCACTGACCTGTAGCCAATTTATCAAATTAGTTGCGAGATGTTCCACCAGATGCTGCTCTTCACTACTCCCACATCCCACTTTTTTTGAGTCATCAGTTGTAAACTGAGTTCATACTTTTCATGAGATGGTAAAATGCATACCTTTTAACATCCAATATGTTTTCTATATTTAATTGTTGATAAAATAGGAGTTTATGAGATCCAATATTTCTTTGTTGGTGAAGGTGTTACACTGCATCCCAGACGTTTGTTTGGGGTTTGATTTAGTGTATTAACCTGTAAAACAAATTCATATATATATATATATATATATATATATATATATATATATATATATATATATATATATATATATATATATATATATATATATATATATATATATATATATATATATATATATATATATATATATATATATATAGTATACAAGACTAATTTGTATGCTTTTTATGACTATATAATATTGTGATACACTCAGTTGCAGAGACGTCAGATTTATAAAACATATTCTTCCATTATATGGAGCTTAACAGAGTTTTATAGCTGATGCCAGCTGTCATCCAGCGAGAGGAGGGGTCCACGTGGGCAGGACCTCAGCCTTTAGGTTTTTAAATATAATCTTACATGTTTGTACGTGATCTTTTTAAACCCTGACTCTCTGTCCAGTTTTAAAGGAGTGGTTGTGGATCTGGAGGACGGAAATCTTGTGAAGTTGGCAGATGATGGAAGTGTCTTAAGGTACAATCTTGCTTCAGTTTTCATTGTGGTGAGATATCTTTGAAAGTAGTTATTCATGTAATTTTTTTTTTTTATTATTATTATTATTATTGTGGTTGAGTAGAGCAACACATGGAACCAATGACCTCAGCACAGAAGATATCATCAAACATTATGGTCCAAAGAGGGAGTGGAAGCACTTCAACAGCCTCAACACCTCTTTCACAAGATCTGGTAGGGACTTTCCATCCATCTGTGATGCCTAGAAACAGCATGCTGTTGGCACTTACGTGTTCAGATTAGTCATTTATTGTTGCATTTAATTGTTTTCTTGTGTGTGTTATTTTCTTTTGGCAGCAAAGTACTACTTCTATGACAATTTTTTTGATCTGCCGGGGGCTCTGCTCTGTGGGAGAGTCGTGGACATGTTGCACAAGGTGATGTATGATGCAGTACTGTCACATGTCACGTCGGTGAGTTATTTTTTTAACTGGAAAATGTAAATGTTTTTTTTTTTTACTTCTGACAGAGAGGTAATGAGGTGAATTCAGACTTTTGGATGGACATGGTTGCTGCCATTGACCACAATTACAACACATCTGCGTTCAGAGGTACGTATTTCAAGTCAAACACATGTTTTCATTTGTTGTTGATCACACAGGAAGAAGACAAACTTAGTACACTAAAGATATTTTTCAAAGTCAAACTTTTATTTCGTTATTTGGTCAGTAAGTGGTACATAACTTAATACATCCAAGCTTGAATTTCTCATCCTGTGTTTTGTTTTTTTCTTGTTCTTGATGATCAAAGTGCTTGTGAGATGTGCTGATCTCTGATAACATATATAACAACAGTTTTGAGAATCTTTTGTATGTATATTACAGGATAATCCTTTTAACAACAGACATTAATAAAAACAAACACAAAAAAAAATCTTAATTTTCCTCACAATTGAATAGCACCACTTAAAATATGTTCCAATGTTGTTCCAAACTGCTTAAAATTTCAAAGACACAACTGAACAGGGGGCAGGGATCAATTTGAGCCACACGTGTATGATAAGCACACATATATCAGTCAATTCAGTAATTTGTAAGCAAATTGAAGACTTTAAAGAGGCAGTTAAACTTGTAAAACTTGAAACCAACTCACAATCTTGATTTTGTAAACTCATCTATACCTCTGAATAGTTCTTTTTTGTTTTTTTTGAAGGTTTTGAGATTTTTTGAGATTTGTGAAATCACGTTGAGGCAATTAAGAACCCAGAGAAAACACAGTGAACATTGTCTGCAGCAAATATACCGTTGCTTTCTTCATCTGGGACCTGGACATAGACTCTGTCACCTGGATGCAGCATGAGAACAGCACTGCCAGACATCTGGTCCAGGAAGCCTTTGTTGTACTCATCATAAAGGAAAACAACTGGCTCCTCATTTTTGTAGAGCGCCACCAGTGCATTGGCACCGTTAACATGCATGTGAAAGCTGAAAAAGTAAAGGCCTGGGATCTGGCATGTAAACACGCCTCTGTGCTGATCATAGTGCTGCTCCCCATTGTACAGAACCTGGTTAAACTGAATAGGTGTTCCAGGTGGCGGGTAGGCCATGGTCAGCACAGCACTAAAGGCAGACATGGGCGCCTTCATCATTTCATGAGGCATCACAACCTCGTGAGATTTGATTGGCATGCTCTTCTCGTGGTGGTAGACCACCTGTCCCGGTGGACCAGGAGGACCAGGAGGACCAGCTGGGCCAGGAATACCATCTTGACCTCGCTCACCTGGAAGTCCAGGGGCACCCTGGGGGCCACTAATTCCCTTAGCTGTTATGCCAGCTGGGCCTGGAAGACCTGGAAGACCTGGATGTCCCTTGAGTCCAGGGGGACCTGCTGGACCAGTGGGGCCAACTGGTCCCATGCCACCTGGCCTTCCAGATTCACCACTTTTACCTGGTGCTCCAGGGGCACCTGTATGTCCTTTTAGTCCAGGGGCGCCATTTGCACCAGGGAGTCCTGGAGATCCAGGGTGGCCTTGTGATCCCTTTGGACCTTGAGCTCCATGATGGCCTGGCAAACCGGGGGGGCCTACTGCTCCAGGGACACCTGGTTTTCCACCGAAGCCCTGAGCTCCTTGTTCACCTTTGGCACCTCTTGGGCCTGGTGCACCAACCATACCAATGTCCCCTTTGGGTCCTACTGGGCCTGTTTCACCCTGAAAACCTCTTGAACCTTGTGGACCAGCTGGGCCAATAGAACCAGGGGCACCTGGAGAGCCAGTAAATCCAGTTGGGCCTGGCTCTCCTTTCTGACCAGTTGTTCCTGGAGAACCAGGGGCTCCTCTAGATCCTGGAATTCCAGGTTCACCTGTTTTCCCAACACCTGGCATGCCTGGGGAGCCTGGCTGACCAGCAGGACCCTGTGGACCCTTTGGCCCCATAGGTCCAGGCATACCCGGGGTACCATTCTGGCCTGGTTTGCCTGGTGCTCCTACACCTGGAGGCCCAGAATGACCCTTCATCCCTGGCATACCCATCGGCCCAGGTGCTCCATCTCTTCCAGGCATACCACTCTTACCAGGTTCTCCAGGGTATCCGGTGGCACCAGGCTTGCCAATTCCTGGAGTGCCTGGCATACCAGATGGGCCCATTGGTCCAGTTGGACCTGGTGGTCCTTGCACACCAGGAACTCCAATTCCTCTCTCTCCCTTGGGCCCGGGAATACCGGGAATACCAGGATGACCCTTTAAACCAGGCTCTCCTCTTGGACCCATTGCGCCAGGGATTCCACTTGGTCCAGGTTTTCCAACAGCAGAAAGTCCAGCAGGTCCAGGGGTTCCAGGTGTACCAGGTGCACCTCTGGGACCCATTGGTCCAGTTGCACCAGGTGCACCTCTGTCGCCAGGAATTCCAGGGGTACCTGGTTTTCCAGGGCCACCTGGGCCACCAGGTTTACCTGCTTGAGAGTGGCCAGGAGTTCCAGGAGGTCCTGGAGGGCCCCTTGCTCCTTGGTGTCCGATACCTCTTTCTCCAGGAGGCCCAGGTGGTCCCATTGGTCCTGGCTCACCTGGTGGACCTTGAGGACCTGGGTGTCCTGCAACAGCTAGGAATATCAAAAAAACACAACGTGGTGGAATTAATCATGTTCTAAATGGCAGACGTCGCGTGTCTCTGTTACTTTACGTTCCATGTTTATGATTACATTTAATGAACCTTTGGGGTGTTGCACCAAAAAAAAAAGCTGTTGAGCTCCTGAGTTCTGCAAAAGAAATAAACCAAAATGAAGTTCTGTTAAAGAAAGGGCTTTATTTGAAGCAGCTCGTGCCGTTTTCAGATGCAATATGTGAAGAGTTTCTTCTATGCTTGTATAACCCGAGCTCCGGTAATGTAGTCCACCACAACCTAACTTAAACCGCTAGTCCCTATGATTGTGGGGTGGGTTGTGGCGATAGCAGTCCTTTTTTTCTTCCATGGTCTTCACAGGAATGCTGATCTGAGGTGATATTCCCAACAGACTTCGGTCTGGTGGCCTTGAGAACCAGCTGACCAGTTCCTGCGCATCACGCCCTGAATGGGTTGCGTTGTAACTCACCCTTTAATTTCCTGCACTGCTGTGAATTTCAGCGGAAAGTTTAAATGAGTGCATGAGTGACTAGACCGCCTAATGGTCCCCCCCTGTCAGCTGTGGGTCAACAAAGCCCCTGTTTGCTTTCATAGATGTTGTTAGAGCTTCCTCACAAACTTAAACGTAGATGCTGCAATTTGACTTTAGGTGCCAGTGGTATTTGCAACACTAAAATGCTTTTGAACATCTACTCATCTAATGATTCTTTTACAGTGCACAAGCTGCCACAGTACTGTAAGTCTTGTATAGGACTGTAGGTTTATGATAATGTAAATCGCAACTGTCAGAGAGGAAGGAGGACTTGTCAGTCTGGCAGACAGTAGTGGCCTTTCTTTTGAAACGGTGTTTTGTGAAGAACATGCTGTGACAGGGCTGTCATTTTCTAGCCACATAAGGGCTGTGCCTGAATCCCACAGGGATGTTTGTGGCAGAGCGCGACTTTTTGGCAGCCAATAACACCACAAACCGAAGGTGACGATGCTGGCCGCAGAGGCCGACCCAGGATCTGAACTTGATGTGGCTTGTAAACAGTGAATACTTTCATAGTAGTACGTGTGTGTACTGTTTGGTTCCTGAAGTAAACGCCCCTGCTGCCTGAAACTTGATTTGTAGTATTGTTACTTGTTTTTCTTTAACAATATAAAGAAACCCGACAGTTTGATCAACTGTTTGAACTTGTGAAAGCTTTTCCCTGCTGCTACTGTCATTATTTTCTCTCTCTTTTATTGTGTGGTGTCACTGTGATGCCATAAAGCACTTGGGTAGGGCGTTGCTGCAACGCCGTACCAGCATCTGTTTTGGAGATTTGTCAAATTGGAGCCCTGGTTGTTTTCGCTGCATTTAACTTTCACGTAAAGGTTCACAGTTGAACCACATTAGAGCCACTTCTATAAAAACAAACAAATAAAACGACCACAAAAAGAAAAATTTAATTAAATTACCTGCTGCTGCACGCAAACTTTGAATAGTTTATTTGGAGTCTAAACTGTGATGATAACCATCCTACTGGCAGCTTAAATATTACTGTTTTGTTTTGTTTTTCTTTTTAATTGTGACTGGTTGAAAAGCGACGCTTTCATTTATGTTAAGCGCCAGTGCTCTTCTGCAGCTGCACCCCACCTTGCAGCTAGATGCAGTGATGCACATACGCAGCGGTGGAGCCTAATGAGGGAGGTGGCGCTCTGTAACTCCCCTTTAACGACTGGCATGAGCCAACAGTTACCTGGGTGTGGAATAGTCACAGTACTGAACTTTCAGTGCAGTGAGGATGGTGATGATGACGATGATCAAGGGGATAATGACCTTAATTGTGGAGATAATTGCAAAGTTGTGTAAGTTTTTAAAAGATTATATAGTTTTCACAATTCATGCAAGTCATCACGATTATCGGATAAGATTATGGTCTTAATTGGACTTGATGGCTCCGCTAGCAGCAATACAGATGTGGGGTTTCATGAACGTTTCTTTTCGAAGACGTTAAAACAGCTGTGACTAGAGAAGACTAAGAGGATTTCTCCAAGATATCCCTAAAACCAAGTCCTTACATTCTTCAATAGTCCCGTTTTCATATGAGGAGGACGACACATTGAGCAAGAGCTGTAACGCCGCTCATTTATTGTTGTTATAGCATTTATACTAAATGAGTTAATTCTTTTAAATATTAAAGCATGAAAGTTGCGTCCCCATGCCAGCTGCATTTGGACCATCTTGTTTGTCCCACGCACCCTCGACCCCCCCCATGATGTCCACCTAACTGTGATGGTTGGTATGAAATCCATCCATTATCTATACTCGCGTATTTGTATTTAGGGTCACAGGGTCTGCCGGAGTCTAAGCCAGCTCTCCTCGACAGACAGGAGCACACCTGCACAGGTTGTCAGGCCCCGCTGTGAAATAAACAAATGAATACAAAACATAAATGACTCACCATGGCTTTTCACGGGGTAAGGAACCTTGGACACTTTTGAAGAGTAGTACCTCTCAGGGGTTCCCTCGGCCAAAGCCAGGAGGACGAGAAGAAGGCTTGTTACCCTCAAGTCCATTTTGTGAAGCTAAACCTGCAAATACAACAAAAATTAATCTAATTAGACAAAGGTTTGTTGCCATTTTTCTCCGATTACAGTCAGTAACTGAAAGACCATGTAAAATGAATCTCTCGCCGGTGCTGCATCCCTCCACAAGCACTCATCAGTGGAACTGACAGATGGCTGATTTCTAATCGTGCTCAACTGTTCTGACATGAGGAATGACAGTTAAAAGCATCCTACACAGTTGGTTTATGCTGCCTTTTTGTTCTAACCCCAACCATCAGCGCTCCCCCCATTCAGAGCCACGCTGCAGCTCAGTGCCCCCCTTCCACGCACAAACTTGAAAACAGGCAAGGACCTACTCACCGCGGGGGTTTACGCTCCAGAGAAACAGCAGGGGGAGTCGGGAGTAGTTGTCCCAGCACAATGCTTGTATATCCTTAGTTGTTGAAAGTGTCTGCCTGAGTGAGTGGCAGCTGCTGCTTCCAGGGCACTGGGCTCAGGGTTTTTATATCTCCAGCATCGTGGAGGACCAAGGCCCTCCCTGCTGTGATGTCATCTTTAATGATGGGTGCCATGTCCCAAGGAGGCCTGACACTTCAGGGTGACGGTCCTCCTCCCCTCTTTCTCCCTCTGGTTCTCTCTGCCTGTACGGAGCAGCAGGGAGGGGATTCCTGTCACACTCATTAGGGTGAGCTAAAGTCGACTCAGGGATTGTGCAGCTCAAAGACATCCTTTACATCCAGCATGTGACACCTTATTTGTCTTTTCGTGTCTTGTGACTGCTAAATCCCCCCTTTTGTGTGCTTTCTTATACCTGTACAAACCAAGGAGTTTTACTTTTCCAGTCTAAAAAGGTGAAATTATTGACCAAGGTGTTGGTTGCAGGATGTTTTTTCTGGAAAAGTAAAGACTATATGAGCCTGACAAAACCTTCCTGTATGAGGACTCTGTGCTGGGTGAAGCCTGCGTAGACTACTTATATTTAAAAAAAAAAAAGAAGCTATTTCTAGTCAGTTTTGGTTAAATCTTCACTTGCACCTGTCTTTGAGTTTTAATAGATGCTGGAAAGTTTTTTTCTTTTTTTCATCTCTACTTTTAGGGCTTGTATTAATTTCAGGTGGTGCACTCTAATGTGTTTTCACAACCAATCTGACATCATTTTGTTTCCATTTATTAAGTTTGACATGTTCAAGTTGCTGTCGGCAGGTCTTTGTGTTGCAGAGATCTGCAGTGTATCCTTCAGACACCAGGGGGCAGAAGCGAGGTTTCACTCTGAGGCGCTGGCCTTCTTTATCCTGCAGCGATGATGCTGTAGCAGTGCTGTTATTCTTTTTTTTTTTTTTATCTTTCTATCTTTTTCTTTATTTTTTTCTTTATAGAATCTCTGCTTTGGTTCAAACCAAGTTTTTTTTTCCTTCCCAGGTGTACACATGTGGTACAGAGACGCACCGTGCATTTAGTTAAAACTATGTGGCTTTAAGGTTTGTCTCAAAGAAAACTCCCGACCTCGCGCTTGTTATTCCAAATAGATTAAACCTGATCGATTACATTACAGATGCTAAAACAAAACAGACTAACAGCAGATTGAAAGGTCGGGATATAAACAGTGTCCTGATTATAATGATGAAGAATATGATTCTTTACTGAGATGTTTGAGAGAACGTCAGCATAATGATGCTATCCGAGTGTTCAATGTCCAGCATCGCCGTTTCTGTCCAAATTCATGAACAATTTGTAAATCAATTACAACACAACTCAGAAGAGGTTAGAATGACACAGAAAATGCACAAAAACGCAATGGTCCTTACATTTATATTGAATTTTGTTTCTTTGAAAACAGGATGAACCCAAGATATTTCTTTTTTTTTAAATTTAGTTTATTTAACGTTTTTAACATAGATCCATTCTTATATTTAAGGCTTGCAGCACAAATGTTGGTAGGAAGACAAATTAGTGCCCTCTTACCAACACTACTGAGAAGGTGAGCCTTCAGCAGGAGGGTCCCCCCTGATGATCCAGGTCCTGATCCAGGTTTCTTCCCTCTTAAAGCGGAGTTTTCCTGCCACTGTTTGGTTTAAGGTTTTTCTCCCGCTAGAGGAGTTTTTACCTGTCGTTGTTTATATAATAATTGCTCGGGGGTCATGTTCTGGTCTCTGGAAAGATCCTGGAGACAACTTGAAATTGAATTGAAAGAGATGACGATGTTCCAAACTACCTGTGTCAACCAGTGGAATGAGGATTAATTTCATCATTCATAAACAGCTGACAGCCACAGGGACACAAGATTACTATGGGAAACACAACACTACAAAACGTAGTCACCTACTAGTTTAAATATATCATACAGATGTGTTAATATTTAGACTGAAACTGAGTTCATTAGATTATTACAAATAAAGACATTAGAGATGAACCACGCTCAGCAGATTTGATTCAGCAGTTGCATTCAACTGCGGTCAGACATACATCAGGCGTCTCGATGCAGGAATGACAGTTTCAGTTTGCACAGTCATTTGAACACCACAGAATAATGAAGATTAAACACTAAATCATTCTCATAACCAACAACAGCAGGTGTGTGTCAGCAGGGCAGGAAAGTCTCAAAAAGACTAAATATGAGTGTGCACAAACCATATCATAAATGTCATAGAAGACTAATATTTCAATTTCAACAGTATTTTAGTATTTAAGTCACCAAATGTGGCTTAAACTGTGCAAAACAGAAGCCTAATGTTAACCTCTTCCAGAGGTGGCGTCAACATTTCTGGGTTCATCTGGGATGGACCATCACACACTGGAAATCACTATTGTGGTCACAGGAATCAGTATTCCACATCTTTTCTTTTTTAAAGAAACGGCCACCGTGTGTTCTTGACCAAAGACTAAAAGGACCATCTAGATCGGTGTTTCCCGCCCCTGGTCCGCGAGGACCACTGTCCTGCATGTCTTCATGTTTCTCTGCTTCAACGCAACCTGATACAAATGACACTTGATGACAAGCTGATGACGCCCCTTGATTCAAATCAGGTGTGTTAATGCAAGGAGACATCCAGAACCTACAGAACAGGGGTCCTCATGGAACGGGGTTGGGAAACGCTGGTCTAGAACCAGTGCCCTTGGTAAAGCTCATGGCAGCCTTAATGCAGGAAGGTTCACTGAGATCTCGGAGTAACGTATGCCGTTTCCAAGAGTGCATCTTTTCCATGGACACCCGTGCAAAGACATGGCGAGGGAGACGAGGGTATAGCTACTAGACTGGTCTGGTCCCGATCTGTCCTCAGAGGGAATGTTGAAGAAATAAGATTAAAATAAAATGCAACCCCAAACTGTTGCACACTTGACGATTGGGACAAAACGTCTGAAACTCCCATCATTTGGTATCTATTTTAGGTCCATGCTGTATGTTAATTAGAATAAGCGATTTTCCATATTGTCCACTTTTCCTGATTTTCGCTCGTTTTACACCGAGTTGGCTCCCAGCTGAGCTGAAGTTTTAAACAGCTGGTCACTTCACGTGCACTGTGTCGCGTCGTCTTCACCTCCCAACTGCAGGTTAAATTCAGAGAACCAGTTTTATAGTTTCTTTGTTTAGTTTTTTATTGGTCTAATAATGTTTCGAGCGATAACATTCAGTTTCTAGCAGAACCTTTTGGGGAGAAGGTTGAGTAGTTTTTAGTACTTGTAAACATTCTGAGCAGTTTTTCTACACTGATCATCAAAAAAAGGCACAAGCATAGAATAAAAAACTGACTGGATGAATATAAATATGTATCCAAAGGAAATCCCTCAGGAAGTGTGAAGCCAGGTGCAAGCTGCTCAGCTGGTCCAGTCATTGGCGTCCAGTGTTGTGTGACAACCAAAGCTGCTATAGCCCGTACAGGCTGAGGGGACTTCACCTAAATGGAAGCCAAATAATGATCTCCATCAATCCTACATGTGTAGTGAGCAAGATCCATGATTGGTACACCCAGTGTGTATTGTGTATCTGGATTCGGACAAGCCTTTTCCCTCTTCATCTCTTGAAGCGCCGGCGTCTCAGCAGCCGCAGATGAGCACTGACTCAGCTGTGGGCATCCCTGGTAAACTCCTTGAATGAAATGATAGAGTAGTTATGGGGGCGGAGTCGACATTTAACAACTTTCTGAGCAGCAGATATGCATCTCAGCATGAAAGTGGCTCTGACCACAGTGAAGCATGGCAGATTTTTACTTCAATGGGACATTTTCTCCTCTTTTTGGTGTGTCAGAATTATTACCTCTGTGTCTAAATCTGGCCGTCGTGAGGTTTAATGGAAGCGGCTACTTAGATTCACATACTGCTTCTGGGTAAGCTCCCACTTTGCATGGCAAAAAGCAGTCACACAGCATAAACATGTAATTAGGAGGGTAGATGAAGTTCATGGAAAGGATTTCTGACACAAACAATGTAACAGCCCTCTCAGTGTTTTCGTCCATCCCTTGATAGCAGGGTGGGTGGTATTTCTGAGAAGGGTCTGCTCTAATTATTGTTATGCCCCTACAAAGAACTGTTTAGAGAGTGAACCTTTGGCGTTAATAGCTGGTCAAAGCTCTTGGCAGCAGTGACCTTGTACAAACACTTTCATTGTTTCAGACCTGCACAACATGTAGGAGTTTTTTTTGTTTGTTTGTTTTTTTTTTTTCTTTTCAGAGAACGGCTTCATCTCAGACACATCTGTCCTCTATCTGGTTTTAACAGATCTCTTGAGGTCATTGCACAGCATCTTTATTTGGTTAAGTTCTCTGCCATGATTTGGCCGTTCTTAAGGTGTTTTATTTTTATTTTTCTGAAGCCATTTCTGTGGTGGATGTACTTTAGTGCTTAGGGCCATTGTCCTGCCGCATCACCCACCTTTTCAAGGCTTCAGGATGGCAGACGGCCACTTGCACCTTTTCTTTTTTTTATATATGGTATTTGAGTAAACCAAACCTTAGGAATAAATAGTTTTCTCCATGATAACAAGTAGTCCAGGCCTTGAGGCAGCAGAGCAAAGCAAATTCATCATACTCCTGCCACCATGCTCCACTGTTTGGATGATAATTGGGTGACTGTTAAGGTGTTTGTTAAGTCTTCTTTCTGAGCTTTGGTTGGTGTTGAATCTTATCTCTGAACTATTAACATGTGATTCATTAGTCCAAGAAACCTTTTTTACAAAATGATCCCTTGGGGGAAACATCAGGCATGCCTCGGTTCCTTCAGTGCTCGGTGGTCTTCTGCATGCTCTGGTAATCTGATTATTTCTGGAAATGTTCCTGAGTCCATGCAGTGATTTCCTTTACAGAAGCAGGTCTGTTTTATGTTCAGTGGTGCCTGAGGGCATGAAGATCCCCTCATCTAATACTGATTTTCATTTTCAGCTTTGTGCCATGTGCACAGCGATTTCTTGAGTTTCTCTGAATCTTTTGATATTATGTACTGTCGATAATGAGATGTTCATGTCCAGGAAGATTATTCTGAAATGGTTTATCAGTTTGCAGATGCAGTTTTTCAGTCCACCTTTATTTCTGAGAGACTCTGCCTCTTTAAAATGCTTTTTTATACTCAGTCGTGCCACTGAGGCGTTGCCAATATACCCAATTAGTTTCAAGCTGCTGTTCCAGGTGTTTCTTTTTATGTCGCTTCCATCAAACTCAAAATCGGGTAATTTTTTTTTTTTTCACTGAAATGTAAAATGTCTCCTTTTGAATGTTTGATATGGTTTTATGTTCAGTTGAGAATACAATATGGATTTACGAATTTGGAAGTCACTGCATTTTGTTTGCCTTTACATTTTGTGCAGTTTGAGGAATCGTCATTGAATATTGCAGATTTCCTTTAGTGAATTCTGAGTCACACCTTGACTGCGTTTCCTTCATTTGGTGCCAATGATTTAAGGATGCCATGGATCCTGGGAAAAAAAGTGGAAATAATTTCAGGGTGATGAACAGAAGCCTTTAAGGAAGAGTGAAAACCAGGAGCTAAAGATAGTATTTGACTTGGGAAATAAATGTGGCTCAGATTTAACGTTTTAATAAACCAAATAAACCACTAAGAGGCACTTAGAACTTTATGAATGGAGGTAGTGAAGCTGGACCTCCTGGCTGTACTGTATATTGGACACAATTACAGGGATCCACAGACCAAAAAAAAATCCTGGTTGGAAGCCTGACCGACCTGAGTCTAAGTGGAATTCAGAATAGCAACCAAAAGCCTCCACTGCATCCTTCTGAATTTTCTTTTCCTTTTCCCAAGTCATTATGAAATTATGCAAAGGTTTGGTCTCATTTGAAAGAAAAATTAAAGCCATAGACGTCAAACTCCGTGGTTACCAAATTAGATTTTGTTCTCATTTTAGAATTTATTTCAGGAGCAAGTAATAAGTTAGTTTAAAGCTAATTATCTTAATCAAAGCTGAGTAAGAGCTATAAAGACCTTTTCATTTTTACCCTACTTACCTCCTCAGTTTGTAATTTAGGGTCGTTATGTTGCAATCTGCTTCTTTCTGCAGCTCTACTCAAAAGCAGGCATAAACTTAACGTCAAATGAAAGTTATTTTCTTTCACCAATTAGATAAAACACATTCACACTTTATTTAACAGTCGTGCCTCCTGCTCATTTCATTTACAGTTAGTTATTCATCAAGCACATGCTTTTATCCACAGCGGCTTACAAGTGAGGAACAACAATCAAGCTACAGTACAGTTAAAGACCTAGTCGGGTCGGTTTTAAAAAAGACATGAAAAGAGAGGCATGTAACATACAAAGAGACTATGTGCAAGGTAGAACTGTAGAGAAGTGAATGTAGAAAAGTAGATAAGTTAGGGTTTTAGAGAGGTTAGGAGAGGAGCTGTTCTTGGAAGAGTCGCGCATTTGATCGTACAGTACAGACACTTCTGAGAAGTGTAAGCACGATGAAGACTGAACACTGAAAACACGATGCTTATTGTTATTGGGGGTTCTGTTGAAGGGAAGACCAGCACAATATTTGTAAAGTTCGTCATTCTCCTGGCATTAGTTAGGTTGCTGGCTAAAATACATTAGCTATTGCTTTTAACAGCACAAACAGTAAAACAAAATAGATGTTCAATGTTCAAGTCCATGATAGTATATCAAACAAAAATAAAACTAATAAAAACTGCTGAAGTGTTGGAGGTTTTGAAAGGTCAGGAGCAGATGGGCTCTTCTCAGTAGAAACACCATGGCAGCACAATTCAAGGAAACTATCTTTCTTTTCAGCACTGTAGCCAGGCTGTCTGTAAAGCTGCGTATTCCTTTAGCGCTCAGTAGTGATGACTTCATGAGCTTTTTTGCAAATGAGATTTTCTATCGGAGAGAGAAGTCATTGCACCGTTTCGGCGCCTGTGAACCAGACTGTTGGTTGTGAAAGCGATGTTAGACCCCATCACAGATACAGGTCTGTTCTTCCCTCAACATTTCCACATCAGACTCATTCTACCCTCATAGAGACGCTGTATGCCTCAGGCTTGCAAGTTTGACCCTGATCCAGGAAGGTTGGTTAGTCCTAGTCCAAAACCAGCCCACTGTGGTTCCTTTAACTTGAATAAGACTCTGAAACAGAGTAAATATTATGATCATGAAATGCCGTGCCGAGGTCTAGTAGAACACATGGATGCTTAACTTTAACCAGTGCTGTTTCTGTGCTGTGATGTGATCTAAACTCTGACCAAAACTCTTCAAACATATCATTTCAGAGCAAAGGGTCACATTTGTGATGATATACGATTTTAAGCTTTTTTTTTCTGCACTTAAGAAAAAAATGGGAGCGATATAAGTCTAACATTCCTAGATCAAGATAAGTACTTATTGTAAGTACTAATGTTTTTACTTAGAGGTTTATTTACAGCAACTACTTGGTTTCCCCCACCATACCAACCAAAACCCCCATTCATGAAAAAAAACAAAAACCTTTGTGAATACCAGAAATAACAGCAAGGTGAAATAAATATGCCCCATTAGAGTAAAACTGTCAGTTTAAGGTGAACACATTATACAGCGCTGTGGTCAACTGATGGTCGGCTGACGCTCCAGACTCCTGCTGTGTCTGTTGCATTGGAAGTCGTAGCTATCACAACCTGTCCCTCCTCACATCCATTTCTCCAGAGTCTCTGAGATGAACAGCGCTGTCAAGCTTACTGCCAACTCACTATGGAGGTGGCGGTGGAAAAAAAAAAAGGTGTTTGAGGCCAAACCCAGCGACTTAAACAGCTCCAATGCTATTATGTGTGTTTTTGTGGAAGGAGCGCCAGTGTTTACCAAATCACGCAGGGCTCAGAATAATTATGGTGCTCAAAGACAAAAATGGAAAGAGCGACAAAAGCTTGCAGATACGGCAAGCATCACGGGGAACATGTTGAGGAGTCATCTCTTTTTTTTTCTTTTTTTTAAGTTGACTTGGAGACACTATGGAAGAGAAAAAACAATCAATGTTAAGTTAAAGGGCGGAGCCAGAAGGGCCCGTCAATGAGCAGGCGGTCATTTGACAGCATTGTTGTTCTCACTTTAGTTGCAGAACTCCTCCTTTACTCTGTTGATTTATTGATTCTCCACATTTTTTTTTTTTTTTATTTATATGCAAACCAAAGTTGTGGGCTGTATAGAAATGTATTTAGAAAGAATGAGTAGTGGTGGGGCAGCACGGTGGCTTAGTGGTTAGCACTGTTGCCTCACAGCAAGAAGGTTCCCGGTTCAATTCCCGGCCCGGTGGGTCTTTCTGTGTGGAGTTTGCATGTTCTCCCCGTGCTTGCGTGGGTTTCCTCCGGGTACTCCGGCTTCCTCCCACAGTCCAAAAACATGCAGTGTAGGTTAATTGATCTTTCTAAATTCTCCCTAGGTGTGAATGTGAATGTGATTGGTTGTTTGTATGTGGCCCTGGATAGACTGGCGACCTGTCCAGGTGGACCCCTGCCTTTCGCCTGATATGCGTCGGGATAGGCTCCGACAGACCCCCGTGACCCGGAAACGGATAAAGCGGGTATAGATAATGGATGGATGGAGTAGTGGTGTCCAGATGTATTTTGTTACAGTCCCAAATGATTGGACTATATAGAAAATTCATGCATGGATTTTAAAAATTACTTTGACAGTTTTGTATATTTCATTTTTTTAACCTTCACTTGAATTGTTGATATACATCAATATTTGCATGTAATGTCTGTGACATATTTAAAAATGTTGGTACAGTAAAACTTACCATTTTGCAATTTGTTCTTATAACACTTAAAAGGTATTCTGGCTTTGAAGATGACAAGTGAGTCTGCCTGTAAACATGTTTGAAGGCTCACAAACATATATATATATATATATATATATATATATATATATATATATATATATATATATATATATATATATATATATATATATGGAACAACTTTACTATGCACTAAAGACTATAAGCAGGACAAAGGAAAAAGCGAGGCTCTTCTCTGGTCAGATGTTTGTTTGCTTCCTGTTGTCGTTGGCCCTGGTGTGCATATATGCCCACTTGTAGTACCGTTGACTTGCATTGCTTTTATAAGTTGTTGAGTTGTAAGTGTGGATTTCCCTCAGCCGGCTGTTCTCTGAGCTCACGTTTGTTGTTTTTGTCGGTTGAGGCTTTATTTTAGTTGTTGGGCTGGGAAGTATCCCTGGAACCATTCTTAGCACAGTGGGAAGAATGCGTACGGAAGTTCAGAATCAACGGGTTGTTTTTCCTCTCCAGAGGACGCCTGCATCGCTCAGCAGAAATGAGTAAGAGCAAGTCACGAATAGCACTTATCTCACAAGCAGTATAAATATCTGTGGTTTGATTTCCACCACAGCTGATGAATAGATAGCTCAAATAGATGCACATTTAGATATATAAAAGCTATTATGCCCATTAAAGAGGCTTAAAGCAGACTCGACCTCCAGAGAAAACATGCAGTGTGGAAAATTAGCTGAGTAGTGATTTTCCTTTTATTGAGAGGCAGATATCTATCAGATATCTATCTTCTTTATTAGTATTCACTTTCACTGTTCGCAAAATAAGAAAAACGATTAAAGTCGGTGTTTACAGGCGAGAGTGAGGGGAGAAAACACAGTGGGGCTGTGGACCGGTGATAAAAAGCTTTGGCACTGCGTTTTTTCATCCGTGCAGAGATGTAAACGCTGTTGAATGTTGCTGCTCCGCCTCAAACATTCTGCACGCCGGCTTTATGGCCTGAAAGCTGTGGACACTTTGCAGTGGTTTAAATTTTACAGGGTAATATGCAGTCATCTGTATGATGCACTTTTGTAGGACATTTGGAGTCACATAAAGATTAAACAAGCAACAATGTAATCTTTATAAAGCTGTGGTACTAAGATGAACGCTAAAGACTAAGTGTTCACGACTCTTCAGATAAACTGTCCATCTTGTCAGGGAATTCACATTTCAGCGAGATGGACTGCCGCTGTCATCGGTTCCTCCCCATTTTAGAACACCAGCTCCCTAAATAATACTTTTTATGCATGTCTTTAGTATTTTGTAAGGCTGGACCCTGGGCTTTAGTCAGGATTTTGAAGCCGGGGGTCCAAGAACAGGCGTGCGGATGGACTGAGCGACGGGCGCCGGGGGGGTTGGACTTACTTTGTCCTCTCGTACACTAACATAGCAAACAATATATATTTTTCTTGTTACACCGTTACCTCCGTTACTGGCAGTATTTTACAACTACGTTTACAAACGTCTTCGCGCAGACAGAAAAATGTGCAGATATTAAGATGTTGAGAGGAAATAGCCTCTCTAAAAATAAAATATAGCTAATAAATGCAAATAAATCAAGCACATGGTAAAACTAAAAGGGATAAAAACAGATTAAAAGGACAGTTCAAAGCAGTATTTTGCCAGTGTGTTTTAAAATCTACCGGCTAAAACATCCATGAAATGTCCCAAATATGATATATATACTTTTATGATTTATGTTTTGCCGTCAAGTTCAAAATGAGTTATTGTTCATGAAATACTAAAATGTCTTCTTCAGCATCTGATTGTTTTTTTTTTTGTTGTTTTATTGGGAACAAAATATTGTATATATATTTATGAGATTTGTCCCACAGGAAGAGAGATGCTGTGTTGTGTTTTAATATTTGTACATTTTACCAACTGTAAATGTAAGTACACCACTGTCTCTCTGCGTTCAGCTTAGCCGGCGTGAGTTTTAGGATGGACTCCGAGGATGGTTTTAGGACCTTTAGCGTCTTCTGAGCTGTGCCCTGATTACATAATCTGCTGTCTGGGGCTTACACACCCCATGACCTGACAGCAAATCGGTCAGTCAGCTGGTCTTCCGACTTTTGTCAGCAAAATGTGGGAAACGGGGTAAAACCCCGATCAAAAGGCGGTTTATTTGAAAAATAAATGGAAGGGAGAAACAGTGGGGCGTCCTGTTTGTGTTGCGTTAGAACACAAACGAGGAAAAATGAAACGGCGAACATGGGTTAACACAGGTAGGCAGCAGTTATTTTTGTTTGTATTACAGACGGATACAACGGGATAAGTTAAACAAAATGAAGTAGAATCACTTTAAATGAAAAAGTAGTTACCCACACGATTTGTTATGGCATGTTGTGGTTTTGTTGAAAAGATTAGTTTCTCCCTGCAGCTTCACAAGATTCCCTTCCTCATGGTGACATCAGCTCATCCCCTCTTCTCTCATTGGCTGTAACTTGAAAGGGGAGTTCCTTGATGGTACAGCATATCTGGCATGCTCAGCATCTATTGTACTTGGAGCTGGCTCGGCAATGCTTTGATAAATATCTTATACATCTTTGAGTTGTTTACACATAAGGATGGAGTAACGGCAGGCGCTGACTACACTGCACTTTCCCTCGGACCTCTCTGCTTGGCCAACGGCAAAGTGGCTTTTTGAATTATTTTGTAAGAAAGCAGGATTCGTGACCTGTCCAGGTTGGTGCTCTCGGCATGCTTTGCAACCCGGCATCATTTGCGCTTCTTCGCTTGAGTTTACAAAGGAAGACCAAAGTGTTGCAGTGATGTACCGTAGGGCCAAAAAGAATTTATTCAGCCATTGATTGTCCTACTTAGAAAGATGAGAGACATCTGTAATTGTCATCATAGATACACAAAGAAATCCAGGAAATCACATTGTAGGAATTTTAAATATTTATTTGTACATTACAGTAGAAAATAGGTATTTGGTCACCCACAAAAAAGCAAGATTCCTGGTTTTCCCAAACTCACCGCTCGGGCTCCGTTACAAAGCATTTCAAGGTCCTGGAGTGGCCCAGCCAGTCTCCAGACCTCAACCCCACAGAAACTTTGTGGAGGGAGTTGAAAGTCCACGTCGCCCAGCGACGGCCCCAAACCGTCACTGGTCCAGAGGAGACCTGTATGGAGGAACGGGCCAAAACACCAGCTGCAGGACCTCTGTCACTGCCAACAAACGTTATGTTACAAAGCATTTCAAGGTCCTGGAGTGGCCCAGCCAGTCTCCAGACCTCAACCCCACAGAAACTTTGTGGAGGCAGTTGAAAGTCCATGTCGCCCAGCGTCCAGAGGAGACCTGCATGGAGGAACGGGCCAAAACAGCTGCAGTGTCTGCAGACCTGGTGAAGACCGACAGGACCTCTGTCACAACAAACGTTATGTTACAAAGTATTAAGTTAAACTTTTGTTATTGACCAAATACTTATTGTCCACCATAATTACCAAATAAATTCTTTAAAAATCCTACACTGTGATTTCCTGGATTTCTTTTTCACATTTTGTCTCTGATACTTGTGTGTCCCTCTGATAAGAATTACAGACGTCTGTCGTGTTTCCACGTCGGTGGACTTGCACAATCAGAGGCTGACTGAATACCTTTTGACCCCACTGTATGTTACCTCTAGTGGGACGAAGTGGTATTCCAGGGCTCGACCCTCCGTCCCCGGTGTTCAGGAAAACATTTTCAGCGGCTCTTTTGTCAACATAACAGATTTGTGTGTTTATCGCAGCATCTCAATGGCTCTTTTTTTTTAATATAAACTGACATTCATTTGTTTTGTTTTGAAATATTTCACCTTTGCACCTATAGCACCTTTGGGACCTTTGTCCTTTGCAAGGACTTTTGAAGTAGGTACAGTTGAGGCAGAAAGCAGAACAGTTTGACTACTCCCATGCTTCAAACGGGGGGCTTCCACTGAACTGTAATGACCACTGGTGAGGTGACCTCAGTCGCTCCTCCTCCACACTGTCGTTAGTGGGAGCTCATTAAAACCAGATTCCTCTCTGAGAAAGAAAACAAATGTTCTGGGCCACTGGCCTTGACTATGCGGACGACTCACATTTTATTTATTGCACATTTAAAAGGGGGGTTGTAAAACGAGCGGATTGTCTTACTGACTGTTACAACCACTGCATTTGCTTTCTCATTTTTATTAAATTATCTGTATATGCAAACGTGTAACTCAGCCGTTTGTTTGAAGTTGGCCAGAACCGTACAAGAGGTGAAACTGAGTTAAGGTGCATAATTTTCTCAGTGAAAGAGGGGCCAGTCTTTCTGAAGGGAGACGTGTGCTGCTTTTTATGGTTGCAGCAATTCCAAAATAGGGCTGCTTTTAAGTCAGCAGTTTCATTTCAAACATGGCATTAAGCTGCAAAAACCCCAAAATACTCTCATCAAATCCGCCACGTCCTCGACCCCTTATTCACCTCAGTATCTTCTGCTAAATAACCCGCCGAGTCTGTGTCGTTCCTCTCAGAGTAATTATTCAGAGAGCGATGTTTCTGCTGGCCTGGCTGCTCTGGGAGCGCAAACACCCCCAACCAGAAAACTGGTTTTTCATGGGACTCTTCCACGCAGCAGAGTCCCGCTGCAGTTTGGAGGCATCTTCCTCAAACCCCTTTTTAATGTTTCTGGTTTTCCTAGTTACCAGGAACTAGTGGTCTGGAATCTGGCGTTGTAAGCAGGAACCATCCGTTTCCCCTCTGTGGAGAACCTTCAGTTGTACCAGCAGATGTTTTCACACATTGAACAGCCTCTCTGATCCGGTGTTAAGAAGTGAGCAGGCACCACCCGCATGTTGACGCTACCAACTGTACTCACGCTTTTACGACTTCATAAAGATTTAAAACAGACGATGAAGTCATCCATGCCACGAGTCGTTGGCCTAAATTGGTCTGTGTAGTGGCAAGTTGAGTAAGTTTGGTGTCTTTGTTTGCAGTTTAAGTGTTCCCACACTACTGGCTCCGAGCTTCAATAAACACAGCCTATAAGAGGCCCAAGCGAGTCACTGCCTGAGTCTGAGCTGCTACATGATGGCACCTCGTGAAGAAGAGTACCACGAGCAGCAGATAACCCGACCCCAGCAGCCTCAACAGCACATCGGTATCTGCAGATGTTTCTTTTCTCTTAACTTTATTTCAGTTGTGAGAAACGCGTGGGGCAGAAAAGCTCTCTCTTTACCATTTCAACACTTAAAAGGGTTAATCCGACATTAAGGATAACACGTGATGAAAAGTGGACATTCCTTCCATTATTCATGTGACAGCAATACGCGTTTACACGTGATGCTCCATAAAACTTTAAAGTTATCAAGTGACTTCTGTGACTGCGGCTCTACACGGTACATCTCGATAAAGGTTCCCAGAGTTAACCCTTTGTCCATGACGGTTCTGCGGTTCTGTTTCTGAGCCGTCTGAGGAAGACCACTGGTGTGCATCCCTGCTTTTTATGCACCGAAATTCCTCCAGATTCCTTGAATTGTTCAATCATATTCTGTAGAGAAAGAAAATATTAAAATCTCTCCTGTTTTTTTTTTTCTTTGGGGAACAATGTTTTTATTAAAGTAAATGCAAATGTTACAAGTTTGCTTGTTTTTTTTAATTAGTATATTCTCCTAACTTTTTCTATGGTTGTATTACTTTATTAGAAAGTGAAGTGACCAAGCTAATGAGATTTGATTAATTAAACGAAGCGTATCTACAGCCTTGATGCAAGTCAGGAAAAGTGCGTTCTGAACTTTAGTTAATCTTGCACCCAACCAATGCAACCCATTTGTCAGCTTGATGAATTAAGAGATATGCCGGCGTTAGATGTATGCATGTTTGTATTCAGGAAGGGCAACATTTGGCTTCACCCCTCCTGTTTCTGTTTTCTCTGTCTCGAAGGACAAGCCCTGATGTAAACACCATAAATCCACAGCTGGTATATAAGTGTCAGTTTGCCTCTGCTTGGGTCGGTGCCACCCTCTTTCCATGTATAAAATGATCTGTTTGGCATTTGGGTCCCTTTTTCATTCTCTCATAGCTTTGCAGCGAATGTATACATCTGTGCCACAGAGAGACGTCACCACCAGGGTGGGGATGTACACTGTTATGTCTGACTTGCTAAATGATGTTGTAGCGGCGCCTGAGCTTTGATCTGACCTCTGATTGTTCTCAGATAAGCTAAATATGTGTTTTGCATGCAACACTAACAAAAGAACATTTCGTACAGTAACAAACAACCCGATCTTTGATGAGCTGCTACTGTATTTCTGCTTTGATCAGCTTTTCCTCTGAGAATGAATGGCTCTGTTGCGTCACAGACTCATTCATCATGTTCAGCCTCGTTCATGTTGATGACTAAGCAGGAGATTTCTGTCTGCAGGGATGAACTTGGTCGATCCTGCTTCTGCAGTCCAGGGAATCCTGAACAAAGTCTATTTCTGGGTTGATCAGGTTCATTTTGTCATCTATGATGATGATGATGGTCTGTAGTTTTCTTTTCTTTACCGGTCTAGGAGCCCTGACAAAATTGCGCTTCCAGACCAGTCAGATGATAAATGATATCAGCGTGCAACAGTTCTTCCAAAATTGTCTGATAAAAAGAAAACTGTAAATAAAGTGTATTTCTGAAAAAAGAAACCTGACTTCATCACCGGTGCAACAGTACTTCTTCCTGTTCGAGGAACCCAGCAGTAATATTTTGGTGTCTAATGAAAGTTGCTTGAACCCACCGACTCAGTTTTATGGAGTTTTATGGAGTTTTATGGTGTTTTATGGAGTTTTATGGACAACACCAGTACAAGTCAGTGTAATGAGCTTCAGCAGAAATCCCAGCACTTGTTAAGATTGTGAACAAAACAATGAAAAAAATGCTCTCTGCCTGTTAGGCAAAGCTTCGTCCTTGGACCCTTTCAACCCACCTCTTGCTGGTCACAGCGCTCCAGTAGTGCCATTACCAGCGCAGCAAAATGTCATCTTTCAAGTAATAATGACTATGGATTATTGGGTCTTTATTCCCAGTTAAAGAAGTCAAAGAAAACCATGAACCTGAATGTTAGATTGCATTTAATCTTCCACTTCCATTACTCCGGGGAAAGTGAAAGTTCAGATAGCTGTGAGCTTTTAATTTGTCTCAAGACACAACTGCTGCAGGTGAGCACAACGTTGGCGTCACCTGCAATGATGACAGTCAATTCAATTCAATTCAATTTTATTTATATAGCGTCTATTACAACACAAGTTGTCTCCAGGATCTTTCCAGAGACCAGAACATGACCCCCGAGCAATTATTATATAAACAACGGCAGGTAAAAACTCCCCTAGTGGGAGAAAAACCTTAAGCAAGAAAAACTCCCCTTTAAGAGCGAAGAAACCTGGATCAGGACCTGGATCATAAGGGGGGACCCTCCTGCTGAAGGCCAGCCGGGTAGAACAGGAAGTAAAGAGAGAATAGAGACACAGACACACCGTCAAAGGTACAAGACAGGATACAATAGTAAAATTATCTATCAGCAGCAGAACTCAGACTCTGTGTTTATATTGGTGATTTATGGATAGTTGGTGATCCACGGGGATGAGGACTGCAGGTCGGGATCTCAGCACATATCCTACGGACATCCATACATACAGGTGGAGGTAAACACTGGGATGGTCAGAGGTGGAACTGCAGGTCAGCAAGCAGCTCCTGAGAGGAGACAGACCAGCACAACTAACTACAAGAACAATGGACCACAATTATGCTTATGGGATACTGTTAATAACTGAGGATTGAGGTGAAGAAGAGACAGAGAAGGCAAAGAGAAACAGAGGAGGTGAAAGGCACCACTCAGTGGATCATGTTGGTGCCCCCCTGCAGCAGAGGCCTATAGCAGCATATCTACACCGAAGCTGTTTAAGATGAGCTGCTCTAATCTGGTCCTGTAGCTGCAGCTTTGACTACTGGCCCTGACACATTAAGGTACACTAACTATATGCTTTATTAAACAGAAATGTTTTAAGTTTAGTTTTAAAGGTGGAGGTGGTGTCAGCCTCCTTAACTCAAACTGTTTCCAAGTTGGTTCCATAGTGATGTTCCTGATAACAGAAAGCCATCCACCAAATCTACAGTTGGATCTTCTAGGAACTACGAGTAAACCTGCACTCTGAGAACGGAGAACTCTATTAGTCAGTCATTGCAAAAGGTCTGTGGTTTCATATAACTTATAAATAAAAACATATTCAGACCTTGGACTGGACATTGAGGTGTGGAAAATGTGCTTTGACACAACACAAAGGGTTAAATATGTCAGACGTGGACAGTGATGATTTCTGCACCTCAGCAGGCTCGTGCTGCTGTGACCACGGTAACTGTGACCTTGAGACTGCTCACCTGCAGTGGATATGGATGTGACTGTTGACTTGTAGATCCCAGCTTGTGTCTGACTCGGCAGATGCAAATTAGATTCATGAATGCATTTGGGTAACCGTGTGAAGAATTACTCTGCAGCCTCACAAAAATACGGGCAGTCGGAAGTAGAAGAAGATGATTACAGACTGCCTACCTCTTTCAGAAGATGATTCCCAGCATGCCCCTTTGGGCCTGAACGACAAGCAGTTGTTTGTAGAGGCTGCACCATCGGATGGCAGGATCATTCATCACTGCAAGTGCTAAAAAAAAAACAGTGATTAAAGCAAATGTGAATGGACTATTTCAAAGTTTAAAACACTTTGGTTTCTGTGCTTTTTTGGTTGTTTTTCAGCAACTCAGGAAAATGCAGCCTTTGTAAACATGTTTGACACATTTAAGTCCGAGTGCAGTTTCACTTGTGTTTTAACTTCGCTTTAGGGATATTTTCAAATCACCGCCTTTTCTGTTTAAGATGCCTGTGCACCCATTAAAGTATTTCTGGATGATGATCCTCCGTTCAGACCTTGAAGTAGGAATCTTCACTGTTTTCTTAAGATAGCTCTGACTAAAGATAGCTCTGGTTTTGTATAATGACAGATTGCAGCATCCCTCACTTTTGCTCCGAGGAGAAAGTGACTGTGGAGCTGGCGTCACTGTCCCCCACAGTGATCTGCCACGGGTGTCAAAAAAAAACCACTGGCCTTTTTCCTCTCTGCTGCCATTGTTCTTGTTTTTGCCGTTTTTATCTACATCTGCTGCACTTCACAGCGTAAGAATGAGTCTGTCAGAAGAGTAGTTCTGTCACCTGTCTGTCACCTGTCTGTCACCTGTCATCAGGTGATTAGCATCAGGTGCACATTCTTCGTGCAGAACACCTGCTGCAGAGCAGCAGCTCAGGAGTGTTCGTGGAAACATTTCAGTGTGGCGCTGTGGTTTTATCTAAAAGGCTCAGAATATGCTAAAGCAGATACATAAACCTTTTTTCTGCTTCAGTATATTTATTTGACGTTATCTTGTGATCAGCCGCTGATCTCAGGAATTCTGCTGCTTCCACATGTAAACAGCTTTCCACTGTCTGGGCACTCATCAAAACACAAGTGTCAACATTACCAGTAGACATCCTGAACTTTCTATTAAATCTGGTTGTTTTAACCTGGTTGAGTTAACCTTTATTTGCTAACTGTAAGTTTGCAAATTTCCAATTCTTTCCCAATAATTCCAATACATTACTGTTAGTTCCCACATAAGTGCATTAATTTTTATGAAAGGCTTCCTTCTTGGCTTCTTGGTGTGCCGTTGAACTGCAATACGTTCATCTGATCAGAAGTGTTTGAAGGTTTCCTCCACTGACAGCCACTGCAGACAGACAAAGCTGTGTGCACCGTGAAGGATATCATGCAGCAATTTGTGGTGAGTGTGCTAAAATTGGAAAGTCCACAGACGGAATGGCCCAGCCATTTTTCCACGTGGTACAGACAGGTGCGGGAAAACGCTGCATGTCTGGAAGCCATACAGGACAACACACTGGAGATTATAGCTTCTGTCAGTCGCCGTCCAAAGTCCCTCATGCAGGGTGTTCAGAGATATCTGCTCATTATGTGCAAAGAGAAAATGCAGAAATGTCTATTTTTGGATTTGTTTTCCTCGTTTTTATCTTCCCTTCTGATTGATAAGGAGTAAAGAGAAGGAGTGCATTTCTGCATCCAGCCCTTCATCACTGTTGGTGTGGCCGTTTGTGCTCGTGTCCAACCCTAATTTACACTGCAGCCGTTGATTTGTGTATCCTGTCAGGCCGCTTTGATGTGTGACAGAGATTGAGCTGCTGCCAGTCGTGGTTCTCTCTCTGAAACTGGGCAGCGCTCCAGCTGTCAAGGCCCGGCGCCCAGCCGGAGCGATGCAGTGCCCGGCCACAGGCCTGCGGGCCCTCGGGGCACTGCAGTCCTACATTCACACCCACAGCCTGCTGAAGCACATTGACCACCACACACACTCTGTAGCTTCACCCTGATCCCACAGCAGTGTTTTAGGTTATTTTTCTTTTCTGCAGGACCTGTAGTTTGAGCATATGCATCAGTGCAGGACAGACCAGCTTCTCCATCAGTCTAATGCCAGAGAGATGGTGTGTGTGTGTGTGTGTGTGTGTGTGTGTGTGGAAGGAAACCAACAGAAAAGATCATGGGGGACAGTACTAATCACCTTCATGATTCAGTTCTTTGTAGATCCACTATCAGCAGCGGTAACTTACAATAGTTGTTTTACTGTTTGACTTTATCTTTCACATCATGAAGTAATTTTGGCAGCGTTTCTTCATTTCATTGAGATTCTTGGTCACTCACTGTTTCGGTTGGGTTGAAGTGTGGACCTTGATTTGGGACGTTCAAAAACCTTGAGTCTTTTTAGTTTTTAGTCATTCTGATGTAGGTTTGACTGTGTGCTTCACATCATTGTCCTGTTGCCAGTTTCTCAGTGTCAGTCAAGCTTTAGTTGTAGGACAGATGGTCCTATATTTGCACTTAAAGTACTCTTGGATACAGAGGAGTTCATGGTTGACTCAGTGACTAGACGCCCGGTTCCGGTGGCTCTACAACAACCCCAGGGCATGAGACCGCCGCCAGCGTGCGTGTTTCCCTTCCAAACAAACTGTTCAGTCTGATTGTGTCATGGACCTTAAGATTTAACATGCTAAGTGAGGTCTTAGATGCGTCTTCTCAGAGCATTGAACAGTCTGATTTGGGGGTAAAGACATCTGGTCCTGGGAAGCTTTGCAACTGTCTTGAATGCGTTCCACCAGTAAACAATGTTTCCTGCTGTACACTGTCGAGCTCCAGATTGTTTGGAAATTATTTTAGAACCCATTCCCTAATAGGGAAAGAATTTCTTCTGTAAGGAAAAAATGCTTTCCCTCTTATTATTCTTTTATCATACCAAAAAGAAACGTTGTGTTAACACACACCTTCAGACCAGCCGCCACAAAGGTCTCCGTATGTAGAGGTCTGCACATCTGCTGACGATCAGTTCATCAAGGACCGATAATTAGCAGCACCCGGCTGAACCTATCCTCTTAAATCATTCGGTGTTCCTGAAGGGTCAATCCTAGGGCCACTTGTGTTTATTTTATACATTAACTATTATCTTGATCAACAGGTGTCTTACACATTTTTATGATGATGACACTGTAGTAGTGTTTCTCAACCCTGTTCCTCAGGGGACACTCCCTTTCATGTTTTACATGCTGCTCCGCTCTAACACACCTGGTTCAGAGTAATGAGCCATTGAACGTAGACCTTGATGACAAACTCTGCTGTAATGTACTGTGCTGCCTCTATACCTACTCAGGCCTTACAACAGCTCCAACAATGATGTTCTGTGCACCCATTGTGGCTTAAACTAGTCTCCAGTACCAACAAGGCAAAACTCATGATTCTCCAAGGTAAAGTCACTGTTCCTGAATAATATGTCTCTACTATCTAGGGTACAGAGATTGAGCTGGTTTCTCACTATAGATCCTTATTTTTGCTTAATGCTGTATTCATATTACTTTTATTATGTTTTTACACACAACAATACGTAATTAAAAGACAGGTTACTATCTTTAGAGCATGAGTGTAACACTGCGTTCAAAGAGATGCTTGTTTTGGGGAGGTTATGCTGAGACTTTCTGGCTTGAGTCAAATAAAATTCACTCTTATACAATCTGACCACACATCTTAATGCTTGCATCTGAGGGCAAGGACCAGTATTTCTGGGTTTCTGGTGGAACAGTGATGCTCAAAAAACAGATATCAGGACTGGGTCTTCTTTTTGTGTCTGGCATCTGGTTTTTTTTTGTTTTTTTTTAAGCAAATAACACTATTCTTCAGAAAATGTGTTCAGCATCTTTTGTATCCATAAAAAAAGAGTCAGTAACTAGTTCTGAGAATTCAGTCGGAAACACAAATGGAAACAAGAGAGCTCCCAGTCCAAGAATGTCACCTTGACTTGTAGATACATATTCAACCAGTTTGTTTTCACAGTCAGAATTAAATGTCTTGAACATCAGCACCGGATTACATGGAAGTACAGTACGTATGTGCTGATTTTGTACAGTAATGGAGAAGCCAGCGAGCTGTTGAAGTGTCATGAACTGTCATAAAAATTCATACTCATAGAGCAAGCACCCCAACTTGAGTGGGCCCCGTCTCTTCAAACTGTGTTAGTGGGTGGTAAATTCCCACAGCTAAATAGAACCAGTTCTGCTTGGTGTCTCTTCACAGTGGCATTTGACCAAATGTAACAGAGGATGAAGACGAGGTCAGTTTTTGTTTGCGGTCTCACGCATATTGCAGTGTGGGATTTGGACGGCCGGAGAGTTTTGTGTGCCTCCCTCCGCTGACCTCCCTGGCTGTGGGTAATGATGCGAGACTCGCCCTCCACTGCAGGATCTCAGAGAAAATGCTGAGCTCAAACTCAGGGCGACCTACTGTTTAACTGAATCTCTAATGATCTGTGGATGCAATTAGAACTTCAGAGGGAAATTGTTTTTGCAAAATATTTACAACTGGAACCTTCTCAAAGGTGTGAATTTTCTGGTTTCCGGTGATTGTTTGTGTTTGTCGACATCTTCTGGTTGGAACCCTCCACTGCAGTTCTTTCAGACAGATGTTTGTCTGTTGTTTTTGTTGTTTTCTTTTATTGTAGTTCCGTGTTCCACCACTGGAGGGCAGCATGTGCAAACATTTCACAAAAGCGGTTTGAATATGTGTTCAACATTTTAACACACGTCGCCTGGACAGCTGTTCTGTCACTGTTTCACAGATAATGTCAGATGTTACAGTTTTGAAAGATTATTTTTGTAGCTTTTTGTCTTTCTATAACAGAGTTGCAGAGTTGGAAAGTAAACCTCTGTGAGGTAACCAGCCAGCCGCCCCGGGGTTTGAGTTTAAGGTTGGAAAAAGGCAGGCCTGTTTGTTTTAGTGGTAACCACGGTGACTGAGGTGTTATGTGACCCAAACCCACTCACGGAGAATCAAAGCAAACTCCAAAAAATGCAAACTATTTTGAATGGTTATTAAAACAAATAAAGTCCCTCTTTAAAGATCCAGAGGCTCTCAGGTTTAGATTCAATTGAACATCTAATTTATTTTTTATTTTTTACCATTTCAGCAACTTGTCAGAAACATGGATTAAAGATAAATGTGTTAGTTGGAGCGTATCTGCTGGACTGAAAGGTCTTTTTGTTGCGTGTTTGCTGCACGGCCACGGCAGTAGTCGTATAGAAACTTCGTTTAACAGTGCTGCGACTCTTAAAAGCATCACACTAACGTGACTGTTCCCTCATTTCTTCTGATTTATGGTCGTTTCTGGGCTGCAGCTTCTCATGTTGACCAGCTCAGACTGTGTGCTAGTGTAGTGGACTTGTGCAAACAGCTGTAGATTGATGAATTTTTTAACCTTTAACATAACAAATCGTCTGACGATGCACTGCTAAGTGCACTACTATGACAACATACACTAGGATCCAGATAAACTACCCTGATATTTGTCACTCAAAGTTAAGTTTACTTAATGTTTCACTTGTACGTGAAGTCAAACACCGTGGCAGTCCCTGCTTCTTGTGTTAATAGACCTGTAGGGATTGGTTTGTTGTCAGGAGATCTGATTATTGACTCGACCTCTATGATGTTTCCAAACGGCCTCTTGTTGAGCCTCGCCAGGTTGTTCCAGTCTTTACCAAATATAACCATGGACCAGTTTGCCCCAGTCCATCTCTGAGCCTCCCACTCCTCCTTCCTCCAACTCATGAAGAGGACCCTGAGGTCAGACAGCAGCATTCGCAGATTCACATCCAAGCTGATCTTTCGCTTTAAAGTACGTTTATTATGTAACCGGAAAAACGTGGTATAAAAGGGGGAAAAACGTCGATTCTTTTAAAACTTGGAGTGGTACTGGAGCTGACTGTAATAGTTAAACTGCAGCTTGATGCAGCTTTTCACTGTTTACACTAAACTTATGTCGTGTTGTTTCAGGTGAGAGAAACAAAATTCCTGAAAACGGTTGTGAGCTCAGGGTGTGCGTTTCAGTGATGCTCCTGCCAGGGTAAACACCTCAGCTCCTGAATACACTGACCTGTTTTCTCTTTGCTTGCAAAACAAGAAATGCTTTTTCTTCTTTCTCAATATTAAGATGAAAGAAGATGCCGTTTTTCTGTTTGGATTACGTTACACGAATCCCAGGCTTGAACTCGACGTTTGTTTCTCTCCTCACACCACGACACTATGCTTCAGAGTTGTTTCCAAGTACCTCATCAGGAGCGCAAAACTCCCCAGTTTCCTGTAATTACAACCCCCCCAGATACCATTCTGTCTTTTTTTGTATTTCCTCTCATTGCTTAGGAAATGTGAACTGGTTTTCATTTACAATAAAAGCCATGAAAAGTGATGACTGTCACAATACATAACTGACAAAACAGGAACTTTACTGTCCGGAAAAAATGTGTTTTCCTGACCTGTGTAAACTGTCACTGTGGTCTGCTCCTTCAAATTGAGAGGTTCGAACACCTCCTGGACACCTTCCAGGTGAGAAGATACGGACATGAAGCTCCGGGGAGGACCCTCCATCTCTTATTCTTCTATGTTATATCTCTGGAGGGCTTTTATTAAAATTTGGCACAAATATTTGTTTAAATTTAACAATGAAGGGGTTGGACTTCGACAATCGCAGACCTTTGACATTTTCTATCATAATTACACAAGAAATTTTGTTAATTATTGCAAAATTACACACAAATTTATCAGTGATGAAGTAACAACAATTTTTTTTTCAAAGGATCCAAGGCCAGCTTTTAAGGATGACACTGTTAAAGAAGTTGTGACTGATCAATGGGAAAGTGATGACATTTGATTGCATCGGTTTTGTCATTTTGGCAGCGCTTGTGTTGTTTCTACAGAGGATGCAGGGACGTACTTCCCCAGCGTAAAGAGGGATCCGGCCCGGTATTTGCAGCCTTGCTCCGACGCCGTCAAGATTTGGCTGCGCAGCATGAAAAATGCCGGGAAGGTTCTTCTGCTCATCACCAGCTCCCACAGCGACTATTGCAGGCTCATCTGTGAACACATCCTTGGGTAAGGCTGCCCACACGTGCACCACAAATTGGCTCCTTCCTTAACAAGACCAGGACCTTGTCTGCAGCGCTCAACGCAACCGCCATCGTCGTAAAAGTCTGGCCGTTTTTGATTTCTCGCTCCACTTACAACAGTCCTTACAGCGCTCACATGCCACAAGTCATAATTTCATTGACTGGTTCACATTATAGATGAAACAGAAAGTCAGATAACCATGAGCGCTTGCACACTTTAGGCTTTTGAATCATCAGTTAATCAAAGACATGTCTTTGGTTTGTGGGAGGAAGTCGGAGCACTCAGAGAAAAGCCAAATGGCTCAAAGAAAACATGCAAACTCCACTCAGAAAGCCAAACACTGAACCACTGTCCAAATTCCATTTGAAATTAATCTCAGAAGGACTTGCCATTCTTGCTAAAAGTGCATTAAAGCAGAAATCTTATAAAAAACATGACTATCCTCTATCCTTGAAAGCAGGTATTTGAGTATCCTAACCGACTGCCAGACTGAAAACTGCTTAACGGAACCGGCCACTCTGTTTTGGACCAGATAAATCTGAAAATACTCTGACATCCAGAGCCAAATCAATCCAATCAAACGATAAACGGATAACGTACCTAAAAACATTAGCACAATATATCAAAGACATAATATAATAATGTAAAGATTTGTATATTGAAAACAGGAGACTATGAGACTAGTGCACATGCCGTTTGGAGGTTCAATCAAATCCATCAAAAATGAAAAATAAAGCGCTTTAACGTGTCATAAGGTTGTTCCAAACAAACGGAGCTGCAAATTTTCCCAGTTTGGTCCACGCCTTTGGCACGGTCAGTCAAAATATGTTTGGGGACTGAAACCTCTGTTGCTCTATGTGGTTTCTAAAGATGCTGGTCAGCAGATAAAACGGGAACAGACCAAGAATATACTAATAAATAAATATATGTCAGTGCTTCAGTCTGCATGCTGATCATTTAATTCGAATTTAAAATACTTTATTCATTCCCAAAGGGAAATAAATTTCCCAGAACACCATGCAGCTTGAACGTGTGAAACGCAGTGATGAGAGCAGGCTTTGAGGTTTGGTGTGAATATCAGTGCGCCAGTACGAGACATCACACAGGCATGAGTACGGCCTCCACTGGCCGGAGAGAAAAGACTTAATTCTGAAATTAAAGCCTTATTTCAGTCTAAATCTTTAAACCAGGTTCTGAACATGAGGCACTGAAGACTGACGGTTATCAATTAAAAACCCAAGATATTTCAAATTAAACACGCAGTCTATCACAGAACCTTGGAAGGCGGTGATGGAAGGAAGATCTACTGAGATTCCTTTGGCGTGAGAGAACAACGAGAGTTTAGATTTGTCAGGTTTTAAAATCATTAGATTGTAGATAGATTTTATGATCTACAGTTGAAATGCTTAAGTTAAATCACGTGGTAAAAGTATCCACCTTCTTTATCTTTATCTCCACCCACAAATAACATCTTGTCACGTTTGCTTCAGAATTAAGTTAATTACAACTTTCCAGTCATAAATAGTCATAAACGTATAGTACGTATGTGAAAGTAAAATTGACTGCGTTTCTATGTAAGTGATAAGTGCACGGCTGCGCTTGGTTGTAGACAGAATGATGACGCGGTGTTTTGTGCTCCCACCATTACATTTTCTGTTTTCTCTTTTTGTTTTGTTTTTGTTCCCTATATCAAGGAAAACCTGAATATTTTTCTATTACTACATATTAATGTTTGAAGTTGTGAATATCAAAGCTTTTATCAGGTCTGTCAAGTAAACACATCAGCCTTGAAGAAGAAGAAGATTTAATCTTTAACACTTAAATGTTTCTTTAGATTTGTTTTACACCTTTTGTTCACCACTAGCTTTTGTTTGCAGTGTACATAATGTCGTGTAAGTTTATTTTTACAGCCTAAGCCCTGTTTCACAGTCGATCGCGCTGCAAAAGGCTCTTTAAAAAACACCATGCCAGAGTTTCTCCTGTACTAGAACAAACATAAGCGCTCTTCCTCCCTTTGGTTTTCTTTTCCTCATGAGGGGCCCCTATCATACACTTGTCTGGCCTTGTTCAGGTTTTTCATCAGTCATCGTCACAGATGACCACGTGTAATCAAAGTACAGTATTTGGAGCTGAAAAACAGGGGGCACCAGGGTTGCAAAGATGCAGAACATTGCCTGCAAGTTTAAGGTGACCTAGAAGTTAGGCTTGAAAATTCAGGAATTTTCCAATTTGGAAACTTTCCGCTTTCTAGCTTTCCATATTGATGGAAATATCTGGGAATAAATGAACATTTACTGCACTTAATTAGAATTGTGTGGTAATTTCTCGTGGAAACATTAATATAAACAGTTTATGTAGTCATATTTAGACATTCATGCAAGCCTTTCTAAATGTAAAAGTAACATGTTTGACTTTTATTTGCAAGTAAACCTTTGAGAGACAAAACGGAAAATAGATGAATGTTGAGTGCCATAAATGTATTCCTTTATGATCTTAGCTCCACTTAAGCTTTTTCACTGAGGTGAAATAAAATTTCAACTAAAAAATTCAGTTGAATTTTGTAATTGAAGTTTTATTTCACCTCAGTGAAAAAGGGGATGTTTAGTTAGCTAAACATGTGAGAGATGCAGAGGACACAAATGCAAGAGACCGGAAAGCAGAAGTCGAACAACACAGACCTTAATTAAAGGAAAAATGCTGCACGCTGCAGGATTTCCAAAAATAGAAGAGCTGGCTGTAACAGGAAAGCGCAGCCGGAAGCATGACAAGTGGACAACAAATGGACTAGCAGGGGAATGTGGAGAGACAAGGCTACATAGACAAACTGACAAACTGGAGGCTTAGCTGGGATGTGACAGGACGAAGCGGGTCCAACCACAAATAACAATTTAAAATATAAAGGAATTCAAGTGCATCACCGGAACTGTACAGAAGCAAAGGAATACACGTGAATAAGACCAAAACGTAACCAAAGGAGAGAACTGAACAACAGTGAAAGAAGCTCCAGAAGCCCTGGTGTCATGTGCAGGATTTAAGAGAGTGTTTGTGATGGAGAGTCGCACAGGGTAGAAATATAAGTGAAGTAAAGGCCAACCAGCAGCCTCAGTTTCACTGCATGTCTGGCCGCCTGTCTCAATGGTAGGCTTTGCCCTCGGAGCGACATGCGGTTTGTTAGTGTGATTTAATCAGGGGAAGTTCTTCGACTGACCAGTAGAGGCTGGACCAGAATGAAAAGTGTGCCCATTCATTCTGTAGCTGCGCCGACGTTTGCCACTGATGTTGGATGAGAGAGCCTGGTCTGCCGTCTTTGTACCAGATCACATCAAAAGTGCTTGATGGGGTTGAGGTCAGAGTTGTCCTTTTTTGAATTTGGTGTTCTGGTGGTTGCACTAACGGACGCGGCATCTGGCTGTGGGTTGGACTGGAAGGGTCCAAAGACGAAGCTTAGCCACGCAGCAGGCAGCCTGGGCTAACTGGGCATCGGATAAATGACCGGAGCATGGCAATCCTGCTGGGCGTCCTCGCTGGGTCCCGGCTCCTGCAGCTGACCACCTTCCCGGTTGGCCAGCCACCTTTGCCCAGACCTCCACCAGGAGCCATGAAGCCACAGAGACTGCGACGCTGCAGTGATTTAATGTTACCTTGTTGATTGGTGTTGATTGGTGTTCTGCCGGTGGCTGGCTTAACTCCACCTTTTATTCTTTTCCAATGTCCTGGATGTCAGGATGGACAAACGGATCAGATCAGGCTTGTCCACGTCTTTTTATGCAGTCTGTGGCGTTGTCCTGAGAAGGACAGCATTTACAGCTGTGTCTGACTGTCTGACCTCGTCCAAAATGTCCAAAACCGCTGCTTTGTATGACCGGAGGGTTCCCATTTCTGCAGCGATATCTACACAGGAAGTGAGGGCAGTGTTATCTTTCCAGAAGTGGTTTGTGGAGTCCGTTGTTTAGAGAATGGCCTGATCTGTTGACAGATCCTTCCTGTTTTCCTGCAGCTACAATTTATGAACTTTATAAGTCTAGGAAATGCTTTAAGCTCAATTCAGGGATCAAAGAATGCATAAAATCTGTCTTTCACAACCGGTGTGTGTTGTCAGTGTTTCACTGTTGAGAGATGATTTTATTGTGAAAGAAGGAGAAAGAAATCAACAAGATCGCTGCTCTGCAGTTGCTGCAGTGCGGCGAGTCGGCTGGAGGCCAGCGACGGTCATCTGTGAGAAGTAACACAGCAAGGCCAGAACAGTCTCACAGGGGCATGACCAGCCAACCGCCCGTCCAGAGAAGCCGCACGGCAGATACAGGCGTCTGTGCTGGAGCAGAACCCTGGTCTGATGGTTTCCTTAAGACCACTGACGGCACAACCGCTTTTCTGCTTTAAATGAGGCTTTTATCAAGAGCCAAGAATCTTTTTCAGCTGTGTTAAATTTGTTTCAGCTTGTCTGCAGTTGTGGTCTGGGGGGGAGATCATGACCATTCCCAAGGACTGGGTGCTTTAGGCTTTCTCCAAATGCACTTTAACGTGCATTTAAATACCCAAACAGTGTTTTTCAGCCAGAAGATTGTTGGAAAAGAAAGTTCACCTATTTTTAGTTCTTTATTTTCCTGTCAGGACATATTAGAAGAAATTACCTGGTCTGGATCGACTCATAAAATGATTCAAATACAACCTCAGAACTTCACCTCAATCATAGAAATTATAATATCTGAAGTGTTTATTATATATTGAAATTAAAAACACTTTCTAAATAAGTATTTTTCTTGCCATTATGAACACATTGTGGAAGTTTTTTATTTGTAAAGATTTTTGTATAAAACTTTTTTTTTTGTTTTTTTATTATGGGGGTGGTATAGAGGTCTCTAACATGGTACATCTGCTATTATAGGACAGAACATCATTAAACGAATGAATATTGACCCAAGAATATCTCCTAAGGAGGTAGAAAGTTTCAGTACTTTATTATTCAGCAGAAACCGTTTGCCTTTTTTGTTTGGTTTCCACACTTAAGACTTTCTGGTTTGCATGAAGTCATGAAGAAACTTCGTAGGACAGAGTCTTCCTGCACCTACAGAACCGAGACTTTTCTGGACGTTCCTGTGGAGCCACCGTCCACCTCTCAACGTACTCACTGCTACTGGTCCTTGTGTCCAGTGAGACTGTTCGGTTTATCTGTTCCTTCGACTGAACTGTTTGTTCTCATACTTGTGTTTTCCATCTTCTCCACAGTCTGTTTAGCTTCACTGAGCGCAGATACGAGTGCTAGTGGAACTGAATGTATTTGGATGCTGTCCAGTTATGTCTTCACACAGTGGCCAGATGCCCGTTACTGAAGCGAATGTTTGTCTGGCTGTTGCAGGAAGGATTTTGAGGAGCTGTTTGATGTCATCATCACAAACGCCCTGAAGCCCGGCTTCTTCTCCCTGGTGCCCCAGCAGAGACCCTTTAGGACCCTTGGTGAGTGGCGATCCATCACCCTCAGGACCCCCAGGAACCCATCAAGAATAGTAGCATCTCACCTACTGACTCATTTACAACTTTAAACTAGAAAACAGTGGAACAATATGGGAATAGCAAATAAAAAAATAACATATAGTGAACTTAAATTTCCTCTGATTTTTTATTTTTTGTATTTCTTTAACAGCATAAACCCAGTGTTGTTCATGTTTTTTGTTGTTTTCTTAATATACATACAACCTAGAATTTGAGGCTGATTCCAGACGTCAGGACAGTAAAGCTTTCACCACCTTGACGTTGCCAATCCCTCGCACAGCACTGACATGTTTCTAGCAGTGATGATGCCAAGTGACGGGGCGTTTCAGTTGTTGTTTTGCCTCCTTGCTGAAAACAGTTTTTTTGTTCAACATTTTCCACACATTGTCGATTTGGGACAAGTGAAGCAGCAGAACTGCAGGCAGGCCAGTCCACTAGTTTTACGCTGTTCTTTTTTCTTTTATTATTTTATTTATTTGAAAAAAAAAAAACATAAATTAATAAAGTTGGATTGTCAATTTGTTTGAGCACAAAAGACATTTCCAATGTGTGATGCTCCATCCAAGATGCGCCCAGCCCAAAGAGCTGGCCTGTAGTCAGATGACCAGAAAGTCCTCTTTTTTTCACTTGACTGGGTGTAGTTCTTGGTCTGAAGTGGTGGGCTTCAGTAGTCCTGGTCTTAGTCTGCAGGACTCCAAAAATGATCCGAGCATTTAACGAGGAGATACACAGAGCGTACTGAACTGAATTTTGCATTATTTCTGGTGGTTTTAACCAGATTTGAGGTATTTCCAAACATGTTTTAGTTTCCTGTTACGTGGTAATTTGCATGCTTGCAGTTTTCCAACTTACTTCCATTCATTTTCATCCATTTCTGTGGATGAAGATGTAATATATCTGTAAATTCTCCAGCCTTGGAAATCCCTAGAGTTTTGCTGCTGTACCTCCAAAGCAGGTAGAGTGAAGTTGTAAGGTCGGTTATAGAAGAGGCACGGCCTCGGGGAGAGAGGCCGTGGAGTGAAGTCAGGATGCTGGCGGCTCCTGAAACCTCACACCGAATACTGCCCTTACCGAGTAGTATGCAGTATGTACTGTATACTGGTCCAGTGATCCTTGTTATTAACTATTATTTCACTGTATAAACACCAAACAAGTAACAAACTTTACTAACTTACAGTAATTATCAGAGTAATTAACTTGCATCTTCTTGCTCTCTTCTAGTCGTTTCTGTGAAGCACCAGCTACTGTCTCTGTGTTTGGGATTTTTTTTGTTGTTGTTTTCTTTAGTTTTTTGTTCTTATTTGGATGTTTAGGGAAGCAGGCAAAGTGAGGAAGAATGTGCAACCACATCCAGTAATAATAGTCCCTCCGTCAACGCGCACTTCATAGAGTGAGGCTCAGAAGTCCGCAGGCGTATGGAAAATCGGTTTTATTGTCCTGTAAACCTGCAGATAAAAACATGCTTGAGGATTTAAAGTAAAAACAAACAATGCCCTTCGTCTTTTCCCATCAGGGCTCAACACAGATCATAGCCGTCCCCGTTTATCCAGGGTCGGATCTCGACTGAGAGAACCCGTTTGTGTTGGGTCCCAACCAATGATACTTGCTTGACATAGCTGGGGACCGATCAGCGACCATCCGGTTGTAGAGCAACCGGCTCCTGATATATAAACTGGAGGAGAAATATTTCCAGTCACTCAGCCTTTGTGGCTCATTAACAAAGTCTAGACAAATAAAGCACGTGTCAATGTGTCATGAAGCAACAGAGATTAAAAGGTGAAACTTCCACTGATGGTGTTTCAGTTTTAGGCCATATCTGACATATACGCTGTTCCAAAGTCACCGACCGTTGAAGACCTGGCCTTCTAAGGGTTTATGGTCAATATTTTCTGATAAATCAAAATTTAAGAGCCTCAGTTAATCTGATATTCCTTCGCCGTCTGCCGGCTGTTGTTGAACAACTGGATCCGTGTGGAGCGCTGTTGAACAACTGGATCCATGTGGAACATTGTTAAGGAACTGGATCCGGGCTGAGCGCTGTTGAAGAACTGGATCCGTGTGGAGCGTTGTTGAAGAACTGGATCCGTGTGGAGCGTTGTTAAGGAACTGGATCCGTGTGGAACGCTGTTGAAGAACTGGATCCGTGTGGAGCGTTGTTAAGGAACTGGATCCGTGTGGAACGCTGTTGAAGAACTGGATCCGTGTGAAGCGTTGTTGAACAACTGGATCCGTGTGGAACGTTGTTAAGGAACTGGATCCGGGTGGAGCGCTGTTGAAGAACTGGATCCGTGTGGAACGTTGTTGAAGAACTGGATCCGTGTGAAGCGTTGTTGAAGAACTGGATCCGTGTGGAGCGTTGTTGAACAACTGGATCCGTGTGGAACGCTGTTGAACAACTGGATCCGTGTGGAGCGCTGTTGAACAACTGGATCCGTGTGGAGCGCTGTTGAAGAACTGGATCCGTGTGGAGCGCTGTTGAAGAACTGGATTCGTGTGGAGCGCTGTTGAAGAACTGGATCCGTGTGGAGCGCTGTTGAAGAACTGGATCCGTGTGGAGCGCTGTTGAACAACTGGATCCGTGTGAAGCGTTGTTGAACAACTGGATCCGTGTGAAGCGTTGTTGAACAACTGGATCCGTGTGGAAAGTTGTTGAAGAACTGGATCCGTGTGAAGCGTTGTTGAACAACTGGATCCGTGTGGAACGCTGTTGAACAACTGGATCCGTGTGGAGCGTTGTTGAACAACTGGATCCGTGTGGAACGTTGTTCAAGAACTGGATCCGTGTGGAACGCTGTTGAACAACTGGATCCGTGTGGAACGCTGTTGAACAACTGGATCCGTGTGGAGCGCTGTTGAAGAACTGGATCCGTGTGGAGCGCTGTTGAAGAACTGGATCCGTGTGGAGCACTGTTGAAGAACTGGATCCGTGTGGAGCACTGTTGAAGAACTGGATCCGTGTGGAGCGTTGTTGAACAACTGGATCCGTGTGGAACGTTGTTCAAGAACTGGATCCGTGTGGAACGCTGTTGAACAACTGGATCCGTGTGGATCGCTGTTGAAGAACTGGATCCGTGTGGAGCGCTGTTGAACAACTGGATCCGTGTGGAACGTTGTTGAAGAACTGGATCCGTGTGAAGCGTTGTTGAACAACTGGATCCGTGTGGAGTGCTGTTGAAGAACTGGATCCGTGTGAAGCGTTGTTGAACAACTGGATCCGTGTGGAGTGCTGTTGAAGAACTGGGTCCGTGTGGAGCACTGTTGAAGAACTGGATCCGTGTGGAGCGCTGTTGAAGAACTGGATCCGTGTGGAGCGCTGTTGAAGAACTGGATCCGTGTGGAGTGCTGTTGAAGAACTGGGTCCGTGTGGAGCGCTGTTGAAGTCGTTCAGCTGTCGTTGCCTCATGTGACTTGTCTGGTTATTCATTTTCTTCAGTTCTTATATAAGTTTTGGCTTCTGTGAGTCGTATTTCTTCACACAGCCTCTGGTTCATTTACCCGTCTGGATTCCTTTCTCCGTTTCACACCACCTGCTCTTTGCTGAGGTGGAGCAGGAAGTCGTGAACGGAGATGCTTCTAAACTCCTGCACTTTTAGTCAAAACTGTATGCATTTTTTTTTTTTTTTTTTTTTGCTGCTGTTGTTTTAACGAGCCGAACCCGTCATTTTTAGCGAGGAGCAGAGAGTTTGAAGACCATCTGTCTGCTCAGGTTCTTAATTCCACATGAAGATTTCAAACACCTGTTAGGCGTGTTAGTGAGATCAATATCAGCTGCCGACATTTCCCCGGCTCAGGTTCTCACCGCCAGCTGTCCAGATGCTCCTTTCTGCTCCGTCTGCCGTCTCTCTCTCTCTGACCCAAACGTGATGCTGGATGCTGATGATGAAGGTGTGCCTGGGTGGGAGGGAGCTCGCTGAAACGCTCCGCTCATCTGCCAACGACGGGCAAGCTTTGTGTGAAGACGGGATGATCCACTCACTGAAATATTCTGCTCGCTCCCTCATGTCTCCTCACTTCTGCCACGTTGGCAGGAAAAGCATCAGCATCTGTTCTTCCTCTGGCCTGTGATCCTCTTTTTTAGCTGGAAACGTTACTTGTTATTCTGAACTCTTTGCATTTTCTGTTTCATTAAGTCGCCAATAAAGTTTATTTGCAAGGATCTGACACTTAATGCTAATAAAATAAGGGCTGGTGGTTTAAAACAATCTAAGCAGAGTGAAGATTTGTAAAATAGTGAAAGCAGCCAATTATCAGCTCATAAAGGATTTCTTTTAGTGAAACTTCCACTTCTGTTCATTTAATCCTTAGATGGGGACTTTCACCATCTACAGCAGAAACACAGAAATATTAGGAGCATGGCTGAATTTCACAGAATTTACTCCTGCTGAGGAAGCCGTTAGACTAACACTTAATTCAAACTCTGTGGATTTGTTGTCTTTTAATGTTGTCCAGTTGTACATCCGTTTCCATCGGATTCAGCAACAACACGCTGGGATGCTTTTGCAGTTGAATCAGATTTATTCAGTGTTGTAACTTGACATTTTGCCACATCTTCGGCATCATCTCTGGCTTTGGACCCCTGGACCAGGGTCTGTGGTGGCCCGGTGAGCTCCACCGTCTGAAGACAAACCTGTGGGCACCAGCACAGCTAGATTTGAAAGGTTGTGAAGTTTATGAAATGATATTTACCTTAAATTACAAAAATAGAAACAATTATGGAGCCAGTGATGTACAGCAACATTGTGAGACGATAACATCTAATATCTTTGAACGTCAGCAGCTGTGTTTGTGACATGGTTCAGTCCAGCCTCCACGACAGGATTTCGGCTTTGTCTTTGAGATTTGATTTTATACAGGTTCTGCAGAGCAGCAGAGAAACGTAGCAAAACACCAAAGCAGTTCCAGTGCTGGTTCACCAAGCGTCGACCCAGGACCAGTTCTTGAGTTATTAACATCTGAATGCCCAAAAAACACCAGCTGAGAGCAGAAAAACTGGTGCTGATGTGGCCCTGAAACTCTACCGCTTTACATGCAAGAGCTAGGGAGACGGACGACAGTAAAATGACCAGCCAAGACATTGTGACTGCCGTTGATGAGTCCCGTCTGTGGAGCCGGTTGGGAAGAAACCCGGACGACCAACTCACACAACGCGGTCCATGGAGATGACCTCCCTTGAACTACGACCTTTGACCGACGTCTTTTTTTATTTTTTTTAAGTATGGCCAGTAGCTGCACTTCTACTAGAGTTTTGTTGAAAATGTAAGCAATATTTCAAAAACTCAATGAGTTTCCATTAAGTCATGAATAGTTGTAATACGTGTTTCTGGGAATACCGCCCATCGACGTCCAGAGGCGGGAGCATTTTACTCCTGCTGCCACTCTGGGTGTTAGTTTTAGTCTACGATGACGTAGACATCTGCAGCAAACTTCCTCACGCCAGAGGAAGTCCCGGGAAGTCAAAGTCCAAGCTGTCACAGATTGGATTCAGAACTTCAGGGCGGTCGGAGCTATGTGAGCCCTTGCTGCCTGCTTCCTAGTAAAAAAACATCACGTGGAAAAAAAAAAGTGTTTGGAAACATATTAGGAAAAACACATCACGCAAGTGCAAAATCTTTTTCCCGATATGTGGGAGCTTTTGTGTAGTTGACGTGTTTCCATAAGGCGCATTTTCTATTCGCAAATCCAATTAGAGCTGTTTCAGAGGTAACACAAATGTTTCAGCTTCATTCTAGCTTCTAGTCTGCTTGATTTGAAGGAAGGACGGCGAAAGAATGAGCTTCAAAGGTTGTTTCCATCAACATTTATGAACTTAGTGGTTTTGAGAGAAACCCAGATTAACAGTGTGATGTGTGTCCTTCATGTGAGTCTTTTCAAGTTCAGAGATCAGAGGTGAAAGGATGTAACCAGTAACAGCACCTGGTTCTGGTTTGTCCAACAGAGGTCCTTTAAAATATAAAAACAAAGAACTGTAGTGATCCTGATGACAATAAAACTGGAATACAGGATCGCGCTTCAAGCCAATGTTGTCTGAAACAGCTGCACCTGTGCGTGCCACAGCTTCCAGGTGTCGCGCCGGAGCTCCGGTCATCCAGTTAGTTCAGACGCTGAAGATTCCCTGCAGATGAGTCTGTGCCTGACTTACAGTCACTCACATTCCTCTGCCTCATTGCCTCCTTCGGAGAAACTGTAGTTTTGTCCGGGCCGCCCCATCAGGTGCAGCCAGTCGTGGTGTTTGTCTAAAACTCAAAGACACGCCCTTTGACTTCAGCTCATCCCGTTTCGTGCTCGTTCGTTATGTTAACAAGTCAAAAACTCAAGTGAAAATATGCATAAACACCGGGAGCATTGTGGGAAGTGCGAGCGTGATTCTCGAGTGGTTTACTTGACTGTTTACATTGTCAGAAGGTTGAATCGAGAGCCTCGTTCAAGCTGGGTTTGATGAGACGTGACGGATGTTTCATCACCCCGCAGCATGTTGGTTGTGTGTCGCTGCACGTCACGGTCGCATACGTTTCTCCTACTTGGAATCTTCTTTGCTTGGTAATTGTGATGGTTTCCCAGAAGAAACTGTATTGTTTTCTCATATTTGGATGAAATTGCGTCCCTGGATGACTCTTTCCTCTGAACAAACATTGAACACACACTCAAGTGGTGGAAAATCCTGAGTCATTGTTCAGGAGGTGAGTGAGCTAAGACGACTCTGGTTCAGGCATTTCGGGGGCCCAGCCCTAAATCCAAAACAGTTCAGATGCTGGGGGAAAACGTAGAAAACAAAACTTTATTTAATTCACACTAGAACGCAGGCAGCAGATCAAACGATGAAAGTGAGACATTTTTCATTTCATGGATGAAACATGCCTCAAAAAGCTGAACAGGGACGACGTAAAAGGAGTGAAGCAAAAAAAAAAATGGGTTGTTAAACTGGTCTCGGACCGGGACTACGGCGGCAGAACTGATCTGGAAACGTTAGTCGGCTCCGCTCTGGTCAATCTGGACACAGTCGACTAAATAAAACCGTCGCAGCCTGTTTGTCGCTGAACTTTATCAGATTTCTCATGAGATTAATATTTTCTGGAGCGTTTTTGGCTCATGTTTTCTATACTAGTAGTAAAATAAACAACAGAAGTGAGCATCAACACGAGTCAAACGTCAGACATACGAGCAGGAACCCAGTCGTCTCGTTAAGCTTACCACCACCATCATCATCGTCACCATCATCATCATCACCATCATTGTCATCATCACCGTCGTCGTCGTCGTCGTCGTCGTCGTCGTCGTCGTTGTTCAGGACCCCCAAAGAACCCCCGTCGTAATTACAATAGCAGGCTTGTATGTGGTTCCTAAACTAAAAGGTCTTTGTGTTGCTCAGATCCTGACAACAGTTTTACGTGTAGCAGTTTGAACAACTGCAGAACCAGATTTAAAACCAGTCCGTCACCGGGCTCAGAAATACCAGAACATTTTGGTTTTTCTTCATATTTTAATACAATTAGAAAAACTCTTTTTCCTCTGATTCCACACAGCTCGTCAAATCAAACGGCTTTATAATGTTATATTATGATGTAATATTATAAACGTATAATGTTTTGATTATTAACGAGCATCCCAGCTCAGGTCAGCGTGGCTGCGTTGAGATGCCTGCAGGCGTCTGCTTCCGGTTCGCCTGCCGCAGGAAAAACATTCACCTCCGTACAAGTACAGTTAGTTAAAGATTATTAACTAAAATACAACTTTCTACAGTAATGAGGAAGCAGAAAAGGCAGGTATTCGTTTCAGTATTATTACTACATTTACAAAGATTTACATGTATCTGCTGTTATTTGTAAGTGTTGTTTCAATGCAAGAGATGTAATTTTAACTATAACTTAAAATAAACTACGACAACACGCTTTTTCAAACCCCCGAGATTTCGTCGCGTGACGACGGCGTTGGTGATACTTCTGAATCAGCATTTCTGCACTCGTGCACTGTGACATCATCGCATCTCCGTGCTTCACTGTTGGGACCAAAATCAAGTTTGATATAAAATAAATATTCCCTGTGGGATCCAGAAAGCTTCCAGCCAACTTATGTTGTTGTTATGAGAGAAAACAAAATCCTCCCAAATCTTCTTTTGTTCATTTGTTGCTCAAAAGTTTAACATTGCTGAGGTTTCACCGATTTTTCTTTTTGCCTCCCATTTTATATTTCATTTTTGCTCGTGTTCTCATAACCTCAAAGATTTCCTCGACCTCCAAGTCTGGTTCCCGTCAAGAGGCTCAGTATGAGCCTTAGCAGTGTCTTTGTCTATAAACGTGAGGTTTTCTGGTCTGCCTGTGGATGAGTGCTGTGGTGGCGGAGTTTGTATCTGCATGACTGGAGGTTGTGTGTGTGTGTGTGTGTGTGTGTGAGTGTGTGTGTGTGTGTGCGTGTGTGTGTGTGTGTGTGTGTATGTGCGTGTGTGTGTGTGTGTGCACGCTCCTGCAGCAACCTTCTCTTTGATCAAACTGGGTTGTCTTGCTTCGTGTTTTCTGTCCAGTGAATGACGTGGAGGAGAGCGAGGGGCTGCCGTTACTGGACAAACCCGGCTGGTATTCCCAGGGCAACTGGCCACACCTCCACGAGCTGCTCAAGACCATGACAGGAAAGCCAGACCCCAAGGTACGCCAGACCCGCCGAGATCATAGAAGCAGGCGGCCAGGCTTCTGGTTGAAGGACATCTCAAACTCACTTTGAGATGGACTCCAACTTCAGGTTTTGGCAGAGCCTGAAAGAGATGAAGGCTTCTTGATAGATCAGCTCAGGGAGATTCGCACCGGTGTGAGGAAGAGGAGGAACATGGTTCCTGGCATGACTGTCCACAGGTTAGCCGTGTAATACTGCTTTGTTTCCATCCCACTTATATTAGTCTTCATTTTTCTTATTTTAACTCCTTTATTTTGATCTGAAACCCATGAATGTTATTCATAGAATCCTACATACCTCAGCACTCACTGCAGATGACACAAATTAAAGGAAGGGTAAGCAATTTCTGTCACATTCAGTAGATATCTCTTCACCATCCAGGAGCTGTCAGTCGACTGTTAAACAAAACGGTCCTCGTGCACAGCTCTGGCTCCGTAAACTAGAGTTAAACAGAGTGGGTACAGCCTGATCCCCGAATCAGGAGAAACATGCTCCAGCCGTCACTGAGCGTCTGCGTTCCTGCTCATGTCAGAGGGTTGATCCAACATCTTGTTATCATTCTTAAGTCAAAAAAACCAAAGAGGTCCAGAGATGAGCTCCTTTCTCAACTCTGTACATAGCGACAGGTTTTAGGGGGTGGAGTCGGACGCTTGACTCTACCTCTCTCTTCTGCAGGATGTTTCTTTAAAGATTAAAGTTACAGCTACTCATTAATGTGCATCTACACAAACAAATATACTCCGATATTAATCAGATTTAAGTGATACTCTGATTGTGAGACTTCCTTAAATAAGGTCATAAGTGAACAAGTTAATCGAAATATAAAATCCTGCATCCTGTTGATATCCAGCATTTTGCACTTTGCAGCACCAAGTGGCCTCCAAATACAGCAGTTGTGAAGCATATGAGAACAAGTGTGAAACTAAAACTAAGAAACTTTTCTTGGCACATCAACGTCGGTTCTTCTCTTCACCTTCGACTTGTGTTAGTTTGCCTGGATTTTGTTGCAGGTCTGAAGTTAAAAACACAAGTGTTTATTAAATTACACGAAGATGACGAAGAAAAAAACTACAGGAAATATATTGGTAACATATTAGCAGCAAAATAATAAAATAAAAATGAATAAATGTAAGAATTGCTTTTCTTTCTGAGAAAACATTAATGATCTACTCGAGGAAAAAGCCAAACCTGGGAGCGAAGTGAGGTCAAAGACTACTGGAAATACAATACGTGATAAGCTGAAAACACTCGTCATGAGGAGCACAAACGCCACGAGATGAAAACAACCAGGTCTGAAAAGCAGGAAACAGAACAAAGGCCAGAAGTAAACTGAGCGGCGGCGAGGAATTTAAAAATAAAACTGGAAATTCCAACAACATACAACCATGAGAAGCATCGCACCTTCTTCTCTGGTCAAATGGCCGTGGCCAGACACTCGCTCTCTGCCTCATCGGATCATAAAACCTTCCTTCTGGCCAGGAGAAGCCAGGAGGAAGGTTTACTTTGCGGATTCTTCAAAGGTGGCGTTTTGGGACTCCGGCCTCTTAGACTCTGCAGTCGGCAGCGTTTCCACTCCAGCAGTCTCCATGCTGGCTCCTGGGTTGCTTCTGACCCTCTCAACCACTTTCCTGTCAGCAGGCATCTTCGTCTTCTTTGAGAACTTGGAAAAGTGACTGGACTTCCCGGTAGCTTGTATTTACATTCAGGATTTGTAAAACATGAGTTCTGTATTTGCGCTTGAATGTCTCTTGGAGACATTGCCGATTCGTTCTCAGGTTAACGAGGAGCTTCTCGGTAAATTTGTTGAAGTTTATTTGCTCTCTTTTGATTGTTTAATTTTGGCTCACCGTGGTCGACCTTCGTACCAGCTCTGCCACACGAGCGTTTACTATTTTTACTGAAACTTAAATAAACAGTTTCTATTTCAGGTTTAAAAATAGCAGAAATAAAGCAAATACACCCCAGAAGCAGCACTGCGCTGGTGACGGCAACGTGGAGTCGGCAGGACTCGTCATCATCCGCGTCCTCCGCCCCGCCCCCGCCCCCCTCCCGCTTCCCCTCAATGCCCCGTCTGTTCGCAGCCACGTGGAGAAAGCTCCCGTGGAATCCGGTGTCACCCTGCTCTCTGAGCTTCTTTAAACAGTCCTCCAGGATGACCCGGGGCTCTTTGTGCTTTCCCTTCTCTCCACTTTCACCTGACGGCTCTGAAAGCAGGTGGCCTGAATGGAGGCATTCAGGGAAGATTAGCGTCGGCGTTAAACGCGGTGCTGAAAATGACGGGGTCACGGCTGGGCTGACACGACGCTATGATCCAGACTCGGAGTCTGGCTCCCTCCGGACAAGCTGCATGTTTTTACGAGAGTCGCTGGTAGTCAGTCGGCATTTAACACGTGGGAAGAATCTGGCTCCTTTTTTTATCTTTGTCATTTTTCAACAGCTTTTATCCGACTGCAGACTAGTAATTCATTAAACTGCTTTAACTTGAAAATACACTTTGGTGTCATTGGATTGGTGTTGATTTATCGATTGTTTGGGTCTTGTTGTTCCTTGTGCCTGAGATTTTGGAATCCAGCCTTTTTAAATATTCACTATTCCAAACGATACATGGAAACAGACATTTCTGGAGATGACTGCTGTTTTTGGTTTCCATCATTCAGGCTCTGGCCTGCCGGTACCAGCTGGTCGATTCTGATTTTCTCTATCAGAACTATAACCACCTGCAGCATGTGTCACGGATGCTGCGTCTTTGGTACGTTATTTCAGAGCCTCTCCAGTTGATTTGTACGTAGACTGCAGCACCGCCGGGACCTTAACAGTGAAACTGCCATCCAGAACCTTTAACTGATGCTTTCAGTTATATTCTTCAATTACTTCAATTACAACCAGAATCCAAATACCTTATTTATCCCTCCTCGGCTTTATTGCAGTGCTCCAATCTACAAATATAAATAAAAATCAAATAAGAAATGTAAGTAAAAATACAAATATGATTAATGGAATAAATTATGTAAACTTTTTACTGTAAATTATTTACAGCATTTCAGTTGTTCTATTGCAGATAAATATTCCCGTTTGTGTCGTATTCCTTTAAAAACACTTGAGGGACGTATGTGTGGTCACGTGACTCCACTTTGGCCCGACTGCCACACAAGCGCAACATGCAGAAGTTCAACAGAGGAGGAAAAGAAAAATTTCAGTACAAACTTAAGAAAATCGGTTTCAGTGAGCAAAAGTAACCAAAGAGGCAGAGGCGGAGTCGGGTATCACCCCTACAAGGAGACGGAGGCGGAGTCAGGGATCACCCCTACAAGGAGACGGAGGCGGAGTCAGGGATCACCCCTACAAGGAGACGGAGGCGGAGTCAGGGATCACCCCTACAAGGAGACGGAGGCGGAGTCAGGGATCACCCCTACAAGGAGACGGAGTCAGTGATCACCCCTACAAGGAGACGGAGGCGGAGTCAGGGATCACCCCTACAAGGAGACGGAGTCAGGGATCACCCCTACAAGGAGGCGGAGTCAGGGATCACCCCTACAAGGAGACAGAGGCGGAGTCAGGGATCACCCCTACAAGGAGACGGAGGCGGAGTCTGGGATCAACCCGACTCACTGCCTAGTGCACTACGCAGCGTGCTCAATGTTCACGAGAGCTATTTATGAAGTGAGAATTTTTATTTTCTTCTTTTCTTGAGCCTGCTAACTTTCAATTTACATTAAAACAAAAAAAAAAGTAACGAGTTCGCACTTGTGAGGTCACATCGCCTCAGTGACACGTGAGCCACACGTCCACTAAGCAGCAGATCTTATTTAGATTTAATGCAGGTTTGACGCTAAACCTCCACTAACTTCCACTGGTGCATTTATTGTTTCCCGTCTATAAAAACAAGGAAGGAGGTTCAACAAATGACATGATTACACCACCAACAACAGCTTTTTAGATAAATAAAGTAGTGCAACAGAATAACTTACTGTTTAAGCTGGATCACCAACACTTCCTGAAGGAATCCATCATCGGCTGATCATGTCGATCAATCCTTTTCCTCCTGCACTTGCCAGTCCGTGGCACTGAACATCCGTCAACTCAGTTTTTTTTCCCGTTTCCAACTGCTCGTTGTCGTTGTCTACGATCAGTCTAAGAACTTTGTCATTTCTCACCACCCCATGAACTTCCACTGACTTCCATCAACTTCCACCGACTTCCATCAACTTCCATTGACTTCCATCGGCTTCCACCGACTCCCCCATGCACCTTTTCGTCTCTGATGATCCCAAAGAAGGTCTGCACCACCTGGGTTCATTATGAAGCTTCATGCCACCATTACTGATCAAAACAATCAGTCTTGAGTTCTAACGACTGTAATGAGCAGAGTATTTATGGCTTATATTTTTCATTATGGTGCACTAATGTTAGAGCGCACGTGGACTTCACTGACCTTCTTCATCAATCAATTAATAAATTAATAACTGATTCTTCCTGTATTGACGGGTGATAAAGGAAGTAATGTTTTATTGAAGTGCTTTTGGTTTCGGCTCTGAAAACCAAAAAGTGGGACAGTCAGAATTGGTTATTTTGGTAACTGATTCACATTTATTTGTGTTTATTTGTAAATGCAAATAAAGTGTTTGCACCGTTTATGTGATAAATTGTTGTTTTCATGCAAAAATGTAGCGTCATAGGGGTTCCCGAGCAGGTTCTGCACCAGTGTTGTAAAACCGCTCCGTTTGGGAAGTGCCAAAAACACAAATACACATTTCTTTAACTTGGCAAATGTTCAGCTCAGGCTTTACTGTGGCCCAGCAGGCCTTGTTCAGGGTTAATAGTAAAAGACAACAACCAAAAGCTGCTCTTTGAACTACCAAACAATGAACCAGTGTCTCAGAAACAGCTGATTGGAGCCCATCCTGCCATGTGTTCCCTCCTTCACGGAGGACTCAGTCCTCTTCTGGATAATGTGACTGTATCTATCAACAATGACTCCCTTCTTTGACATGTTGCCTCAGTGCTGGAATCCCAGGACTCTGTAAACATTTATCATAATGATCCCATGACTGTAGCAGCAGCACTGCTGAGCAATGAGAGGTGCAGGCTTTTTGGGGGGTACTAGAACCAGCAACTCATCCACGTCTGAGGGAAGTCTGCTGGAAACGTGACTCCTGCAGGCGTCGCCCCTCAGGCCCCAGTTTTCCTGCCCGTTTGTTTACATGTGGACGAGGCAGCCTGAAACACAGCGTGGCCCTGGGAGGGGGAGGGATGAGAGCGGCTCCGGGAATGTTTCACATCTTCTTTATGACTCCTGCAGGGAGGTTGGTTCTCCCTCACACACCCAGACCTGTACAACGGACGTGTCAGCCCTTCTTGAGAAGGTTGGGACGAGTGTCCGTGATTTACTTCTAAAAAGTTATCATGACTGAAAGCATTCGTCTTCCAACACGCCATCAGCTGGCCGCCTCAGTTCCCAAAACTATATGGACTTACTAAGCAGACGCGATGCTACACGGTGATAAACATGGCGTCAAAACCACCCTATTGTTTCATTTTTAATTATTATTATCTGGGGGGGGGGGCATACTGCACAGTCAGGTTTGCAGTGTTACAACTGACGAATGTAAAAGTTGGTGGTTCCCTGAAACACAAACACCAAAACAACCATTCTGCAAATGACGCCGAGGAATTGTGGCCTAGATCATTTGCTGTCTGCAGACAAAGACTTGTTAGATCATATGAGCTCGTGCATGATAGTATAAAAAGATAAAGTTGAATAGACCTCCAAAGAAAAGTCCAGACTGAGGGACTCGGAGAAACGAGCGTAACGCAGCACAACACGTCCTAAAACGCTCCCAACCCTCCCGTAAAATGCTGTTGTTGAGCTTGGTTGGTCCAGAAAGAGCAACGTCGGAGCAGAACTGGAAGTCTCCTTCCTCACATTCACACATTTACTGACGCGTGTCCGAATCGCAAAAAACAAAAAGTTTTGAAGATGTTATAAAAACTATAAAAATCTGTTGTTAAAGCAGTTTGATGAAGGAAAAACTTATCGTGAGGATCAACTTGTCATCTGTTGTTCAACAGTTTCACAAGCATAATGTTGTAATTTTAAGATGTGATATGTGTTCAGAATGAGAGACATGAAGCACTTTTAAAGATTCTCTTTGGTTTAGGATTCACAAATACGTTCAGCCATATTATCAAGTCATAATTTATTTTAATATATATTATTAAGCATCAGGGTGCAAAGAGCACGTGAGGAGACTCTGTTCACAAGTCTAAAGTTTAATGTTTTTATTCTTGTTACCACTTTTTTTTGCAATATTAGAACTGTATTTTCGTCAATATTATAAGAGGAAGAAGAAGAAAAGACATAGTTACAACCAAAGTAGATTACTGACCTCCGTCCTCGACGTGTGTGTGCGTGCGTGTGCTTGTGTGTGTGTGTGTGTGTGCGCGTGCGTGCGTGTGTGTGTGTGTGTGCGCGCGCGTGCGTGCGTGTGTGTGTGTGTGTGTGTGCGCGCGCGTGCGTGTGTGTGCGCGTGCGTGCGTGCGTGTGTGTGTGTGTGTGTGTGTCTTCAACTGTGGTTGAAGGATAAAACAGCAGAAAGACATAAAACCTTTTTATAAAAATCCACAACTGAAATAAACATTTGACGAGTCCTGTTTTTCTGTGGTTCCTCGTTTCTTTGAAACGCACTTGGCGCTGTTAGCAGCGGGTGTTGTAGTTGAGTGATTTGAGCGTTTACGGGTGTCTCCTGTGGATTTATTTCTGAGCAGTACTTATGTCAGTTGTGCTCCTCTGAACCGCTCTCTTATATTTTTAACGAAGGCCTTTTCTCCCGTGTTCAGTGTGTCTGCAGCGCTCCGTGTCATGTTTTAATCCCCACTCTTCTTCTCGACTCCGCGCTCCATTTTCTCGTCTGATGAAAGGCGGTTTAAATCTTTTGTGCGTCTTGGAATGCAGCTGATCCGAACGTGCCTCGGCCTGCTTTTCTCTCCACACGTGAAAGACGGCAGAGATGTGACAGTCAGGAGGCCGTGATGACTTCTGCAGACTCGCCCACCGTGTCTGGTCAGGGCCTCCCTGGGGCCCTAAAGGACCGTCGTCTGTCCTGACTGCAGTCGAAGTCTTTTCGGTCACTTCTTTTTCCTGTCAACCCTGCAGGTGGTGTATTTTGGGGACAGCATAAGGTCAGACATGTTCCCTGCCAGCAGCTTCAGTAAGTGGGAGACGGTGATGGTCGTGGAGGAAATGGAGGGGGAGGGCGTTCCCAAAAGCAACGCAGCGATGTTCAATGAGGCCCAAGTGGAGCCGCTGGAGAAAAGGGGAAAGTTGGAGGTAGGTTCACTGGAGCAGCTGTTTCTGTTCAACAGCAGCTCCCCACCCAGACCCCCCCTCACACAGCCACACCCCCTTACACAGCCACACCCCCTCACACCGGCCACCGATAGAGAAAATGTATGTAACATTTACGTTGAGAGCAAAGAGACCTGGTGTACAGTTTTCTCTGGTATTCAGCTTTTGTACCACAGATGTCTGAAGAAAACATGAATGACACACAAACTAACTCCCAAGTCCATATGTGGGGTGATGATGCAGGTAGATGCATCATAGACTGGTGGATCTGTGATGCATGCCGGGTGTTTCTCATCCAGAATACAGAAATAAAACGGTGATGAAATGCTGGGGGTGATGTAACAGAGGCCTCGCTGCCACACAGCACAGAGGAGATGAAGCAGCAGGATGTTGCGGTCAAAAAGTGAGAAGTCAGCACATCCTTGAGCCAAAAACAGCAGAATCTGGACTGAACTTCCCCGTTCTTTTTCTGTGGTATTCCAGCGTAGGCAGAGCTTCATCAGTGCTTCATGTCCAGCTCCACCTGAAGCACAAAGCTTATTTCAAGAAAAGATGATTAAGATGAAATTAAACAAACTCTGTTCTATGTCTCTCCAACCAACTGATGTCATGTAAAATGTTGGATATTTTATTAATTTCAATAAATTTGTGTTTATTTCATACTTTGAAGCAGAGATGCCATAATTAGTGACACTGGAAAAACCAGAACCAGCCGTAGCTATAAACATTCTTAAAAACGGGGTTCATCGTCTACTGTGGATGTAGACGGGGGTGTCTGCAGCCCGCCTGAGAGGAGCTTGCTGTCTGAAGCCTCTGCTCCCAGACTACGTACAGAAACTGTAGGAACCACGAGAAACCCTGCAGTCTAAGAAGCAGGTGGAACCATGAGGTTTGGAGACGCAGCAGAGTTTGGCCCAAATGGGAGCAGAAGAAACATACATTCTGTTCTGGAAGAAGAAGAAGCCCATGAAGAAAAGCTGACATTAGAGAAATACCATCTCTCCTTTCAGTTGTCATCAGAACACTGACTGCTGCAGTTTGGACCATCTGGAGGTGGTTTCAGAGTCATTTTACTCATAAAGAATTGCAGTAGTAGTAATATTTAAGTAAGAAATGCATTAATATGTTTTTCTGCATCGCTCTGGGACAAGATGTCACTAATTTACCAAAAATGATGAAGGAGAAAGAAGGCAGTTTGCTGCTTTGGTCCAGACCAGTAGTACCGAACCTCGAGTGTCGCCGTACGGCCTAAGACGTGTTCAGCTGCGTATGAGAAAATCGTGGCAGCCTAATGTCATCTGCAGATTTGTTTGTTACCACCTATCTTAACATACCTGAGTGAAGATCTGACATACCCCGTGGTTTCCTGGTGGTGCTTCTGCAGGTTCATCTGCCCGTGTGAGTAAGTCATGCTGCATTACAGCGAGACACTGCAGAGACGTTTCTTTATCGGAACTCTTGTCTTCCTTCAGACGCCATGTAACAGGATCTGAAGCACAGTAAAAGAGAAAAAACTAACGAGTCGAGTCAAATTCAAGATCCAGATGAACTGCTGCGGCAGAACCGAGCACCGATATTCCAGCCTCCGGGGTTGAATGTGATAACTGCGACAGTTGCAGTTCCTCGGCTGACCACTGGGGGCTGGCTCCTAAAGCCAGTCGATCACCTTTTTGTACGACATAAGGTAAAATTGAATAAAGTAACAAATATATGTATAAATAAGGGGCGTGGTCGTTGACATAACCGACAGATAGCTGTCATGTTTGCTACGTGTTGCTCTGCCTTGACTTCTGAGCTGTGAATAAAACCTTTTTTTAGTCATTAGTCCCATTTTAAAGAGAACGTTACATCTCCCTAAAACTAAAACCCACCACAACCAGAACACTGTGTTTGCAGTCAAACCATGAAGTTAAACGGGCTCATCTTTGTTCGATTCACTGCAGAAAACATGCAGTCTTTCACAATCCCGCGTAGCAAGAACAGCTTGAATTTCAGCAGAAAATGAAAAGTGTCGCACTTGCAGTCTTGCGGTTTCAGCAGTGATCAAGACTGCGATGGGAGGGGATTATGAAGCTGCTGGTGCTCTGCAACAGATAAGAACAGTATTTCTTCTCTCCATCTTAGATGGAACCTCAGCAGTGATCAAAGCTGCCGGTCCGTGTGGTTGATGATATATTTATCAGCGTTTGCTCAACTGCTGAGAAACCTAACCACGACTGATCTTATCCGTTTATTACACTAGAGGAAAGGTAAACACATGAAGAGGGACATTCTGCAAAAAGGTCATTCAGTATGTGCGCAGTGTCATGTATGAGAAATATTAATCCTCCCACATCTCACGCAGCTGTGTTACACAACTGCATGAGATGTTCATTGGCTGCTACTGTTTTAGGCCGATGTGTGCTGGATGCCACATCCTGTTGCCGTAATCTTCACTAATCAGTTCTGTGTGCCTGGAAAATGTTCTGAATTTGCATGAGTAACTCATGCAAAGTGGGGAGTTTCTCAGAAATTATGAATCATATAGTTGAAAATAACCCCCAGCGTGCTGCATTAAAGCCAGTTTGAAGTCCTGCTGTATTCCCTCTAATTCCCAGATCCTTTTAATCAGGTTTACACTTGTCCAAAGATGAATCTTTACACAGCGCTGCATAGTTCGGCTTGTGCGTCATTCTTCTCGTCAGGAGCAGGGCATGAAGTCCCCCTCGGCTGCATCTAACCAGTGGGGCTCCTACTTTGTGGATGTACGCAAAAGTGGAGGAGGTGACGAGGAGCGTCAGAAACTGACCTGGTGCAGCCACTGCATCCACAAATACAGCACCATGGCCATCCCCAGTGTGGAGCACATAGCAGGTATGTGGAAGCAGGATTTCATGTTGTGAACACGTAACGTTTTACAGCTTTACAGGAAAACCGAGGAAAAGGTCACACGTTCTAAAAGATCAATTAGAAACAATAAAATGTAGGATTCATAGTTAGAAAAAAGTGAGATCAGTACTGAAGTGTGAGCTGAAATAAAACGCCAGAGTTTTTTTTGTGGCCCCGACCCAAAGCTGCAGTTTCCTGGAAGCAGTCAAGCCCATTCTTGAATCCTGTCCACTGTTGGAATGGCTGACATTCCTGGATGATGTGAAGGTTCAGATGGACAGACGTTCGGCAGTGCAGCACATGCTGCTCGTCCTGAAGTGTTTTAAAAGCCAGCGACATCTAAACAGGCTTGGTATTGTACAACCTCAGACAAAAGACAAAGAGCAACGTTTTACAGCGTGATACAAATTATTTAATAAAAAAGGAAACCAAAAGGAGAATCGATCATGTGGGGAACACAGAGTGTTTAGAGGCCGGTCACAGCCAGGTGCTGCTAACCATCAGTGATTGATGAACTGCAGACCTCCATAAACAGATGTGTTGCCAGTTTACGTTCCAGAAAATACCCTGAGCATGCTGTTCACAGAGGAGGAAAAACCTGACATCCACCACATGGTCACGACGTCCACACCAGCACAGCGGGTTGAGGACTGAATGTGTCTGGTTTGTTGGGAAGGGTTGCCTCGTCCTCTATCAAAGCAAAAAAACTGCATCTGAGCAAACCACAAGTACGTACCGGTGAAACGGAAGTGGACATGCTTGGCCTTGAAGCACAGCACCGTGTACGGTGTAGGCAGAAACACTTATACTCACTGTCAAGCACGGCGGTGGAGGGGTGATGATTGGGGCTGTTTAGCAGGAACTGCACACCTTGCACTTGTTGAGTAGACCACGAATCTGCACAGCAACGTTTTCTAGAAGCAACTAGGAAGCCGCCTGCATGGCAGCAGCACTGATTATTGTTGAGCTGGGTTTTTCACCTGACTGTAAACTCAGTTCCTGAGTTCCAGTCACCCTGCAAATAAGGCCGGTATTCATTTACAGAAAAAAACAATCAAATCAGGGGGGTATATGTGCTGCAGCACCCAGTCCCAGAAGCATCCTGAACAGCCAGTGGTTAAAATAATTCCCCACATCGCACCGCCCACGTGCTCCACTCCAACGCAGAGACATTCACAAGACCTATAACAGTACCTGAACCGAACACAGATGTGGAGACTTGGTTCCAAGCAGGCGGCTCAGAGTCCATCCTGGGAAAACTGCGTCGGTCCTCCATGTCCCTGTGAGCTTCAGGCTGTTTTCACACCTCAACAGTTTCACCAAAGTCCTGCTGGTCTTCTTTCACCAATGCGTGAATCGTGATTTCATGGCATTTGGGGGCCGTCCTCCGGTGCGATGCACCACACCTCTGTCGAGCCGACGGCCGGTTGTCATGGCTTCTACAGAAACACATCAAATGTTTTCATTGCTGAGTCGAACAGCGTTTGTTCTCAGTCATCTAGACTCGCTCTAGTGTCCTTGTGTTGATGGTGCTACGATGGGCTGTTGGCAGTCAGAGAGCAGAAAAGGCTGGACTCCTGTCTCACCCGGACTGTGTCCTGCCGGATACACATGATGGTTTACTAAACTTTTTCAAAAAACACAAGATCATGAAGTTTCCCCCTCTTCAAAAAAACCCTTTTTCCTCCGATGGACCCCTTCAGTGTCATTGGATGTGATATTGTTCACATTTTTACAGTTTTCCAGGAAAACTCAAAACACCACTTTGAACACCTACAAATCGAGGACCGCCGGGACCGTAAACGTGCTGACACTCAGCTACCTGCCACAGCATTTGGCTCCACGAGGCCCAATGTCATTGCCATGGCGTCACATTTAGGTCACAATTGTCCATCCATCCTCATTTCTGTCATTTCTGCCGAAACATCTGAAGTGATACTACCGGAGCTAAACCCCGAGCAGCCGGCTGGCCACAGCTCTCACAGCTCATTCCCCTTCAGAGGTCCAGTCCAGAGGTCCAAGCTCAAGCACTTCTGCCAGGAGGAAAGGTCCAAAACTGACCCAGAGAGGCTGTGAGAACTTGCTTCCAGTCATTTCTGTCAGGCGAGGTTTGACCTGCAGAGGTTCAATTACAATTATTTACATATTCTCATCCTAAGCACATTGTGTTTGTCATTATTATGACTTTGATAAAGATTAGATTTTATTTTGTGGGAAACTAATTTAAAAAAAACAAAAAAGACGCAGCACCTTGTTCAAAACGGCACCTGTGCTGCGTTTTGTGTTTTTTTGTTTGTTTGTGCCTTTTCCCACTGACTCGTAGCTCGTTACTAAGCTGCTACGGGCCGTTAAACCTGCTGTGTTTGATTTTCCTCCATGCAGAGCTCCCTCTGGATTACCAGTTCCCCAGGTTTTCCCCCGACAAGCCCTGCACCATCGGCTACTACCCCAGGCCTCCGGATTCTTTGCTGAAGTGGTGTGAGAATATGTCGTAAAAAAGAGAAAAAGGGTAGAAAAAAGGAAGAAACGGAAAAAGAAAAAAGTCCTCCCTCACCCTCTGCCTCAGGAGAGGAATGTGCCTCCATTTCTGCCCGTAGTTCCCCACCTGCCCCCCGCCGTCTGCAGAGCCAGGAGGCGTACACTCCTCACCCGTTCAGAGAAACCATGTGAATGTACGCCACAGTGTCTCTGTAATAACGCCTACCTTTGAAAGATGTTTCGTGGTTTAGTGTATCGTACACGTGAACACCAGAAAATAAGTGTGTGTGTTTGCAGTATTGTCATCACACTGATTTGTGTGTGTGAGTGTGTGAGGCTCCGTGATATTTTAGGAAGCTCCATGAAATAAAGTGAATATTTTTCTCTTTTCCCCTGAAGTGATTACCTCAAAATCATCTACTGTCAATCAAACCGGTCCTTTGGAGTGACGGGGTCAATATTACATATTAAATTGTTGTGTTGTTTCGTTTTTTTTTTTTTTTTTTGTTTTTGTTTTTTTTTTCTTCTGTTGCATTTTAGGAACCTTAAAAAGAGATTTAACATCTGTTGTTTCCTCTGTGTCCTCTTTGTGAAAGGTCAGTCCCCGTGTTTGCCTCACAAAACATGACTTTGAGAAATGATGGTAGTAATAATGATGAAGACTGTGCTAGCTGTTCTGTGTGACATGTTCTCTGGAGTACTTGCGTTCACTCGTATGCCGACGTCTGAATGGTCGTCTTGTCGGTGTGTTTTGACAAACTGCCGCAGGTTTCTGAGGAGGCTCGTTGTGAAAGTTTGCTTGTTGCTGTGACGGAAGATTGGTATCCCGATTGCCTGCACATTTGTGGAGCGTTTGGCAAAGCTCGGCGCTGGGACTGAACAAAGACTCCAGGCCCATTTCAGAAGTCACCCGGCTGATACGGATGTGCTGTGGATCATGGCACAAGAGGCATTAGTGTGAGGTCTGACGCGACCTCTGAGGTGGGTCAGTGTTCTCGGCAGGGCCCGTGACCTTTCTAACCAACAAACCACAACTATGACTGACGCTTAGGGCGGCCTTGAGAGGGAAAACACACCTGGGTCCGACCGGGAGCTGCAGCGGCGTGGTCCAACTTCCCGCAGTGAGACCTCACGGAGTCTTTCAGGAGTGAAGTTGAGCCGACTTCCTCCGAGCTCGATCAGCTGTATAGAAACAGAGATGTGCAGTCGCAGAGCAGCAAAGTGACCAGCGCGTATCTTTGACGTAGCAGAGACCAGACCGGACTGGACGTTTACTTCTGGGACGCCTCTAAACCGCGCTGCGGCGCTCCCGGTGGGAACCGTCTCATCCGCCGGGCCGGCCGCGATTCACGGCGGCCCCCGCCAACGCACTCAGTGGGACCCGGGCGTAAGACGTGAAGAAAATCGCAGTTTTGCAAGAAAAAATAAGTCATAATATTGTCAGAATCAAGTTGTAGTTTTGTGAGAAAAGGGAGCGATGTTATAATACTGAACTTGTAATTTTGCCGGTTAAAAGTAGCAGAATTATGAAAACAGTCATAAATTTACAAGAAAAATCATGACACTTTATGAAGGGAAAATAAATGCAGTTTTACAAACAAAAAGAGATAAAAGTTGTAATTTTCCTGAGTGATGCTGCATTGTGACGTCAACCCCGCCAACGTATGACCTTTTCCGTGACCTTATTCTCTCAACTTTGTGACTTATTTCTTGAACTGCTACAAATGTATTTTGGTGAAGGTGCAACGTTCTTGTACGGTTGGTTTTTCCCTCGAGGTGGCTCTAATACTCACACGGCACCTGGCGTTGTTTCCTCCAGTCTTTCTGAAAATGACGGATCGCAGTGGTTTAAATGTTCGTATTTGGCTGTGAATCATTAAACAGCAGCTTCCTGAAATGCTGAAACATTTCTGTAAGATGAAGGGCCAGCAGCAGGCAAATGAGATGGATTTTTATTCATACAGGCGTGGTGATTGTACTTATTGTTTCTCATCTCACCTGGAAACTTTGACATGTGCATTTGCCTTTTGTTCATTTGTGGTTTTAAGATCTTGGAAAAAGAAAAAAAAACACGGGAAAAGTTCAGTTCTGTGTTCAAGTGTTGAAATACTGTCAATAAAATAAAGCGGTTTATGATTTTCTTACATAAAGTGTTCTGATTTGGAGTCTTGTGTTCAGCCGTCGTTCTCGTACACAGATGTGTGGCATAAAGACAAGCTCATGAAGAAATAAAAAACTCAGACCAACGGGAATTCACTGTTATACATGAAAAGGTCTAATTTGTCTGAAAAATCCTTCGGTTGCTTTGTTTTTTCCTTATTGTACACAGTTCATGAACAACCCTCGTGTGTCCAAACCACCGTCTGCTCATCGACAACGGAGGAGCAGCAGTCACAGCTGGGACTCGTGTTTGCCCACAGTGGTGATACCAGCTGTTGTCGTACCACAACAAACCATCCTCCCTCTGTGATCGTGAATAATGACGAATGTTTCGCATTAATGTGTCACGTTAGTCAGGCTGGAGGATACTATTTTTAATGCCGTTAGCCGAAAAACACGTCTGCTCTTCTTTAAAGTTTATTTTTTAAACCACTTGGCTCATTCTTGTACTACCCCGATTCCAAAAACTAACAGTTAGGACACTGTGTAAAATGTAAATAAAAGCAGAATACGATCGTCTGCAAATCACATCAACCCGTATTTAATTCACAACAGAACATAACAGATGTTGGAACTGATATTTTGTTATTTCATGAAAAATATTAACTAATTGTGACGATGGCAGCAACACATCTGTGAAAGGTTGGAGCAGGGCGATGTTGTGGAGCATCTGCTCTTGTAACTGTCTGTAAACATCTGGGAAGTGAGGAGAGCAGTTGCTGGGGTTTTAGGAGGGGAATGTTGTCCCATCCTGGTCTGAAGCAGGATTCTGGCTGCTCAGCAGTCCTGGACCTTTGTTGCTGGACGTTTTGTTTCATGAAGCTCCAAATGTTTTGCGTTGGTGAAAGGTCTGGAGTGCAGGTAGAGCAGTCAGCACCCGGAGTCTTCTCCCATGAGAAGCTGTTGTGATGGAGGCAGTGGTTTAGCATCGCCTTGCTGAAACATGCAAGGCCTTCCCCGAAACAGACGTCTGGATGGGAGCAGCTGTTGCTGTAAATGTTCTTTTCAGCATGATGTCTTTCCAGATGTGGAGGCTGCCCACGCCGTCAGAGATGCTTTTGACCTAAACTGGACGGTCCCTCTCTTCTGTAGCCTGCAGGACGCAGCATCCATGGTTTCCAAACAGAATTCCCCACTTGGATTCATTTGACCATAGAACAGTTTTCCGTTTTGCTCGGAGGATTTTAAACGAGCTTTGGCCCAAAGAAGACGTGGTGTTTCTGGATCATGTTCACATATGGCTTCTTCTAAACTTGCGTTTGTGGTTTGATGTGTTCACAGACTTTGTTCTCTGGACGTTGCACTGAGTCCATTCAGTGATTTCCAGCAGAGAATCGTGTCCGTTTCTAGTTCAGAGCAACATTTTCCTAGAATGTTCCACTATTTTGTTTTTGTTTCCCACAGTTTGCCACAGATTGGTGAACCTCTTCCTACCTTCCCATCTGAGAGGTTCTGTCCCTCTGAAATGGTCCTTTCATACCCAGTTACGTTACTGACCTGTTGCCAAATAATCTAATTAGATGTCAAATGCTCCTCTGGGTTGTTTTTTTTATTTGTGCCATTTACTTTTCCAGACGTTTGTTGCTCTGGTTCCAGGTGTGTTGCTGCCATCAAATTCACAGTAATATTTTCCATGAAAAAAGGAAAGATGTCTCAGTTTCAATATCTGAAATGTTGTTTATCTTCTATTGGGAATAAAATCTGGGTTTAAAGGTTTAAAAGATTTTCAAATCATACTGTTTTTATTTACATTTTATACAACTTCCAAACTATTTTTAAATCAGGGTTGTATTTAGCGTCACTAAAGGGCAACACCATAAATTACCTTTTTTATAACTATTTATTACACCAATTCTGAAAAGTTGAGGCACTGTGTAAAATCTAAATAAAAACAGATTGCAATGATTTGCCAATGTCATAAATAGAACATAGAGAATGTGGCAGTGGCGGGCGGGCGGGGAAGCGGGCGGAGGTCATGTCAAGGTCAGAAGAGTGGAGGACGAAGTGATGCGCCCATCATGCCTAGTGTCTCCGGCGTACGCCTGTGGTGGCAGCGTCATGACGTGGGCGAGGTTCAACAGCGGTTCGTGTCCAAAAACTGGGGCCAGCTATTATCTTGAATAAAGAGGGTTTTCCCGTCTACATCTTCTTCTCTGATGGCACGCGTTTATTCCAAGATGTTCATACCAGCATTCATAAGGCTCCGTTTTGGAAATAGGGGTTTCATGAGCGTGAAGCATCGTTTCTCACATGGACTAGCCAAGTCCAAAACTTAAAGTAGACACAGGTGTAGATGTGGTGAACGCGTCATAAACGGCGGCAGCTAAAAAATAAAAAAATTACTTTTGACTCTGTAGTTGAAAACAGTCAAGACTGCCTTGTCATGATCAATGAAATCAATAGTTTTTTTACACGGTTGTAACAACGGACCACTGAAACGCTTCTGTGGACGTTGACTGCCTGCAGGATATGACCATACAAGGAAATCCCGCCATCTACGTCACAGAGACCCTTGACTGTCGGGGTGTGGGGGGCGCATCTTAGCATCCTGAAGACGCAGTATTTCGTGCCCACGAATACTACAATAAATGTTAACCTTGGTGTGTTTGCCTCTGGTTTGTTTAAATTGATAATTAATCATAAAAAGACACATTTTTGTGAAGTTCCGACATCACAGAAAAACACCACGTAGCCACTTGAACTCCGCGGAGTCCCGCGGACTCTAGAAGACTGTTCCTCTGTTCCATGCAAAATTAAACAAACTGGATTCAATTAAATATTGTAACACTGTATTGAAACAATACTGCAGTGAACATATTTCCAAGAATTGCGTGTATCCCGTGGCCTCTTTAGCTGAGAAATGTTCCACAGATGGTGGGTGAAGTTAATCACTCTGCTGAAGACAGTCCGATTCCTGCCCCGAGTTTGTTTTCAGTCTCGGTGAAGCAGAGGGAGGAGGGCCCGTGGCTCCAGCGGGCCCCCTCCCAGCCTCACCCAGAGCGGCCCCTCCTCACTGCCAACAGGACGCTCTCAACCTCGATCACACTTCCCTCCAGCTCACTTCCTTCGCGTCTCGCCAGAAGAAACCCACTTAGATCATCTTTGTGAAGTTGGACCGGTGTCGGCGAGAGATGGCGGCCGCGCGCACGGACACGAGGATTCGTCACTTCTGACAGGTAAACGGTTTTTATGTTTTATTTTTCTGTCCTTCGTCCCGGAGTTTTCCTGCAGGGACGAGGCTGCGCGCGGACGAAGGTTATCAATCCCATCGATCGCTGATTTTCCTGCCAGTTTCGCCGTTTGGGATTTGTGAGGGTTCGTGTAAATTTCCACAGCAGCTGTGGTATTCGTGTGGAATGTCGTATTGAAACCGACCCACTTGCTGAGAGGGGAACTATGTTTAAAGTTTGAATACGAGAAGTGAGAGTTAAAGTGAGGCTGCTCCGGCTGGAGCGTCTCCGCTGGTCCGCCGAGGAAACCGCGCTGCTTCAGCTGGTTCTCACTGCGGAGCCAGGTCGGAGCCAGGTCGGAACCAGGTCGGAGCCAGGTCGGAACCAGGTCGGAGCCAGGTCGGAACCAGGTCGGAGCCAGGTCGGAGCCAGGTCGGAACCAGGTCGGAGGCAGGTCGGAACCAGGTCGGAGGCAGGTCGGAACCAGGTCGGAGCCAGGTCGGAACCAGGTCGGAGCCAGGTCGGAGCCAGGTCGGAGCAAATCGCGGCGTTTACCTGCCTCCGTCTGCGCAGCCGCTCAGGTGGCGGCAGGGCCGCGGTGTTACAAATGAAAATGCAATCCCACGGAGTGAAAGTCGACTGAAGCTTTTTGCTGAGGAAAATTAAAAGTCCCGACAGGAAGTGCGTTAATGTGAGTAAAACTTCAGAGTCAGAAGTTTGAAGAACTGTTTTAGCCTGAAGTCTCTGGAGTCACAAGGACTAATGCAACTTTATTTAAATTCCCTAAAAATTCTGAGGGGGTAAATGTTGACATTTGACAGCTGCTTTTTATTCTGGTTTCACACTCAACATTAATGAGACAACTTTATTCCTAAACGGCGTTCAGACACTTCCCCTGCAGGAGTCCAACTTGTGTTCATTAACCTTTGACAGAATGCACTGTTTACGTGTGATTTACAGGAGTTTTATGTTATTTATTTTATTTTTTCAGAGAAAACAAAATGAACCGGCAGAGGAAAATATCTAAATAAACAGTTAATGGTAATAAAGCTAACTGCAATAATGTTAAAGTAATGTTCCGGGGTTAAAACGTTAACTTAAAAGGTTGCAACGGTGTGGAAAACGCTTCCCATGGGAAGTTGAGCTAAAATCTGGAAATATCCCCGTTTGGACTCAAATGGTGAAGGTGCGTTGCTCCGTCAACAAGGTTATAACTTCAGCTTGCTAAAAGAATAATGCACAGATGTAGTTTGTGGACACGCAGAATAATGTTGATTGGCTAAAAGGGCGACGACAAACCCACAGAGCCCGGAGAGAAGAGACGAGCAATTCAGTTCCTGTTGACAGAAAACTAGATTTCAGAAGACAGAAGAAACGCCATCACAGTTATAATATTAGTCTCTTAAATTCTCAGTGATTTTTTTAGCTTGTTTACATTTAACGTTTGTGGTTTACAGGCGAACTAGTTGTTGTATAAACACAGTTCACCTAAATCCTTTTTTTTCTTTTTGCTTTACTTCAGCATTTGTTAGATCGGTTTCGGCCCATAGAAGACACCAGCGTTTCTGGATCATGTTCACATATGTTTATCAGTTGCTTGACAGAGCTGGAATGCAGGGGTGATGGGGGTGACGAACTGCGTGCTTGGACTGTGATTCCTTCTTGAGTGATTTCCAGTATAAAATCATGCCAGTTTTTTAAAACGATGCTGCCCAAGGCCCTGAAGATCGCTGGTATCCATTACGGATTGTGGATGTCCCGTACACACAGAGATTTCTTCAGATTCTCTAAATCATTGGATGAGAGTATGTCCTGTAGCAGATGAAATGCTCAGTCTACACAATTTTACTGTTTTTATTGTTATTATGAAATTATTTTAACAATTTCTAGAATGTTTTTGTAAACTGGTGAGACGCCAGCTCCTCCTTTTGTACCCACCCATGTCACTGAGGTGCTGCCACTTAACCTCATTAGTTGCCAGGTGTTCCTGCAGGTGTTTCCTGTTGGTGCCTCTCATTTTTCATGACATGTGCAATATTTTCTTTGTTCTTATGTGAATAAAATATGGGCTGATAAGATTTGCATGTCATTGCATTCTGCACACTTTACATTTTAACAAGATGCCCCAACTTTTATAGAAATGGGGTTTATTGTCCATAGAAAGTTAACAGTTTTGAAAATTCCCAGAATTGTTTAAGCCGTAGAGGCAGCGATCCAGTTCTGCCGCCCGCCAAATTGGTTAACTCACCTAAATGTGCTTGTTTTAGGCGTCTTTGAATCAGGACTGGCAGGCGTTGTCTCACAGTCAAACCGACAATGTGATGAAATGGAGCTGAGGCGTCCTGATGGTTTGCCCTTAAACCACAGGCTTTCCACCCTCATGCTCACCACACAGGAATGTAAGGCCTCATAGGGTCAAATGTTGAATGAACTTCAGCAGGAGGTCCAGTTTTAGTCTTTCTTTTATATCAACCGCCATTCGAACCGCGTGTTCGGTCCGTTACAGCAGCCTCCAGTCTAGACGTCCTTTAAATCACAACCAAATGCTTTTCCATGAGGCTTTTGCCAGGAGCTGCAATAAGGTCATGGAATTGACTCCCATGTTCGGAGCAGAATCGCTGGGCCAGCTCGTGTCTTTGGAAAGTTCACCTCTTTGGTTAAAAGCTTGTTACAGTTGACCACAGCAATGTTACTGCAGTAATGGACCGTTTACGACCTCCAGGCCTGTTCGGCCTCTCTGCTGGGTCAGAAATAAATCTGGAGCTGTGACTATAAAGCAACAGGCACCCAGAGGCGTAAAATCTCCAGATTTATGATTTCATGATGTCATTGCACAGGCATGTGCAAAAGTTTGTACCCCTGCTTTTGATCTTATAAGTGTGTGTGTGTGTGTGTGTGTGTGTGTGTGTGTTGCACCAGGCACACTCAAATTAACAACATCATATATCAATTTACACCAATCCATTATGTATTTTGCAAAAATGAAGCCATGAAAGAAAAGAATCCAGCAGGCATTTCTTACTACCTTAATACTTTCATAGGCGTTAAAAATGTAATTTTCCATCATCTATACCCAGTCCATTTCAGGGTCACGGGGGTCTGTCGGAGCCTATCCCAACACATAGTAAGCGAGGGGTCCACCTGGACAGGTGCACCGCAGGCCCACATACAAGAACAGACAACCAATCACATTCACACCTACGAGCAATTTGGAAGTATCATCAACCTACCCTGCATGTTTTTGGACTGTGGGAGGAAGCCGGAGGACCCAGAGGGAACCCACGCAAGCACGGGGAGAACATGCAAACTCCACACAGAAAGACCCACCAGGCCAGGAATCGAACCAGGAACCTTCTTGCTGTGCGGCAACAGTGCTGACCACTAAGCCACCCAAATGTAATTATTAACTCTTGATAATCTCAATCTAGAAAATATTATAAAACCATTTCCAAACAATTTAGAGTTTACAAAGAGCGAGTTTATTCAGAAGTGGAAAACAAGTTGCCAGTCTTCCCAGGACTGGACATCCCAGCCAGTTCCCTCCAGTTCAGAAGGTGAAAAGTTCAGAGGAATTCAAAAAAACCAAGACCTTCCTCTACCGTGTTGGGTCCGACCCTGTAAGGTCTGAGATGTACTCGTTCTGGAGCATGTGAAGTGTGAGCGCTCACGACGGTGCAATCCGAAGACCGCACCGTGTTTGGAAGGATTCCTAAGAAAAAGTCAACAAAAAACAAAAATCCACGAGAGCATGACTGAGCTCCGTAAATCTGCATCTGAAGAAACCACACAACGTCTGAAGATGTGTCCACTTCTGGAAAGATGAAACCAAAGTGGATTTGTTTTGTAGCTCTATGTTTGTTAGAAACCTAACAAAGCACTGCAGCAGTAACGCTTGGTTAGTTTGCAGATAGGAGCTGACCTAATCAAAGTCCAGACCTCAACCGGCTGAAAGGGTGCTGGAGGACCTTAGGAGAGCTGTGCAGCGGTGAATGGCCAACAAACCTCAACGAAGAGTCGTCAAATCCTCTGCAGCCATGTGACTGGTTGTCATGCAGGGACGACTTCTTCGGGTTCTGGCTTCAGAAGGTGGAACGACAAGCTCTTGAGTCATGGCGGTACTTACTATTGCTGCAACCATTTAAAAAAAGTCATGTTGTTGTTCATTTGTTATGTTGTCTCATACTATGTCCCACTATGATCAGACCAGTTTTAATTTGGTTGCACAAAAATGCACAAGAATTAAACAGGAGCTACAAACTTTTGCACTAATGTTTTTGTTGCTTTAATAAGAGTAACTCCTGTTTCACCGGGCCGTGCTGGTAACGTCCTCACTGTGCCACTCGATAGCAGCCTATATCAGTAGGGAAAGCCTGCATCATCGGGCCCACAGCTGTATCTAATTATCTGAGGAATGCAGGGCTTTGGTACGAATCTGCTTCGAATCTGAAGCCAGCACTCTCAAACCCTTCTCCCCCAACTCTTCTTTTCTCTCTCTCAGCTGAGCTCCTTCGGCAATGCCACAGTCCCATCTCTGATGAGACCATGACAACCCACACCCGTGGGTCCCCCACAGTGTTCTTCATAAGTCTCGTGTGGCCCCTGCTCGCTCCAGTGCCCGCGGCAGAAGTGGACCCCAGCACCAGGATCCCCTTCATGGGAGGCAACTATGACAGCCATCCCATGCTGTACTTCAGTCGCGGGGACGTAGAGGAGCTGCAGTATGCCGCCGCGGGGACTCACCGGGACATGGCCAGGAGGATCCGTGAGGCTGGTGAAGCCATGCTGGAGAACCCGGAGGGGTACCTGCCTCCGTGGAGCCCGGCTGAGTTCAGCGCCCGCTGGAACGAGGTGTACGGGAACAACTTAGGGGTGCTGTCTATGTTCTGCCTGCTGTACCCCCATAGGGCCGGCGCCCTCAACTTCGCCAAGGACTACATGGAGAGGATGGCAGCTCAACCTAGTTGGTAGATTTTATGTCTTTTACTATTTACTTTTTGTGTTTCCACAGTGAGATATTAAGCTGTGCTTTCAGAGGTAAAAAAAAACAATCAAAAGTCAAAGTTCACAGGCGACTTCTGATAACTCCCTTCCACCTCTTTGTGTTCAGAAATCCTCCTTTTTAGACGCACATCTAACCTCATTTGCCTCTGTGGGCAGAATTCTGGTAAAGATGCATTTGTGGTCTGATATGTCTTCAGTGCAGGAAATATGTTTAGCAGCTGTTTGCTGAGTGCGTCTTCCCCCACACCCCCCAGGGAAAGGAAATGAAATGTTCAGATGTGAGCTGAATATTTGAGGCCTATGTTGAGATGGAGGCTTGGGGTCTGCGTGAGCAGATGACGACGGACTCCACAATTAAAGTCTCGGTTGTTTTGTCGTGCATGTGCCCACACAAAGTTGAAATAGTTTTCCAGAGCAAAAGCTGTAGAGTCGGCGGAGACCCACACGGGGGTTGATCACCAAGTGGGCCGGCGAGTGTTTCAAAACGCTTCCCACTTAAACATGGAGGATGTGTGTCCATGAATGCGTTATTCAGTTTTCTCAGGGCAAAGCGACAGGAGGACAAGCCGCCTTTATGGAGCTAGTGAGTTTGTGGCTTTGACTTTGTAGGAAACATTGTGTTCAGGAGGCTGAACACAGGTGAAGAATGTCCGGAGGAGGGCGCGCAAACATACTTTTGTCTCTGTTCGTATTTTCATTTATTATATACGTTCCATTGAAGTGTCACGGTGCTTTTTTTTCTTTTTTTTTTAGATTTTGCTGGAACGTTTTGAGTTTCGACCTACCAGATCAGTGTAACTCAAGGAGAGAACCTCCCCCACTCAGCTGTGTTCTCGATCCAGTGTGTGTATGAATTATGGGGGAGGGTTTGATGTGACATACGTGCTGGAGAGAGCCGAAGGAGGCTGAATCGGACCACTGTAAACAACTCTGCAGCAGTGGAGGATCATTTGCGATCTTCTTTCTTTCCTCTTGGCTGGTCCCTTCAACGGTCGCTGCCGCGAATCACCCGCCTCCATCTAACCCGATGCTCTGCATCCTCTTCATGTCCCCTTTCACTACATCCATAAATCTCCTCTTTGGTCCTCCTCTAGGCCTCCTTCCTGGCAGTTCTGACTTCATCATTCGTCTACAGATATATTCACTCTGCTCCATCTGACCTCCTCTCTGCTTCTCTATCAACCTCCTCGAAGCAAATATTGCACCTTTTTTGGTGTGAAACCATACTGCTGTTCAGAAACGCTCACTTCTGCCTGTCATCTAGCTCCCACGACTCTTTCCCATATCTTCATGTATGTGTACCACCTTTCTAGGCGTGATGGTTGTTAAAGAGGAGTTAAAGGTATGAGGTCATGGGAATCTCAGCGCCATATTGATTACACATGAAAATAAAAAAGGCATCTCGTCCAGCTGTTGACTTCTGCGTCACACGTGACAATAAAACGTTTCAGACAGTCGTAGACACGTTACTGGAACAAAAACAGATAATAAAGAGCTCCGAGACACGTAGCTGCTTCATTAGTGTGCACCAAACGTCAGAGAGGAGGAAGAAGCGGCCGGTGCTGCCTGATGATCACTTCATGGCACCTTCTTACAGCTGTTGCATAAGGCTCTTCATCCTCATTCTCTGTGGTTGCCACACCTCTGCACGTCTCCCTTGTTCTTCAAAATCTGCGCCAGAACACTTCTTCTCCATTCCTCAAGCTTCCTCTCTCTCCCAGATCTTATTGAAGCTCCAAGTCAAAAGCTGCAGCCACCTCTCTTTGGCACGTCCACACCTCCTCCGGTTTATCATCAGGACCATCTGCGCTCCCACTCTTCATCCTCTTCGTGTCCTCCTCACTTCAGCCTTACTAATCTGTGGTACGTCCTGGTCAACTAAAACATATAAATCGGTGACAGGGTTGTTGGACATACCCAAGGTCGGCAGCTGTTATTATACTGTCATTTGCTCGCGTTAGTACCCCCCTCTGTTAATATTTGTTTGTGTGTGTGTGGCGCAAAGACAATAACATTTATCTGGTCGTAGTGGGTTTTAGTATTAAGAAAACAACATAACCTTAGATGAACAACAACTAATAACTTTTTAGACCCCGACTCCTGACTGTCAGACTCTGAATCCTTGTACAGATGCAGTCTGCTGGACCTCGGTCATGCTCACATGCCTTCTTATATTTTTCTGTTAAATGCTGGACTTTAACCTGTTTGGAAATGTTTTTATAAGCCACTCCAGAGGATGTACAGTAACATTTACTCCTCTAGGGGCATCACTTGGGTCTGTGTTCTCGGTCCAGGTCCTCAATGTTTTAGATGTTTCCCTTCTTCAGCACACCTGAGTGAAATGAATGGGTCTTTGGCAGACCTTTACAGACCTCGATTATAAACCGATAATGATCAATTCATCTGAATCAGGTGTGTTGGGGCAGAAAGGCATCTAAAACATACTGGGCATTGGTCCTCAAGGACTTGGAGGACTGGGTAACACTGGCTTATGTCTTCCCCTGTTGGCATTATGTTAAGACACACCTGAATGCTCCAGACCAGCAACAGCTGAAACGTCGAAAGCAGAAGGAGATACCATGTGATATTGATCTTTTTGGCTTCATTTGAGTGAATAAATCTTGGCACGGTGGGAAGTGAACCGTTTGTTCATCTGAGGTTGGTGGTTCCTAACACGGACTGTACCTGGGCATCCTGCTCAAGTATGGACGTGGCTGTCCAGAATTTGGCTGTAGTGACAATATTCTGTTCTGAATGTGATTCTTATTGCAGCAGATAAAATGAAAGTTTGTACAGTGTGAGACATGTAAATGTCTCTTTGAAGGGTTGGTCTGCTGTGCTTCGTCTCCAGAAGCTCATGAGTCTTCAGCTGCGACTGCCTAAACGTTTTGAGCACATTCAGATAGACTAGTGTTTTATCATCCCGAGTCTGACCTATCGGGGAGCATTTCACGTTGTGAAGATTGAAGATATTTGCACTCTTTCACTTTCACATCAGGCAGTCACGTGGACGGTCACATGGTCCTTCTGTGCCAAAGAGGACGTAGTGACAAAGTAAATAACGTGTGTTGCAAAGTAGAACTGTGCAATTAAACGCGTTTACTCTGAAGTATGAAGTTTACAGCGTAGAAAGACTCAGCTTTTAGCCAAAACTGCATTTAATTGGGGATTTTGCGATGACAGTTAGCAGAGGACTCTTAAAAATTGTTAAATGAAATTTAAAAAAAAAGAAATGCTTTGAAAAATTCTGATAAAGAATCCTCGGTCTCCTGGTTGGAGATAAGTTGACATTGATTTGTTGACGGGGCCATAAGATGGATTCTCAGTTGTTGCTGGACATAATCCGCTGCTGATCCCTCGTCCAGTTTGGAAACGGACTCAGACAGCCCACATGGACCGGGTGAGACCCCTGACTAGTTCTTGCTCTCCGCAGCTAATTTACAAACAGTTAAAATGAGCAAGTCACATAGAGAAGTTAACGCAATCAACCATCCAAGCCCTCGATTAGGTCCTTAAAGGTGTTAAAAAACAAAGCAAAACAAAAAAAGCACATTTGGTAAAAAGCCAACTCTGCTACCGCAGAAGGTCGAATTATGGTCAGATGAGACTGAAACTGGACTTTGTGACCCGAGTGAAAGCGCAGCGTCTTCAGAGCAGCCTGCAGTTCTGCAGGACGCGTTTCGCAGCGAGGTAATACGTGGTACGGATGTTCAGGATGAAAGTGGTGATTCTCACAACATCTTTACCAGGGTAAAAATGTCTGTGTATAACTTTTATTTGGCTATGTGAAGTCACAACCGACGCTGACTCTGAGCCGTGGCGTTACATCACCTACTACTGGGCCGCTGTAGCAGTAAACTATGTCATGCATTGAGTGGCTCAGATTTTTAGGCATCTGTGACATCAGAGACCTGGTTCTGAGTACCTTTATTCAGCCTCAGCACCAGCACCATCTCCATTTCCATCTCCATCTCCACCCAGCTCTTTTATAATAGTTGTACAAAGCTGTAGACAAATCTCTGAAGAGCTGCACAGTGTGGACAAAAGAGGGGAGGAGAATAGCTGACTAGACCCTGCTGCTGAGACCAGACCTGTAGAGACATGGTTGAATAGAGCGCTGTGTACTGTATCTCTGTCGTTCAACCAAAAGGTGTCAGATATTTCATAGACATGAAGAAGCTAAAAATGAAAAAATGGCTCAAAAGAAGCATTTTCATTCCACGAATGTTACAAAAAAACGTTTCAAACATTGTAGGTTCTCTAAAGGCATCTTGATAATTTTCTCAGAAAAGACGAGGTCACCACGGCCAGTCCTTTGTGGTATGTTTCGACAGAAGTGTGAGGATGGATATCTGCTGGTGTGATCTTGTGATCTGCGTGGCGCTCGCGGCAGGGCTGAACATGCAGAACACGCCCTGAGGTTCTCCAATGGGAGCAGGATCCAGGATCATAGCTGTAAAACATGGTGCACTGAGTGTCATTGATCAAAACAAATGTAGACCTTTCATACACGTACCTGCATCAGCGCTCGTAGAGTTGCTGTTTGGAAAGAAGCTGTCAACATCGATTTCAGGCCTCCTCGTGATGGAGGAGCGTCCCAACCGGTCTGACTCGAGGGCGCTGCAGATTGAAAATCCTAAATTTGAAATGGAAAACATGCTAATTTAACAACTAATAAAATCGTCACCAAGTCATGACCTTTAGTCCTTGCTGGAGCAGTTGGCAGTCAAGTGTGAAGCGGCGGGATAAGAATCGTCAGCTCCAGATGTGAGGCTGTGGTTGTCGGGGGTTTTATCTGTGTTTACGTCCACAGTTTAGTGGGGTTCCCGTTACAGCTCGACAAGGCTGTTCACTACTTTATTTGTACCAGTTTACATGAACAGGGTGTCTGTCCTGTCTGCTGCCGTCTGAAGAAACCCAGGCACAGCTGCCTCTAGTTCTTTATCGGGCCAGAAGATGGCCTTGTCCCAGAGAGGGGGCTTGTTTTCCTCACCGGTATCTTATTGGCAGGTGGTGACACAAGTCCAAGAGGAAAGACTTCTGCTCCACCATTCAGGTCACATGCAGGAGCTGTGAAGCACCTGCTGGAACGTTTACATGCACGGAATAACTAATAATCTAAAAATAATAATCTAATAAACTCTGAGAAGTCCAGTTTGATGTCTGGCAAATGAGACATTTATAGGCATTTAAAACCATGATTTCAGTTGGACTAATGCAGCAATTTGATCACTTCATCACAACATCAAATGTGCGAAGTAATTCAGTTGTCAGTGTGGCCGTCTTTGTTGTTAGATGTGGTAGATTCTTCTGATTTCCTCTGATTGATTATATACTCTGCCTGTCACATTTCTATAGACAACTTTGATGAAAAGTAATCAAACGTTTTGTGTGTTATAAAGCATCTTTCTAGTACAAGAAAATTCTCAGCTGTTTTTATAAATTAAAAGTTACGGGTTGAGGGCGAGTTCAAATTCTAAATTACAAGTTCAGATTTCAAGAAACTCTTTCAGTTGTCATTTGGATGTTTGCCAAATTTGGCGCTTTAGTTGAAGCAGTTTAACTGGTTTATCTCTGCTGAGCTCAGATTATTAAATAGGATGTCGAAACAAACTCTACTTTTGGTCCTCCTCCTCCTCCTCAGTCCATCTCATTGGACCTGCCTCGTTCCCTCTCAGTGGGGAACGAGGCGAGAGAACGAGGGCCCTCTGGCTGCTGAACTGAAGAATGGGATTTTTCTGGTGGCTCGTTTCTGGAGTTTCAGACCAACTGGCATCAGTGCAGTTTACAAGACATTTTCACGGTATCGGTGCAAAAACAAGAAGCCACTGAGCATATGTTTTCTGATCTTAAGTGCACACTGCGTTTTTCCCTGGCCCTGGCTTATTGTGGTCAGTGAGCCTCTCATGGCTGCAGAGTGGCTCCAGGATCAGTCCGCTGTGGTATTCAGGACCGTCAGTTATGTCTACAACAACTCCAAGAACCGTGTTCGCGTGGAGAGCTTCTGCAGTGTGCCACATCTGTCTGTCTCTTAAGATTCTTCAGTTTAAGCATGCAGGACTGATTTATTTATTTTCAGCAGTGACTGAGCAGCCTTTTTTGGTTTCTTTTACAGTTTTCATTTTAGCTGTATAAGCAACCTGAAACATAAAACATGAAGAACGTTTTAATCGTCCACATAACCTGCAAACTTAAATGTACAGTGGTGAGAAAAAGTAGCTGAACCCTTTGGATTTTACTGTGTTTCTGCACTAATTTGTCAGAAAATGTGATCTGATCTTCATCTAAGTCACATTAACAGACACATTAACAGTTCAGGGTTGGGGGGGTTGTGTCGTTAGGGATTTTCCTGGCAGTACTGTTGGTTTCCAAGCTTCTCTTTGGCATGTTCCAGGTGTGCAGAAATTATATATCTTATTTCACGTGGATTCTGTATGGCGGACTCGTGAACACAGATGTATTCCAGCTGCCGTAATGTCTAGACCTGCAGCATTCGGCCACCACACTCCCACCTCCTTCAGCCAAGCCTCTTGGATGCTTCCAGCGGGATTAATCATTTAACATGTCGATTTGACGGTGAAATCAGAACTGAGCATCGCGTTTAGTCGCCGCTGGTTCGTACAAACAGGCGGTTCTTCGTGAAAGGCGGTAGCATGACGATTACAAAGAAGGAAGTGGCTGGCAAACTGGCAATCAATCATTTTCAATAAATGTATTGCTGGATATAAACTCTCCTGACGTGGTACAAAAAAACAAACCCCCCTCAGAGTTGTCTTGAATAGGAAATGAAACGATTGAGACCAAAATGGTGTTTTGAACCAGGCTGTAAATATGCTTATTTCTGCTCTAAAGTTGGACATTTTAACATGAGTGTCAACGGAGATGGAGTCGTTTTTGGAGCCTCTATCGGTCAGTCGAGGAACTGCAACCAAACGTACCTCCACATGAGCTTCACTGTGGTGGTGAGGTGGTGGACGGTGTGGTTGCATCGGCCGCCGCCGCCGCAGATCTGATCACATTTTATAGCAAGTTAATGCAGAATGCCTGTTTAAATTCAGAGTCCACAAACTTTAAGCCAATGTATGTATTGCCAACATCTCTCTACTGCCAAATCTGTGTGGGTTTGTTTTTGTTATTGCATTTATTTTCTCGTTGTACTGTAACACTGGTGTTCAGGCCACTGTTTTACTGCTTTAAGGCACCTTTAAATGAACCGCTGCAGGACAGCGGCCCTTTAAGACCGACGCTGGGCATTTCTGTCGTGTTTATAGTACTTGGTAGTTTGCTACAATGAGATGTGTAAACTTTGTTTAGATTTAAATTGTGATCTTTGCCATTCACTCACATAAAGCAAGAGCAAGTTGACTTTCAACTTTCAGACCCGGCCAGTAAAGCTCATTCTGATTCAGATATGGTGAGATTTTAGCATGAAACCTCTTCTGAGAGCTGATGGAGCCGCTGGGAGCTTCAGGACGAAGCTCCATCATTCACGTACATGGGAGCTGAACTGAAACCCCGCGTATAACGAAGAGGGTTTTATCTTTTAAAATACCAGTGTCACAGTCTTTGGAAGGACTATTTGAGTTCTGTTTTAGATCCTGATTTCACCATATATGCTGATAGATTTCACTTTCTCATCATCTTCTCTGGGAAAAGGCTTCTTTGCACAGCTAGACTGGAGGAGAGGTCACGACCTCAGTTTACTCCACCAAGTAACTTAATGGCTGCTTATATTCAGTCCACATTTCATCTCCACATCTGATCGTCATTTGTTCTAGATTAATCTGAGCAGGATGATTACAAAACACCTCACTTTTTATAGCTCTTAACAAACAAACAGCCCTTCCAGAATTCACAGAAGTCAGCAGTCTTTGAGCCTCGCATGTGTTGAACCGGAGAAAACCTGCTCACGTTACACTTTTAACACCTCTTTATGTGTCTTTATTGGTGCAGCTGTAATTGCTGCAAAATACTTTTTTTGGCTTCTTTATTTTTGCGTTCAAAGTAACTAGACATGTTATTGCCGTGTTAATTAAAGGAAAGGCTTCCTGTCGTTTGTAAAGACTTGATGGGAGAAGTGAAAACGTTGCTCTGCACTAAATGTTTTGTTTTTTTTTCCATGTGTGCTACGCGTTGACGCTCTCCTTCACCTCTGTCCCATCCTTGTGTTGCAGGCTGGTCAAAGACGCCCCCTGGGATGAAGTCCCTCTGGCCCACTCCTTGGTTGGCTTTGCCACGGCCTATGACTTCCTGTACGAATACTTGAGCAAAGGCCAACAGGAGCGTTTCCTGCAGGTGATAGGCAACGCATCGCGCTTGATGTATGAGAAGTCCTATGTCCGAGGCTGGGGCTTCCAGTATCTGCACAACCATCAGCCCACCAACTGTGTGGCACTGCTCACAGGAAGTCTGGTTTACATGACCCAAGGTAAGTGCTGACTCATGAACTGCTGCAGCTGTGTCTCTGCTCTTGTTGGCAGAGAAACAAACATTACCAAAGTGTGCTGTGTATAACCAACCTTCAGCCACACATGGGCCACCAGGGCATTTAAATTACTTAGTCTTTCTGTGGATGCTTTTGGACCACAGAAACATTGACTACAATCCCAAAGCACTAAGAGGTGGGAGAACGTGGAAAATGCAAAAGATGACTCTCATGTTTTGTTTGTTTTTTTTGTCAAATCCATTTTATTTGTTCGTGTACACCCATATTGCCAGTTCAGGCCAGCAAATCATCTTGAAAGTTGTTGACAGGGTGGCAGTTTAGTGTATTTAAAGATGTAAATGCAATACAATTCTTTCAAATAGGAAGTTTTACTTATAGGGTACCAAATCAGGACAAAGACGCCCAGTGGATCTCCACTACCAAGAAAATCATTTTAACTCTTAAAGCAATGTCCTTCGACGTTACTGGATGGAGGGAGCATATTTCTCTCTAAAACACAAAATATTATTGGACAGTTCAAGGAATCTCGAGGAGTTTCAATATTTCAGAGAAAAGGATACGAGCCTGCTCTCTCATCACGACCCGTCAATCATTATAATCTGATGTAAGCGAGAGCACAAGGGATTACTGTGGAAAGCATTTGTCAAGCACCAAAATATGAAGATGCATTGACAAAGACTCTTAAAACCTTACAGTGCAAAAGTCTGGTTCCTTTGAGCAGCTTTGACGTCTCCGGCTCGGAGGGACCTGCCATGGACCATCACTCTGTGGAAACATGCATTGTGTAGCACAAGTCAGCACACCAGATCCTTTTTGTCAGGAAAACGATCGTCGTCCAAGAACAAGCTCTGAGGCGTTAGAGTGACTGACTGTGTGTTGGCACTTAGTGGAGCCTTCTGCATGAAGCCCTTTAGGTTGTTTTTCACAATTTTGATATTGTTTAAAAATAATTATTTCAGAAATCTTTTTTTTTTCAGCATTAGAGCTGATTTTTGTCCAGAGGTTAGGGTATTTAATTTACTCCAAGAGTGAAACGTTGCCCATGTCACTGGTTGCTTCTCGAGCCCGAAGTGTGACCGATTCACCTCTGGGACTAAAAGTCCAGTCATTGTTGTTGTCCCAGAAAGCCTTCACGTACAACCTAAATAAGGAGTTATATACTCTTTTATATATATATATATGCAGGAAAGGTGTCTTCTAACCGCTCTACCAAGAGCGGTTAGAAGAAACTGAAGCTCTGTTTGACTTCAAAAGACTGAAGTGGTGGTGCATTACTGCACTGAGCAGCCATTCCCTCCGAGCAGTTTTAGGTTGAATAGATGTCTAAAAGATCTTTGAACAGCTGCTAAACCCAAAAGGTCAGTTAAATCTTGTTCAAAAAGAGAACTTTTGTAGGCAGCAATAAAAAGTGAATGAATGAAGAGCGTTTTGGAGGTATAAATCCTACTAGGCGTCGGGCGATGCTCTCACTGCCGGGCCAAATCCGAGCCTTTTGAAGGGTCCGGACCCCCTCCTTTGTTCCTGCCTATAATTTTTTTTTTAATCTGCATGCAAATGTAACTAGAGAAAAACACAGGAGAAAGCGGGCAGTGACTCTGTTTGGTCCAAAAACACGCTGTGAGTCGTAACTCATCAAGATCACAACTCAAACACCATCCACATTTTTAGATTAGGCGTGCCTTTTATTTGGCAAAGATACCTTTATATCTGGCACCATGAATACAAAAACACTAAATCCTTTAGAATAATGGCAAATATGCGCCATCCAACGAAGGAGAACTAGCAGAGAGCGAACACATTCACCTCAGCGGTCCTGTGGTTGGTCCACGGTCCTGCTGAAGGGTCATTTGTCTAAGTACAAACAATAATGACTAAAACTAGGAGATTTTATGTGTAGCCACAGTTTTACTTCTTGAATTTATGAAGGTGCCCTGAAAATATCCCAGCACCTGATTTTCCAGTGTTTACTGATGATAAAAATTCCCTTCGACACACAAGAGACATAATCTACTGACTCAAATACAGTGAGATGTACTGAGAACCACGTTTGTTCCCTGATAATAAACTCAAAACTCTCACTTACAGCAGAAAAGTTCACATTTGTCTCTTTAATGAGGCTTCACAAACAACCAATAATGAGTCACAATCACTCCGGAGATTCATTATAGTAGAACAAGCAAATGCTGCCGGAGCCGTGATGGGAGACGTCACAGCTGTCTGCACTGAAGCCCGGCAGGAAGGTAATGTTTAAGTAGCTCCGTTTTTAAAATCAAAATCTGAACTGAGCCACAGCCACATTAGAAAACTCATTTTAGCTTGTCAGAGAGGAGGGCGTCAGAGTTCAGAGCGCCACACAAGCCAGAATGCAGCTCAGCTAAAGGAATTTCGTTAGTCTGGATTTTACTGGAGCGGTTTAGTGTCACGTGCTCTGAAGGCTGGTTCAGAGGATTCCAGGGAGCGATTTACTGTAAAATCAGTGACAAGATTTTAGAATGATGTAAACATTTGAGGCCAGCGTGTCTGCCCTGACGTCATCCTTTGGTGTACTGATTGTCATTTTCAAGCCTCGAGTTCCTTTCGTTCCTGCATCCACATTGCTGTCCTCACCATCTACATCCACATTGTCATCTTCTCCCTGTCTGCTACGAGGCCTGATCTCTCTACAAACATGAAGCACAGAGGACCGTTGAACCTTAGACACCATCTCACATTTCTGTGTTCCAGGTTACCTTCAGGAGGCATACCTGTGGACCAAGCAGGTCCTGTCCATCATGGAGAAGTCCATGGTGCTTTTGCAGGATGTGACAGACGGCTCGCTGTATGAGGGCGTGGCCTATGGGACGTACACCACCCGCTCTCTGTTCCAGTACATGTTCTTGGTGCAACGTCACTTCGCCATCAGCCACTTCAACCACCCCTGGCTGCTGAAACACTTCGCCTTCCTGTACAGGACCATCCTGCCTGGTAACTGTCCGTCTCCTGCTCCGGCGCGTTTACTTTCTGAACTAGACAATTTCCAGGAGAAACGTTTTAATCAGAATTTCTATGTTTAGACAGCCAATCTCTAAAGAAGTGCTTATTTAGTTATGAATGGTTTACATTTATCCAGTTTTGTGCTTGCTAAAACTGTGATTGCACTTAATTAGGTATAAAAATCACCCCCGGCTGCTACGAGGTAGTGTACCTTCTTCTTGGTCCGAAAACATGGGGTATGCATGCGTGTTGTGATTTCCCTCCTGGATGGTGATCAAAGCTCTGCTGAGACCTGCAGGGATCTGAGGTCCCCTGGAAGTTTGGTCTAAGGGTCAGGGGGAGGGCAGCGTGGGGGAGGGCAGCGTGGGGGAGGGGCCCCCGGCTCATTTAGACATGTCACAGGCCAACACCAGAAGTTTCTGCACCCAGAAGGCAGCTCCGATCAGGCGGCTGGTTTCTGCTCGCTCATTGACCATGGACGGGTCAGCTGTTCATGTAGTTTAAAGACAAAACTACGGAAAAATCTGACTTTGGTTATGTTTTTAACTGAACATGGACTATTGGTAGTGAATTCCTGCTAAACTTTGTTAAAGCTTGCCGAAGTGTAGGTAATGGCTCTTACTTACACTGAAGGACCCGACGTTTTCCCGAACCTGAAGCTCCAGATGAAGTTGAAGCGGCAGTTCAAATAAAAGACACAAAGACGTCTGATGAAGCAGGAGCCTGAATGGAGTCGAAGAGCTCAGAGGTGGACCTGAAACTCGACGTAGCTACAGTTGCAAACTTTATTCTCCAGTCCGAAGTAAAGCAAGAAGAAGACTTTACCAGCTTTAGGTCACTTTAAATGTTCGATTTTTGTTTGATTTGAAAATTGCTGTAATAATGAGAGAATAGTTTTTTCAGAATGTGAAGTTTTCCTTCACTAGATAAGTGTTTGCTTGAACTGCCTTTAACTGTCTAACGTCGCTCAGATGTTGTGGGTACCCGTCCACGAGCTTCTCGCTGTATCTGACTGGAACCGTGGCACATTCCTCACCACACAGCTGGTGGCGCTCAGTCCAATTTGCACATGCTTTTTCCAGCCACCAGCATTTTTTCTGTGGGATTTAGGTCAAGTCTTTGTGATGGCCACTCCAGTACCTTCACTCCTTTGTCCCAATGCCATTAAGAGGTTTGTTTGGGGTCACTGTCCACTTAGAAGACTCATTCCTGCCCAAGCTTTAGGTTTATGGCTGATTTCTTGAGATGTTGCCTCAGTGTTTCCATCTTCTCTTCTTTCTTCGTATCTCTATTTTGTCCGGTGCAGGACGGCGTTCTGAGGCCTGCAAGCGTCCCCTTTTAACTCCAAACATACCAATAATCATTGTTACCAGACAGTGCAGTTTTAGTCTCTCCAGACCACAGAACATGTATGCAGAAATAATGACCTTTGTCCTGCTGTACAGTTACAAAGGAGTTCCAGAGGCTTAGTTTCCTCTGGAGCTCATCCCTCTGAGGTGAGTTTTGGGGAGTCAGCAGTTGTTTTTTCTCACTGTGTGGCAAGTCAGCTCATGTTTACTGTGGATAAAGACAGTCTGTCTAATTTCAGTCAGCATCTTTACAAGGTCTTTTGTTGTTGTTCCGGGCTTCTTTTGCACATTTCACACCAAAGGCAGGTTCTCCTCCGGGAACACTGAGGTCCTCTGCTTCCAGAGCGGTGTGATGGCTGTGTGCGCCCATGCTGTTGATACTTGTGTGTTACTTTTTGAGCACATAAATGTTGGACTTTCAGGTGTGTAGAAATCGTATCCGAGGATGAATCGGATTCTTTTTCCTGATGTGTTGGTTGATGTTCTTTTTCCCCGTGATACCAGAACAGGAGAACAGAGTTTTGATATGAAGTTTTCCTGTCTGTATTTTCACCTTCCCACCAGGATTTCAGCGGACCGTCGCCATTGCAGATTCCAACTACAACTGGTTCTACGGGCCAGAGAGTCAGCTGGTCTTCCTGGACCGTTACGTGTTGCGTAACGGCAGTGGAAACTGGCTGGCAGATCGGATTCATCAAAGCAGGGTGACTGAAGGGCCAGGCCAGGCTGGAAAGGGCCAGCGCTGGTGCACACTCCACACAGAGTTCCTTTGGTAAGCTGCTGAATCTGAACTCATCATAGCAAGTCATCTGAGGGCTATTTTCATACAAAGTCTAAAGAAAATCACTGTTATTACACAAAACTATTTTATTTAACAGATGATTTAAAAGTAAACCAGTGGATTTGTGTCTTTATTCAAATGCAGATGAGAACAGGTGAGTCTTCAACTTAAAGAAACTGAGTGTTTCAGCTGATCTGAGGCTTTCTGGGAGTTTGTTCCAGACATGTGGAGCAGAGAAGCTGAAGGAAGCTTCTCCATGTCTGGTTCTGACTCTGGGAACTGATCAAAAACCAGATCCAGATGATCTGAGGGGTCTGGAAGGTTCATACTTTGCAAAAAATCTGAACTGAGCCTTAAGACCTGCAGTGTGAAGGAAGCTTCTGGTTTTCCTCCCTTAGTTCTTGTTTTTGTTGTTCTGTTTTCAATCCTGAAAAGTTTTTTTTATTTTTCCATGTTTCTGGATGCTTTCTCATTGATGTTATTGTTGTATACGAACAGTTCAAGTGTTAAATTAAGCTGGGAAAAAAACCCTGACATACAGAACAGGACCAGAGGAGATGGCTGCCTCTAACCTAATAGTTCATGTACAGGTGGACACTAAAATACTAAAATGTTTGACAGTTTTCTCTTCTCACCCATAGCAAGCAGCTTTGGTGAACATAACCTTCACTTGATAAAAATGCATGTTCCTACTGGTGTCTGCACCTTAATCAGAATTGAGGATTGACAAAGGAAACTCCAGTCAGTATATTTGTAACTTCATTTCAGATGGTCGGCATAAGGATACTAAAAGCGGCACGGCCCAAACTTGGAATCTCAACAGACACTTGGGATGAGCAAGCGTGGACAAACAATGGACAGAAGTACGTACTGTCCATATTTTCTCCATCTGATATCTTCTTGTGGTCGTTCTGCAGGTATGACCCAGGCCTGATCCCAAAGCCACCAGCAGATGTTGGAACACCTCAGCTCCACTACTTCGAGGACTGGGGCGTGGTCACATATGGCAGTGCTCTACCTGCGGTCACTAACCGCTCCTTTCTCTCCTTCAAGTCTGGAAAATTAGGGGGACGCGCCATCTTTGATATTGTTCACAAGAACAAGTACAAAGAGTGGATCAAAGGGTGGAAGAACTTTAACGCCGGTCACGAGCACCCTGATCAAAACACTTTCACTTTTGCACCCAACGGTGTTCCGTTCATCACGGAAGCACTATACGGACCCAAGTACACTTTGTTGAACAATGGAGTGGTGTTTGGGCCGGCCCTCTCGGGGAGCTGCTTTAGGCCTTGGGCTGGACAGGTTACTGAGGCCTGTGACTCCAAGTGGTTGAAGTACAAAGCGGGCCTTGCAGCTGATGCTCAGGGAAGGGTAGAAGCGGCTATGACGAGAGAGGGAATGGTCTTCATCCGAGGTGAGGGGCACTCTGCTTATAATCCAGAACTGAAGATCAGGAACTTCCAGAGGAGCCTGCTCCTCCTTCACCCACAGCTCCTGCTCCTGGTAGACCACATCCACCTGGATCCGGATAGCCCAGTCAGGGCCATGAGTGCCTTTTTTCACAACACAGAGTTGCCGTTCCACAGTATAAAAGTAGACCATGTTCATGGAGCGTTTGTGTCACATGGAGAAGATAAATACAAGATGTTCTGGATGGATGACACAAACAACAGCAACAAAGGGATGGTAGGTTACTGGAACTACCCTCGAGGGTACCCATATAATGGCTCTAACTACGTGAACGTCACAATGCCGTTGAGGTACCCTTATACGAGGATGGCCTACATTTTCTTTGGACCAGATGTAGATGTACAGAGCTTCAGCCTGCGTGGGGACAATCAGAGAGTGGATATTTATATTGCCACCAAGGACCACACCTACACCATCTACTTGCTGACTGGAGAGGTCATTAGCAAGCCTCTGTTTGCCATGGTGCTGGTGGACCAAAAGAAGATCGTATTTGAGAGGGCAGCAGGTGTGGTAGACCACTCGCCTGGTGAAGTAGAGGAATACGTCAATGTGGTGGAGGACAATCTCCAGCATGTTAAGCCAGTTTTCCAGCAAATGGAGAGGCACATCCTGGGACGGGTCCTCAACACCGCCAGCTTCCGTAAGACTGCAGAACGCCTCCTTCAGTTCTCTGACAAGAAGAAGACGGAGGAGGTCATTGAAAAGATGTTCACTATGTCCAGGAAACAAAGCAAAGGAAAAGGAGGAAAGAAAATAAACCTCGGGGAGAAACTTGCTGAGAATCTGCCTGACATTTTTGCACAGATTGAGGTAAATGAAAAGAAGGAGAGACAAAGAACTTCAAAGCGTACATATGAAGACAGTCCAGAGGAAGGGGATGGAGATTCGCGGGCCTTTATGGATTATGCAGAAGGCCGCAAGAACAAAAAGGGCGGCTTCATTAAGGGCCGCGACTTCAAGGAGGTTCGCATGGTGGCTACAGCAGGAAGTGAAGGTCTCTCCAACACAGCCTCCTACATTAGATTATTCCTCCTCCTGAACACTGCCACCTTCTTTTTACTCCTGGCCGTTTTACTTACTCGCTTTCAGAGGGGGCGGAGCCTGCAGACGCAGAGGTGCTTCTACACCATCCTTCTGATCGACTGCTTCATCCTACTGTACCTCTACTCCTCCTGCTCTCACACACAGTGCTAACATCTTAAACATTTACACATCACACGAGACATGTTCATGGTGAACCTGAAGCACTTTACACCTCACCCCGAGGCAGGTCTGGCGGCAGAACATTAGAGCCACTGTTCAAAAAATATATGCAATTTCAGGGGGAAAAGATGGAATATGTTGCCAAAATGTAATGCTGTTATAACAATGTTAGGATTTCACAAGAAAAATGCTCAAGAAAAGGAACTTGAAGACAAAATCACGATGTTTAATGCTGGCTTTTTACGCACCCCAGAATGCAGCTTGTGTTCATCCAACGACGTACATGAAAGACCTGGAGCCTTAGTTTTTTAAATTTGTCATACCTATTGTGTAAGTTTATTATGTTTACGCACGTCATTTGCAAAAAAATGTTCTCATAGATTTAAAACCAGTATTCTCAAATTAAATTATCACTTGTAATATTATTAATTTCGTTTTCAAGAAAGAAATTTTAAAAATCTGGGTTTTGATTTTGAAGTTCATGACTTTTGTTCTTGTCAACTTGGTTTAACATTTTAGTGATATTCAGATTTTTATATAATTGCAATTTGTAATACTATCACCGATTTATGAGTTAAGGCAACAAAGCTGCTGGAACTATTGTTATTTTCAGGATTATTATTGTCATTTTCATTTCTTTTTTTAAACTTTTAACTGAAATTGTGAGCAACAACTAATCAGATTTCTTTGTCTCTCCAAATCAAATTGGTGCAGTCTAGAATCCCTGCTTTCCCTCACTGGGCTCGAGGATACTAATGTCTAAATCACTTAACTTCAGCACCATTCCTCTTGTAATAAGACTGAGATTTCAAAATGGCAAACAGCTTTTGTAACAGTGGCCTCAGTTTTGTTGAAGATCTGCAAAAAGTGTTTGTTTAGGGATGGTAACTGATTCCAATAGGAAACGATGAATAGCTGCAGTGGAATCAGGCCACCGTTGATCTAAGAAGCTTCTGTGGAGCTTCAGAGCATCTGTGTTTGTGCTGCTCAGCCGTTGAAGCTCAGATCTCAGATTTAGCCACTGTAACACCATCGCCTGCTCCTCATAGGCCGAAGTGACGTTTTTAAATGTATATATGTTAAAGCAAGATCTATATTTTTGGTCTCTTTTTATTACGGTTTATAAATAAAATGACAACATGCATTTTTGTGCAGCCATGTGTTGTGTCTGATTAATGTTCAGCATATTTCAGCAGGTCTCAAACAAGCAAACACAGAACCACTGCAGGGTCCACCACAATGAAACAATTAGTAAGACAAAGCAAAGCTCCATTCACGTGTTTGGCTTTCAGTTTGTTGGCATCATTACAAAAGAGAAGAATTATGCTAAGCTTGTCCAGAGGTGGCATTGACATCTGTGGGCTCAGAGACATCTGGAATGGGCTACCATACACAAAACATTTGTACTGTACTCAGATAAATCAGTATTCCACATCGATTTTGGAAGGAATGGATGCTGTGGACCAGAAATGAAAAGCACCATCCAGACTGTTATCACCAACAAGTCCAGGTTCTTTGACTCAGGCTCTGATAGTATGAGGTGGCATCAGGGCCCCGACAAGATCCTTTCTTCTTCTGCAATCGCAGCGTTAATGCAGAGAAGCCCTGTGAGATTTTACAGCAACATATGCTATCCTCACGACAACTTTTCCATCAACGTCAATACATTTGTCAACAATACAATACAATCTAAATCTACATTTCACACTCATTACAAAGTCATGGCTGAGAAAGAAGAGGGTGCTGAACTGGCCTTCCCGCAGACCTCACCTGTCCCTAGTGGTCTCTTAGTGGGTTGAAAAGTGGAGCTGACTACCTACAGGCCCAAAGAGACGGAGGGGCTTGAAACAAAAAAGGGTTTTTTCTCTCCAAGTAATACCTATTAAACAGACTTCAATTAAAAAAGTGATATTGTTGGGGTGTAAAACTATTGAGCTTCGTCCATGCAGTTACGTGTGAAAAGGTTTAGTCCACCTCCCCCAGATTCACCTGCAAGGCTACAGAGCGGACTGATCCTGCAGCACCAGGTTTCCATAAAAAGCAGAAATCTGGTTTTAAAAACATAAAAAAGGGAATTTAAAGTAAGACAGTAGACTGAGGAAAAGCAAAACAAAGCAACAACTTCAGTTGAAGCTACAATCCCTACCTGTGAACAACTTACATCAGAGGTGCACTCTCACATCATATGGTTTTCATTTTAAAATATCACTTTGTTTTAAAGACATACATATACATACATACATATAAATATTACATTAAAATATAAATATTGATCATATAAAATGTACATATATTCATATCTGTGTATGCACACATATTAATACATGTACCTTAAAACAAACATACATGTAGGTGTGCACACACAGGTAGGAGCACAGATACATAAACTGTGTGACTCATCAATTTATTCCTCTGCAGCTGCTACAAATCTGCATGTCCTCTCACCGTGTCCGAGTTTGTTGAATGTCTAGTCTAGCGGAGAGGAAGCTTTCTGACAGAAAGGCAAGTGCAGCAGCAGCAGGGTGAAAGAGGGGTGCACGGTCAAGGGAAGAGGTGCTATATCAATACTGTTCATTAAAAGTTGTTATAATAAAGCAAAGTACAAAAGTCGCACACAGACACACACACAAATTCTTGTTTTTTCCCTCCAAATCTTTATTCTCCACTAAGTTCTACTGTGTCTCAGCAAGAGCACATGCAGCTTTAAAGAGTAGGACTATGCTGCCCTCTAGTGTTGAACAAGTGCTATTATTGGACACCAGTCAACTTCATTTCTGACATGCAGTCATTTCATGAGAATGCAGGTGGAAGCATGCAGGGCTCTTTGTCTCTGTGTGGACGTCTCATGTGTGGACCACATACCCAGAGTGTGTAGCCTGTCTCTCCATCAAATCAACTGTTAAAAACAATGTAGTGACTCAGCCACCTACATTGCACTTGATAAGCTCCAGTTCAGACAGCCCGTGTCAGCTGACTTAACTTTCAGGAAAGGACTTGTGATGGACAATATTAATTCTGTGACCTGATTACTGATTACTGATTACCTGATTACTGTGCAACCTGAAAATCACTGTCATTCCTGCATCGAGACACCTGATGTATGGTTGACCGCACTTGCATGCAACTGCTGAAATTAAATCTACTAAACTTTGGATCTTCTCTAACATCTTTATATGAAAAAAAGCAGTGAAAAATATGACCCCTGAACAAATACTCTTAAAATAAAGCTGTCAAATGTGGTACAACTTTTCTATTTTCATTCAATAACAGGCAGAAACTGATTAATCTAACAGTATGATGATATTTGTAACATCCTATAATGTTTAGTAGATATTCACACACACATAACAATAATATTCACTTGTTTACATTTGACTAATTGCATTTTTTATTTATTTATTTTAAGATATATATATTGCAAATATCATTGGAATGGGGCTGGAAGAAGAATCATCACACTGAAATGATGCGTTTCAGCGCTGTTTCCTGGAAGAATCAATCTGAACCTAAAGCAGGTCCAGAGATGTCCTTACCTCCAACCTCAGATGGGTCACAACCAGCTTCTCCAAAACCTTCAGCACATGTGAGATGAGGGAAACTGGTCTGCTGACTGTTGTTTTCTGCAGGTGAGGTGGTGTTTCCTGTGTTGGCTTTTCAGCCTCAGGGTTGTCGCATCACTCCCTTCTACCTGACATGAACAACTCCAAGCCAGGTGAGATGGAAAATATGATGGTTTGACAACACAGTTAGTTGTTTCCTTGAAAACAAAAGAGCTCAGTAACAATTACAATGTACAATGGAGACAAAACAAAACTATGCTGAATTACAAAGGAACAAATAATGAGTGAGTCCGAGATGATGCATTTTACTTGAAGGGGAACTACCAGGGGTCTGCATCCCGTCCTGTCCATCTTTAATGAACCCACCACTGCAGAGGTGTCCAAGAACTTCTGCAGGTGACGTGATGATGTGACCCATCAGCCACATAGCAATGCAAGGAGACCGTGGAGGTGTCCGTGATCATCAGAAGCAGCTTCTCACTCGAAAACAGCAGCTGCACGGTGCTGAAAGCAGTACAGAAACCACAGAAAAGGGATTCTACATGTTAAGTGAGCTCTCAGCAGCTAAAAGATGAAAGCATCGTCCACCTCCACATGTGACTGACAGGCAAACTGCAGCAGGTCCGGAGATCTTCTGGCATAAAACCTCAGATGGTGTCTGAGTCTTCTTACCTGCTCGGTGGACAGGTTGCCTCCATGCCAGCTAATGTTGTGAAATGTGGACTAAGACTGACGTGCGTGAAATCAGAGGAAAACATTTCATTCTGGAGAAGACCACCTTTGATCTGCTCAGTTTCCAGAGTGCAAAGCAGTGAAAAATATGACCCCTGAACAAATACTCTTAAAATAAAGCTGTCAAATGTGGTACAACATTTCTACTTTCATTCAATAACAGGCACAAACTGATTGATCTAATCAAGGACTATTTTGTGTCTTTAGGTAACGACAAATCGGAGTTAACAAAAATAACATACAGAGTTCCTCAAGCTTCAATTCAGCTGCAGTTAGTTCGGAGCGCCGCTGCCCGAGTCCTCACTCAGACCAAGAGAGTCGACCATATAACTCCAGTTCCTAAATCTTTACACTGACGTCCTGTCTGTCACAGAATAGATGTGACAGGCCACATCACACAGGTGACGGATGTGTTGCAGTGTGTCTGAATGAGTGTGTAACATGTTGTGTTGGAATATTAGGAGACATTTCATACAGGACACAGGACAACCAGGTATATAAATATATATATTAGATTTTAATATATTTTACTTTATAATGCATTTCCTATAAATCTTTGAGTCGTCTTGTACATGAAATGTGCTTTAGAAATAAACTTGTCTTGCTTTGCTTCACTGTCATCCTACCACGTCGCTAGAAATGTCAAACTAAGTGAGAAGCTTAAAGGTTTTAGAAGAAAATCTCCAGCAGCTTAACCTCCAGTCACCTTAACATGTCAGCATCTTATTGTGTTTCATTGGATGATCATCTTCAGTCCTGCGTGTTTCATGGTTTGTAGGGACGTGAGTCCTTGTAGCAGACAGAGTAGGAGATGATGGCGGTGGAGAAAGCAGACGCAGCAACTGACATGTCCTTTTGAGTGTCGTCTGCTTGTGCTGTGCTGGAGGGGCCCAATGGGACGTCCTGTTTTCATGGGGCCCAGAATTCCTGCCGACGTCCCAGCAGGAATCCCAATAGCAAAGGTGAGGAGAACTTTCAGAGGACATTTGTGAGAACCAGCATTTATTGTTTCATATGTTAAGTGTTTTCTGGTAGAAAGGGACATAGGAACACCAGAAACGTCTTTGCATGGCATGCTGAATGTCAGGATGCTTTTAATGATCATCTGTAGGAATCAGTAAAGAATTGTTTTATTTTGTAGTTGTTACTCACATGTCGTTCTAACTCTGCACCCTCCACGTTTCACGTGCACTAATGTAACCTGTCTGAGTATCACTGTATAAAACTACAAACAGTCATCAGGTTTCCTCCCTTCAGAGGCAGCAGAAACAAGATCTGTGTTTTATCATCAGGGAATCATTTTTTTGTTTGTTTTTTTCCAGAGAAACTCATTTCAGTCTGATGTTGCTGTGAATCATCAGTGGCCGGCCTTTTTCTTTGGCTTCCACTGAGCAGAAAAGCACTTCCAGGAGTGGCCATAAGTCTACATTAGGATGAAGATTAGTTTCTGCTTTATTCACAAATGTATAAAGTTTGATTCACCAACAAACTTTATTGTAACTAATGTCTGCTGGCTCGGTTTGTGTGCTGATAATATACATACATATAAATATTACATTAAAATATAAATATTGATCATATAAAATGTACATATATTCATACCTGTGTATGCACACATATTTGTGAGAACCAGACAATATTTGACCAAAATTTGGTGGTGTTGGTTATAAAAAACAAATCACAATTTGGACATTTTCAAAATAACATGAGATGCTTTTGTATAACTGATACGGGTCTTATTTTATTATTATTTTTGTTTGTCCTGCATGTATGCCTGTGTCACTGGGGAGGAAGCACGACCAAAGGCCACTGCTGTACCTGCCATGTTCTGTTCTCAGCGGAGCAGAGAGAAAGGATGGGAAGAGTACTGAGGAGGTCAGTGACCATGTGGTAATGAGGAGGTTGCTGTTGGAGCTGACGTTCTTGCGTCTGATCAGAGCGATGTGATGATGGATGGCACACCTGCACAGCTGTTTGTTGCTGTAGATGTCGTACATGACAACACTGGTGTGACAGCAAATATGTCAGACAGTGTTGGCCCATGTAGCAGTGTTCAACCAAAAGAGCTGCGTGGACCACAAAGTGAGGCAGCATCACGTCACTCTTACAGTTCAACACCGCTGCCAGACAGCTCTGAGAGCGCTCACCTTTACACCATTTTCAACACACCAAGAACACTTCAAAGACAAGCTTGTTCATTGGAGGAAAAGTTACGTGAATATATAAACATATATATTTTATTATATATATATATGCATA